>JAWNLJ010000443.1:7582500-8182500 GCA_035042365.1 Drosophila dives | reverse complement strand
CACAAAAGTATAAAAATTGAAATATTACAAATCATCAATTAAACCCAACAGTTTTTTATATTTCCATAGGTCTTTGCTTATAGGCACAGCGATTGCCCCTTGCCTCTTATCAGTTGGCATAATCCGTGCCACCAGCTGGGTGGGCGGGGGTCGAGGGGATTTGCGAGCAACTGACAACGTCAGCGAATGCATTCGTTTTATTTAAATCACAGCTTTTAGCTGCATGCTTAGTTAACATTTTATTTTCTGGCTCCCCGTTGCCGTCCCCCCGTCCCCCTCCCCGCTCCCTTCTCCTCATTGCTCTTGCAGTTAAGCATTGCCACCACAGTTGTTTTTTTTATTTTTCGCCCTTTCCCAAAGTATGAGTAGTTAATAGCACTCGTTGCACAAACGAGTACACATACCCACACACAAACACACACACACACACACACATGCACACAAGCACACATAATACAAATACAAACACACACACACACTCAGATACATCCAGTATCAGCAGCTGCAGCAGCAGCAGCAGCAGTTGAATATGAAATTGGCCCCAGACAGAGATGGGATTCAAAGTGCACCATGAGGGCGATTGCATTTGTTTCCACTTGCCTGGCGCTCTGCACGTTCTGTTGCAGCCGTCGCGTCGGTCGGGTTGACTCCTAAATGCATTATCGCTGCCATTCACGGCATTATAAGCGGGCATGTAAACACCATTAGGACATCAAGTGTTTTGCCTCCTCTGAATAATTTAGTTGACGCCTTAAACGCTGCCAACTGTATGTTACATGGTGAGCGTTGCACGTTGCACGTTGAACCGTTGCACAAGGTGGCACAGGTTGCACAGTTTGCACAGTTTGCACACAACATGCTCCGCATCGCATCGCCTGCTCGCTCGCTCGCTATATGGTTGCCTTCACCACCTGTTCGCTGTTGATAGGATGTGGCAAAAGAAAATGTGTAGCAGCCACAAATGCTGTGCGCTGTGACAGCCACGTTTCGCTGTTGCCAGCTTGTGTCAAAACCAAATTAGCCAACAAAACTAAAAACGCTCAGTTCATTCTGACAGTTTCTGATGATGAGCCATTTGCTCCCATTGAAATATGACAGCCAAGTACTTAGATATTAAATATAAATGGGTCACATCATTAAATATGCCACTTGCCACTTGCCACTCGGCACTTTGCACTTTCCACTTGCACGAGGCAATTTATTTTTGATTTCGTAAGTGACATTTTCCAAACTTGACAGCTTAAAATGTATTAAAAACGTTTAAAAAAAAAAAAAAAAAAAAATGAAACTATAATTTGACTCTGCTTAATTAATGTTATTATTTAGAACTATCCTCAACCCACAGCTCGAGTGTAAAATCTTTTATAGTTATATATATATTATATATTTATATTATATATATTTAATTTTTGATTTAGGGTTTTGTGCACTGCGACCTTATTGATCTATTGTGCCCCCTTCCGAGCTCCTCCATCAACCCCAGTTCCTGAACGAATTTCAGGATCCTTGATGGGTCGAAGGCTGCTATGTCTTTGACATTCACAGCATGCATCCCTAGGATGCTGAATCTTCTCCTGGCAAGGGCGATGCACCCTGTTAGGATGTGAGTTGAAGACTCCTCCTCGATCTCCCAAAACCTGCATTGACTGCTGCTGCAGATACCCATTTTGGACACGTGGCTTTTTAGTCTGCAATGACCTGTCAGTAGACCGAAAAGTATCCTTAGCCTATCCCTGCCCATGGATATTATTTGCTTAAACCGTTTATGATTATAGCCGCTTAAAAGACATTTGGTCTGTCGGAGTCCCGGTGCTTCCTCCCAGCTCCGCAGTCTCCTTTGTCTTTCTTCATTCCTGAGTTCAGACCCTATAAGGGGCCTCTCTGCACCCATTCTCGCCCGCTCATCTGCTGCTTCGTTCCCTGCTATTTCCCTGTGCCCGGGGTGAGTCTGTTGTGAGCCCCGAGTTGGTCAAGCTTGGATCGTACCTCTTGGACTAATTTTGAAGTTACCTTCCTCCCATTTATAGCATTTATTGCTGCTATACTATCGGATAGGATAGATATATCCGCATTCCGATAGTTGCGCCTTAGATTAAATTCCGCACACCTCCCAATGGCACACACCTCAGCTTGGAATATGCTGGTGTACATCCTCAGAGATTCATGGTATAATTATATATACTATATTTTATTAATTTATTTTTTTAAATTTTTTTAAACAATTTTCTTTGCTGGTCTTTTGAATAAACTGTGATCAATGAAGCAAGGCAGACTAACTCAGATGTGATGGTAATTAAATTTTGTTGTGAGTTGCGCACTTTGAATATGCCACTTACAAAATACTTTGAGTTTGGCCTCGCATAAATGATAACTGGGTACGGATACCTGGAAGTGGTAACGAGTCCAGAGACTATTCAATTTAAGTTTTGTCAAAGAGCATCTCAACTTTGGTTAGATAACTAAATAATTTCACCTGGGTGCAGTCAAAGGCCAACAAAAAAACTGGCAACAAACTAACAGAAGTTGTTACAGGTTTTTGTGTTGTGACTCACTGCCAGCCAGCCAAGCACAGCACAAATTGTCATAAAAAGCCAAGGTAAAATCAAGTAAACAGCATCTGGCCTCAAACTCGACGCCAAACTACGTCAACGACTCAACCGACTCCAATCGTGGCTTGCGGCTTGTTGACAACTTTGACTCGGTGACTGGCAACGACTACTTTATAAACATCAATTTGAAGTCACTTGCTGTAAACATGAGCATGTGCAACCAACCCCTGAACCCAACCCAACCACACCCCACCCAACCAACACAACACAACACTTCAGATGTGTGCGGTGTGGTTAAGCGGAAAAGGGGGAGTGGGGTGGGTTGCAAGTATGGCTGTTTGGATTATGGCTACTACGACAGCTGCAACAGCTGCAACATTTCATAAAAATTGATTCCGTGCGATTGCGATGATTGCAGCAAGTTCAACAGCGCCCACAGCCAGTCTTGCCACACACACGCACACACACACACACACACACGCACACATTGCAGCTAACCAACGACCATCCTTAACAATATCTTTCAACTCTATCTACCCTCCGGTCCCCTCCGGTCCCCTTCTGTAAGCTCAACAAGCTCAGCAGGCAATTCAACCATTGATCAACAATTTGCAAGCGTCTCCAAAACCAAACCAAAACGAATAGTAAAAAAAATGAAATTGAGCGTATTTTTTACAGTTGATTTTCATTCTTTTAACTTTTCTATTCACATGCATCTGCTACACTATGCGTGTGTGTGTGTGAAATGGGGGCGTGGCATGAGCTAACGGACTCTCTAAGCGCCTCAAAAGCAAAATTTGTTGCAATATTCGCAATTTGAATTGGAAATATGCTGCAGGCGTTGCATGTTTGCCTAAGTGCCACATTGCCGCTGTGTTACTGCCTCAACACGTGTGTTAGGCTCTGTATCGTTGTGTGTGTGTGTGTGTGTGTGTGTGTGTGCGTGTGTGGATGACTACGTGTGTCTGAATATATCACGATAAGCGACATTTAACGCATTTGCCACACGCTTTTCCAGATGCAGTTTTTTTTTTTTTTTTTTTGTGAGTGGATGTGTCTCTATGTGCCTCTGTGCCACATGTGGCAAGATTTGACAAGAATGGCGTTTGTTACCCTGTAACGATAAATATTCCGCTGAGTGTCAAGTAGTCTGTTGTTTTTTTTTAAGGTAGTTAACTTTATAAATTTATGTAAATGGAAGAAATATTAATAATTTTAATTGTTAACACAAAAAAAAAAAAAAATGAATTTTAATATTACTTTTGGCAATTGATTTGTATGAGAATATCTAAATTTTATTCTATCATGCATTTTTTTCTTAAATTTATAACTTTAAGGATGGTATTTTTTTCTTTTTTAGCATTTGTATATTTTTTATTCAAGTTCTAAAAAAAAGAAGTTGATTATTATTTCTATCATTTAGATTTATTTTTTTTTGATTATAAAGAAATAGATTTCTTGAAAAATAGAAAAACAAACCTTATAATTATTTTACTTTATTTTTTAAAATTTTAAAAAATAATCGCTAAAACTTTTTTTTTTTAGTGTATGTGTGTAAATACCGTTAGACTAGCTGCACAACCGTAAGCAGGAGAATTGCCAGCACTCGATTACATGTCAAATGCAATTTCAATATGTTTTGTTGCGTTCTGTGCTGACAAGTGTTTGATGATGCCTCTGAGTCCGCTGCCTCTGTCTTCCTCTCTCTCTCTCTCTCTCTCTCTCTCTCTCTCCCTCTCTCTCTTTGTCTCACGCACGTGTATCTGTCACTATTGCTATTTTTCACAAATGGTCTGGCGACCTAATCGTTTTACATATGCACACTTGCGGGCAGCGGCAGCTACGGTGCATGGCTGGAGCGGGGCGAGGTGGTGGATGGTGCTATGGTTTTGTGGTTGTGGCGCTGTTTGCATAACTCATACGCCATGTATGACAGACGCGCATTTCGTGTCGCATTGTACTGGCAATTGGCGGCAGCTGCTGTCAGCGAATAATTCGCCCTCAGGCTGGAGCATTAATGCGCCCACATCCGCCACACACACACACACACACACAATCATGTCGACAATGCATATGACAGGTGGGTCCATCACAGACAAACGCCCATCAGCCCAACCACAGACATGGCACTTACATTTCATGCGTATAAATCAAGCGGATTTCATCTTACATCTCCAAGTTAAATCTTTGTGTGCCGACGTTGTGCATCTTTCACTTGCCTTGTAATTATTCACAGCCAAACGCCTTCATAATTATGCATTCATTATAATGAACATGAAATTTCAGTTAGTGTCTTCCTTTAGACTAGCCTCCTCTTTGGCTAGTTTCATCAAACGTCTCTTTTTCTGATGAAGTCGGCTCCATTTTTAGCAACTCCTGCTGCTTTCCAAGCAAAATATTTTCTCTTATATGATTTTGTTTGGCTTTCATTTGCACTTGCTTCACAGTTCTGTTGTAAGCCACAGAACACGATTTGAATTTCCAAATCTTTTCAGATTCAACATTTAAATTCGAACTCTTAAACCGATGCGAAGTTCAAAACTTAAAGACTACATTTAATGTAGAACTATATTATCAGAGTCGACGATTAGTTTCGAACTCTGTAACCGACGCGAAGTTAAAATTATATAGACTATAGTCAACACGATGAGACGATGTTTAGAATCGAACTGTTTGCTCTGATGAGCATTTATTTATTTTATACAAAAATCTTAAACCTAAATACAAATAAATATATTTACTTATCTAAATATGTTAACTTATTTTAATAGAGTCGCTGGTAAGGCAACTCCATGTGATATATTCTTAATCTAATGCCGCCACTTGAAAGTCGACTTCATTTGATGTTTTCTTATTTAACTGCAGCCACTTAAAATTCGACTTTATGTGATATTTTGTCATTCAAATATAGCTGAGTCTTGCAGCGTTACTCCTAAAAAGAGTTAGTCTTTCTTCCCAATAAATGCAGCTCAACTTCAAAGCGTGTAGGAAAAGTACAGAGGAAAAGTGCTAAATAAACCGCTTAAATAAAAATAATAAAAATAGTGACATAGAATAGAATTTCTTATTGCAATTTATGCAAAAGTTGTTTAGTCGTTGATTTTTCAGTGTTCAACTTTTTAATAATTTGCAATGTCAATTAATGACTTTTCTAATTAACATATGAATATTTATAATTATTAATTTGCACTGCAGATTACTCAAATATATATATATATATATATATAAATATATATGATCAATCTGCAGTATCAAATAATGGCTTTTATAATGCTTACACGATTCCATATATATTTTAACTTAAACGTGAAACAGGCTAAAATATGTTGTTATTGCTCTTGCCAGCTATTTAAAATGTTGCTCTCAAGACTGGGATGCAGGCAGGCGGGGCGGGAAATGCTAAATGATTTTGCAGAGATATTTATTTTGGTTAATAATATTATCAATGTCAGCAGAGTAACTTCCCACGTTTATTTCTTGCAGCTGCTCAAAACTTTCTTATATATGTATGTGCTGTAATGCGTGAGAGTGTGCACGTGTGTGTGTGTGTTTGTGTGTGTATGCATGCTTGAACATGAGTGTGTAAAACTGTATAAAACTTTTCCAATTTGTCCTTTGTGCATGTCTTTTGACTGTAACAAGCAACGCAGCAACATGCAACAACAACAATAACAACAACATTGGAATCGACCAGCAAAGAAAATTTAAATAAAATTCGTCTGCATATTTATTGCGTCGAGAACAAAAAACGAATAATATTCAAGAAAACAAAATGTGCCACAAACAAAAAGAATTTGAAAAAAAGTTAACGCGTACGCAAAAAATAAAAACAAAAAAAAAAGTGGAAACAACAACACAAAAATAGTTGGTCAGTTGGGCATTGGGTGGGGTGGGGTGGGGCCGCAAGCGGGGGTGCACCGCTGGTGCACCGCAGAGAAACACATCGAAAATTGCGAGAAAATGATGCAGAATGGCAACGTGTGGCACAAATAAACCAGCCGGGAGAATTTCGTAAGCGGCGACAACAAAACGCAAGTGTTCCGAGTTTTGAGTGGAGCATAGTGGGCAACAGGAAAAACCCAAAACAACAACAACAATAACAACAACAACGGCAACAGAAACAACATCAATAACATCAACAACTGCAACAGCAGCAGCAATAGCAACAACAACAACAACAACAGCAACAGCAGCAAGGGGAGCGGAGCTGCGGCACAACTATCACAGCTTCCGCTTTATCAACACCCCAAGCTTCCGCTGCAGACGAAACCTGCCCAGGCATGCAGCAAAAAAAAACGGAGATTGCATAGCAAAAAAAAAGGGGAAAAAAAACCAAAAAAAAAAAAACCCAGCGGACATTGTCGTTGCCACTGTTGCCACTGTGCCGCCGTGCAAAACTTTTGTTTTGGCCATTTTCATTTATTGCGCGCAATCTTTCGCCGCAGGCCATTGAACCCAGCAACGAGTTTTTTTTTTTTTTTTTTTGGGGGTTTGTGCGGCTTACAGCGGCGCAGCTTAGGTTGTCAGGTGAAACAATGCATTTATTAGGTGCTCGACCAGCCAGGCAAAACATATAAACTGATAAACTGATAAACGCATCACGCATACGCCAAGGGGTCAACAACTATAACTCAACGAACAGAAAGTTGGCTTACAAACGCCCATCAAAATTATAGCTGCCAGTTGCAATTGTTAACTGTTGTTCGTTTTGGTAACAACATAAAAAAAAAATTATTAACACCATAAAGATAACAGCATGCGTGCAGCCCTGGTTTGGGCTGATTCTGTTTGTGTCTCTGTTGCCACAAGCCGCCAACAGCTCACCTTGGTGGGTGGAGTGGGTGGCACATGGACAAACAATAATTTTTGAGGCCGCTGCTGTTGCCACTCTGCTGGTGCCGTGATCTGACACAACTCCCCCGCACTTCATCCACCACTAAGGACGACTGGTAAGGCATTTTATGTGAATTCAGAATCAGTGGACACATAAATCAAATCCAGGAAGTGCCCACCCGCAATGCTACTCCCCGTCTCCGACTCCGACTCCGGCTCCGACTTTAGCTATAGTAGCAGCTCCGCCTGTGATAGTAGTGCTCTGCTCTGCTCTGCCCTGCTCTGCTCTGCTCTGCTCTGAGGAGCGTCATATTACATAAAGCATTACACAAATAAAATATGTATATGTATTTGTATATGTATATGTATATGTATATGCCACAAATGATTCATAAATACATTTAATAACATTGCGAATCAAAAGTAAAATACTTCAATTTGAATTACAATTTTATTTGTTTGCATTTTTTGCTATTGCATAGCATATTAATATTTATATTGCTTTTAAGCTATTTTTGATATTTTTTTAATTTGAATTCTTTTATGAAAATATCAACAGTTGCCAGTCCAAGCGAATTTATTTACTTTATCTCTTGGCAGAGCTGCTGCTTCACCATTGACTAAAGAATTTTGCATTATGCAATAAATTTAAATTTATTTAAATCAATCATTGAACACTTTCAAACCTGTGTGCGTTGAAAATGGGGGCCTTTAAGCCAGTTCGTGTAAACGTTTTAAGCATCGATTGCAACGTTTTTACACAGTTATCCAATGCAATTCCCACAAAAGCTTCACATATGAACCAAATATACAATAGTAAATCATTCAAGCCCATAAATATAATTTTTTTTTTTTTTTTGTTGCTTTTCTTCTATTTTTCAATGGGCGTTGCCTGCTGCTTTGGAGTTGAATTGACGTGACCCATGCTCAAATACCGTTTGGTCCAAGCCCGTTACCCCGTTCTGCCCCTCTGCAGCTATACAGCTGTCACAAATGCGCATTTTGGTGCATTTTTTATGACTGCAAGTGTACTTAAAATTCAACCAAAAACCCAGCACGTACGCGCAGTATTCCCCAACTGTGCCTGTCAGCTGTTGTTGTTGTTGTTGTTGTTGTTGTTGCTGTTGTTGTGGCGCCAGCGGATACAAGTGCGGCAGTTGAAGCGATTTAACCAAAAGAGCGCACAGAGAAAAGTAAGCATCTTGGCCAAAAATGCTCACATGCATTAGCCACGACAAAGATAAACATGCCAAATTAAACGGAAAACAAAACAGACAACAATATTGGCCAAAGTACGGGGATTAAGTGCTTTGCGCATATCCTCATTAATTGCACTCACATAACGTATTCGCTTTGATACGTGTCCAGCTCGTACTTACAACCAACCAAAATATGCAAAACCAAAAACAAAAGCCAAAAACCCAAAAGCCGTCTGACATCGTAAGTAGTCCAACAAATCAATTTGACGAGCACAGCATGTGAATTACCTGGTTATAAATGCGGCAAAAGTTTGCTCCACTAAATATTCTTACACACACAGAGGCAGCTGGCAAATGTGGCAGCAGATGGAACAGCTGCCAGCTGGCCAAATAGCTATGCACATTTTTATCTGGGGCCAGAGCTTTTCACCTCAAGCTGGGACAGACTGCAACAGACTCCAGCTGGCTGGCTGGAAACTAACAAATGACTAGGCCATCCAGGCAACAGTCTTCCAGTTACCGACTCAATATCAGAGTGGATATATACGTATATTAGGAGCTATGCTCTTTTGCATGCATGATTTATGCACTTTACTCGGGATCGGCTTGCAAGCTGAGTGTGTTCTGCAAAAATGCAAAAACTAGCCGATGTATGACTAAAAATAATGCACAGAGCCTTAATGACCAACAATCATTTTAAGTGGAAGTGTGGAAAGGTTCTGGCCAATATGGAACCTGAAACCTGCTGGAGACGGAATTGGAATCTGTAACCGAATGTGACTCTTCTGAGGCAAGTGCTCTAACTGGTTGGTCGTTGCATTTTTGATTGCCACACGTTGACAAAAATTTGCTGGCATCATATGTAAAAGTATTTTGTGTACAGTCCGGCAGTTGCATTCATCCTTAACTGTTTTTTTTTATTTTTTTTTTTTTGTGTATGTTATTCAGTGCTCTACGGGGTTTGCTCAAATTGTGAATGATGGCCGGATTTATGTTTGTGAAAGACCCACTTGGAAAAATGCAATAACAGCACCAGCTGCTGCTGCTGCAGTTGCTGCTACAATTGTTGCAGTTACAGCAAATGAAAAAAAAATGTATCTGTAATTTTTACATAGAAATTAAACTTTTACACAAGAATTTCATATGTTCAAAATTACATTATTACAAAACTTGAATTCAAATAATATATTTATATTCAAAATCAGTACTTAAATTAAAAATTACTGTACAAATATTATTCTTTTTGAAAAAAAATATCTATATATTAAAATATATTTTTAATATTTAAAAACCAAAAAAAAAACTGATTTACACGATTTGATTCGGATATATATCCGTAATCGAATACGCTTCAATCTGCCTACAAACTTTGGCTTATACTTATTATTATTATATTATTATTATATTATTATTATTATTATTATTATATTATTATTATATATATTATATATTATTATTATTATTTTTATTATTTTTACCTTTAGATTGGCTTAAGTTATTCATACATATTCAAGCTTTTTGACAGTTATCACTAATTAATTAATTAATTAATAATTATAATAAAATCTGTAATTTTTGTGTAGTTATTGCAAATCTCAATGCAATTCGTGATGGTATCAGTTGCTCGAGATAAATAAGAATATTACTCGGCTACAGCCTGATCACCCCCCTACATCCGTATCCATGGACTGGGCTAAAGGCTCAGGCATAAGCCAAGACTCATAAAAAATAGCTGTTGGCTCGAAGACTTTCCCCTGCTCTCTCTCTTTACTTTTTGTGACAGTTCAAAATAGATTTTATTGCTTCTGCTGCTGTCGTTGATGCTACTGCTGCTGTTGTTGTTGTTGTTGTTGTTGTTGTTGCTGCTGCTGTTGCTGATTGTTGTTGTTGTGTCATTTCAATTTGAAGCACTCGGCAACGTTTTGATGCCGCTTATTACTTGCAGCGTTTTGTGTGCTTGTCCTGTGGCAATGACAAAAGAATTCATAATTTCACTTGCAAAAATATGAAGCGAGCTGTCGAATAACTGTACAACGCCTTTGGCTGGCCAAAAGCAAACAAGAAAAAGCAACAAAAAAAAAAAAAAAAAAAAAAAAAAACACTTAACAATTTTATGCAGCAATTGTGTGTGTGTTTGTGTGTTTGTGTGGGTGGTATGTGGAGAGTGGAGGTGGGAGTGGGAGTGGGAGTGGGAGTGACATTCATAGCGAACACTTGGCAAGGGCTTGGGGAATATGGAAGCTGCTGAACGGACACATAAATAACTCAATACGCGTTGAGAGTCGCGTTTCGCGACTGACATAAATTTTAATGCCGCACTCGAAACTCACGAAAGGCGCTGACTGCGTCAAAGACAGACACACAGATGAACGCTCTGACACGGGGACAGATAAATAAACGGACAAAGTTGTTAAATTCAACGGCAAAATGCCAAAATGTTGCACACACACACACACACATACACATCTATAGACACATCCAGCCTTAACTCGACCGTTAAGCGCATAAAGCGACCGCTGTTTGCCTCGACCGCGTTTGCATTTGTGGTCCACAATTTCCCAACAATCTCACCGAATCCCTGTGCCCATCATCATCGGCTTGCCTTCTGCTCCTGCCCTTTTTGCTCCATATAGCCCATATAGCTCAGCTTCTGCCATAACCATGCCATTCCCATTCTCAATCCGCATTTATCGCTGCATGGACATTAAACTGTAAGCTGCTGCGACTGCGACAGGGGCCTCCGCACATAATGGAAATAAATATACATATATATATATATAGAATCTGAACGAAATAAGTTTGGCACACCGAAGCTTGCATATACTTATATTTTTTAATTTTCCAAAACACACACAATTATATAAAATGCATTTTTATCAAATTAAACGATTTATTTTCATAAACTTATCCAAATGAAAAACAAATATTTCATACAGAATTTTATCTATCGACCGATTGCTCATTGAGAATATATATATTTAAATGCCTTGCTGGGTCCGATATGATTTCTTCGGTACAACATTTCGGTATACCCACGGAAAAGGGTATGCAAAGTCGAAAGATAAATAAACACAAAAATCAACAGTGTGGCAACGTTTTCCCCAATTGTGACCGTTGTATCCTCCGTTGTCAATGCCGGATAGACAGCGCACAAAACGGCGTTCAATCAATTTGAAAAGGGACGAAAACAACGGCCACATCAACTGTGCCAACAAAAAATAATAAATAAATAAAATAAACTTTAACTATAGCTTGCAATCATATTTACATATTGTATAGTAAAGTACATAGTTGAAAACTAGCTTCTATAGAGCCAAGCTAAAATATATTCTCAATTGCAGAGATATGCATAAAATTTGGTTTCCCAAAAAAAAAAAAAAACAGCTGTCGAAATTTCAGGGAAGACAAATATAGTTGAGAAGTAAAATGCAATTACTTAGCTTTTTAGCTTCTGCATTTTGTATAATTTATATAGTTTAATTGTTTGTTATTTAATAAATCGATAACACAAAATATATATATTAAAACTATTATGAATTAAAATGAAATTTTTACAAATAATGAAAAATATTCTTTGATTTTAAATATTAATAGATGTGCATTTTTAGATTATTTGTTTTTAATCGCTTCAATCCAATCAAAGATATAAATGAAGAGAATGTTTATTTTTTATTCACATCTATTTAAGTTATAGTTTTTTAACCTATCTGGAAATAAAATATTTAGTATATAAACTATTGTATTTATTTGATCTTCTTTGCACATTGATATGAGCGAATTATGGCCACAATTTTCACTGAGATTCGACTCATAAATATGATTTGATAAATGGATAACCAATCGTTATATAGGGTATTTATCTGATTATTCGTGACAGCAAAATTCTAATTCGTTTTATTTGAGTGCCGTTTGTGGCAACAAAAATAAACATCGTCAAGCCATAAAAATATTAATAACGAACAAAAATATGGATAAAAATCAGGCAACAAAATACCAAAAAAAAAAAAGAAGAAGAAATATTCCAACAAACAGCACACACACACACACACACATATATATATATATATATACAGATTTGCATTTTAAGCTGATTTGTGTTGGCAGTCAGAAGTATGTTTTGTCGGTTTTTTTTCTTGATTTTTTTTTTTATGACTGTGGCTGACATGTTGCAACACCCCAAATACATATGACACACTGTACAACATTGTTGCAAGCTGATCGAGCGTTGGTTGGTTGGTTGCTCAACTGTTTCGTGTTGACCCTAATTAGACTGTCTGAGATTAGCTAAGCCATAATAGGATGTAAGTGCTGTATGTGTGTATGTATGTGTGTTAGTTGAAACAAAATTTAGTTTTGGTTTTCGCCTTGAATTAGGCCGGCCGCATTGGCGTACTGTGTATTATGTTTACATTATGCACACAAACACTCACACACACACACACACACACACACACACACCAACACACACACAAACACTTCATTAAATTTATTTATGTATTTTGAACTGGCAATCTGGTTTATACCAAAAGATGAGCGAAATTCAATTTCGAGTTTGATGTCGGCCAACAGACTGCAGCGAATTTGCCAACGAGTGTTGGCCATGTCGGAGCTCTGTAACTTATTCTGTGTGCTAATTTGGGTACTGCTGCAGTACATAAATCCATTAAGCTAATCACAAAAATTGCAAAATATATATTTTTGCCAAGCTACAAGCTATGCACAATATGGAAAGACTGCACCAGCTACACAACTTGAGCAACTTAACTGAAGCAAAGCTGGCAGCCTGCTAAACTTGGCTAAGGCTCTCAGCCAGACAGCCATGGTCAATAGTAAAGACTAGGCTACACAAAGCAATGATATGCTAAGGGTGTGGCAGTGTGGCAATGGTAACACCCCTGTCTCAGTTTCTGCCACAAGCCATGCCTCTGCCACTGCCACTGCCTCTGACCCCGCCTCCGCCTCCGCATCCGCTTTCGCCCCTGCCACAGCCACAGGCACGGCCACAACTTCAGGTCCTGCACCGGCTTCGCTTTAGCCGTCTTCTTGAGCCGCACTAAGCCGACATTCAAGACTTTTCCATCATTTTATTTCATTTCATGTCCCGATTTTCCCTCGGCTTCTCCTCTCCTCTCCTCTCCTCTTATCTTATATTTTTTATTTTTTTCCTTTTCTTTTTTGAAAAACTGTTGAAGCACTTTGCTTTTAATCTTGCAGCATTCGCCATGACAGCATCAGAAACAACAGCTTTGGTAGCAGCGCACAGTGCCAACAAATCAGTGAAATTCAATGATTTTAATTTGGCGTCAGTATTTATAAAATGAAGTAAAAATTAGATAAATATATAAATATATATTTCTAGCAATCTGTAAACAATTATTTTTTTAAATGTATTTATATACACATTATATAATATTTGCATATATTAATTATATATTTAAAAAAATATATATATAAATATATATTTCTAGCAATCTGCAAACAATTATTTTTTTTAAATGTATTTATATACATATTATGTAATGTTTACATATATAAAAAAAAATACATTTGATTTTTAAATACTCCACAAAAGTTGATAGTTTAAAAACCTTATAGTTTTTTGAAATTGCTTAAAAAATCAAATAAAAGAATTTTATTTGTCAGATCTTATTAGATATATATATATATATATATATATATAAATTAAAATGTGATATATATTTGTATTATATATTGTTTTAATTATCGTATTTGGGACTTTAAAAATGACATCAGTGCCACTTTGCGCAATTTCTTAAAAAAACAAATAAAAAAGTTTGATTTGTCAGATATATATATATATATATAAATCAGAATGATATATATTTGTATTTAAACTTTAAACTTTAAAAACGACATCAGTACCACTATGCGCAATTTCTTAAAAAAACAAATAAAAAACTTTGATTTGTCAGATATATATATATATAAATCAGAATGTGATATATATTTGTATTATTTGGAACTTCAAAAATGACATCAGTACCACTATGCGCAGACACTGCCTATTTTTGCCTTTTAACGAGTTGGGTTCGCTGTTGGCAATCCAAAGATTTTCGAACAATTTGAAGGCATTGACTTACTTGCAACAAGAAGCACAGTGCTGGGCAGTGGTGTGCATTGTACACTCAGCAAAAAGAAAACCTATAAGAAAGTTTTAAATGAGACTCTTCGACTACGAGATACCCTGAAGTCAGCGGAATTTATATATAGAGCCGTAACTTAATAATCTGAGCTTTTATTGCATTTTTTTGGAAAACGGAGAAACAATGGACAAATATAAAATAAAATCTGTTTGGATACGAGAAATACACGTGAAATTAATAATATTTGTGATTTGGTAGCTTTTACAAAAAAGCAGACTGTCAGACGGACATGACATGATGACTCAATAATTCTAATTAAAAATATATGGAGATGATTCCAGCCACATATTATAAACTTTATTTATTTGATTCTCTATTTGATTTGATTCGAACTTAAAATAAATATTGGGTTTTTGAAAAATAAAAAAAAGGGAGAGAACAGCAAAGCGCTCCACATTTAATTAAAATTTATGTAGTATTCCAAATTTGCTGATTCAAGCCTTAATTAATTTCAGAAAACCCAGTAAATATATTTAAGTTTTTAAAATGGAACATAACAAATATGCTCGTCCAGCTTTTAAAGCAGAGTATAATTGCATAAACCTAGATTAAGTATAAAAATTCTTTACATTGAAGCTGAAAGGGGAAAAAGAAAATGAATATTGAAATTGGTTTGGCAGCGGTAAACCGGTTTTTTTCTCCTCTTTTTTTTGTTGCAAGGCACACTGCGGGTGTGGCAGCCACAGGAAAGACTTACAAATGCGCCGCGCCATAACATATGCAACACAAGCACACACACACACACAGAGAGAGTGGGCGAGTCAAATATGGATGGGTTTAGTAATCATGCCGTTTGTTGCATGCCAAAAGGGATGCCACGGCTGCATGTGGATATGTGGCGGAAAGCCTAGAAAAGTATGTGAAGCACAAAGTTGAAATAGGCTGACCAAAATATCCATCGACTCGCAATCTCAGCCAAAAATCCGAATTTAACTTTGAGTTGCGATTCATGTTAACATATTGCAATAATGCCACACCCAATGGGCAACAGCCCAAAGTGTATTGAAGTTGCACAGATTCTTTTTTTTTTATGTCAAAAACAAATGTACCGAAACCTGAGCAGATTTCGTTTATGTTGTTGTTGCTTTTGTTATTGTTTTTGTTGTTGCTTTTTGTTGTTGCCGTTGTGCACATTTTAATTATGAGCCTGACTATAATGTAAGTCGACTTCAATTGGAGTGGAGAGCGATGGTGTTGCTGTTCGAGTGAGTGTGAGTGTTGCAGGGGGGGGGATGGGTGTGTTGGATGTGCCTTTGCTTTTACGGGCATAAAGTCTGTCAATCATGCGACAATATCGCACAGGGACTAAAACTGAAACTAAAACTGAAACTGAAACTGGAACGAGGGGAGTGATGGGGCTGGGTTCAATGGCAGCGCTTTTGTCGGCTTTTGCCATTGTCTGTGTGTATTATCGTTTACATAGGATTTGCAGCAACAAAATGGCAGGTAAGCAGCATTAAAAATAAAATGGAAATTCATGATAAGATCAGACAGCAATAGCAACAGCAACAGCAAAAGCAACACCATCTGAAGTGCCATGAACCGGCTGTATGGGCTTTTTCTCATTTTGTCGATTAGAATCTCTTCGAGATGTTGCCGGCAACAGCTAGCAGTTGTAATTTAATTAACGCAATCACAGCAAAAAAAAAAAAAGAAATAAAAAAATTAGAACAAGAAGAAGAACAACCCACCCAATACACATCAGCTGGCTGTAAAAAGCATTTACGGCGTGAAAAATTAAAATAGAATTGCGACAGGAGCTAAACAAATTTGCTTTTTTTCAATTTCTTCTATTTTTCTGGCCGACAGAATAAACCAACTACTTTAAATATGTATTTAAGGGCTGCTAAATTATCAACACTCTAAATTTTATCAATCGCTGTTACCATTTTTGCACAATTAAAACAACTTGAAAATAATCAAGGGTATTCCCAAGTGTTAATACCAGACAACTTCATAAGAGATTTTAGCCAACTATAGCAATAACACTTACAGATAACTGGCATATTGTTAAAGTTTATTGTTAACTCCTTGAGTTTTCAGTTTTACTACTGTAAAATTCTTAATAACAAAAGTTGAGAGCAAATTACATGCATAAAACAAGGCATATCAGATAAGGTTTATAGTATTTACCTGCTTATCTTGTCTTACACAAAAAAAAATATAAATTAAGTATTGACATGAATCTGATCAAAACGAATTTTATAACAAGAGTTTATTCGCTTACCATACAAATAAAAAAATAAAAATAATAAAAATGTAAAATAAAACACTTTTTTTAACCTTTTTGTAGACGCAAATAAATTTTTGAGCATTTTTTGAGAAAAATAGAGGGCCAATTAGAGAACAATATTTTGAATAATTACAAAAGGTTGCAATCAAGTTAATTATTTACTTCTCTCTATTCACTTGTAAATGGTATTTATATATTAAATATATTATATATATATTTATAAATCTATTTCAAAATCGACTTAATGCTTTAAATCGCTTCGCATTCGCTCTGCTGCCAAAAATTAAATTTTTCAACGTAAACTGTGCAGTCTGTAATGAGTTGGCTAAAAGAGTAAGTTAACTAAAAAGCGATAATATGGCCCCAAATCGCCGGGTCAGCTATGAATATAATTTGCTTGAATAATTTGCATAGCCTTGACACAGTTGAAATGTGTGAAAAGAATTTAATAAAATTGTGTAAGCCGTGCAAAATGCACAAAATAAACCAAATAAAATACAAACAAAAAATTTCATAAAAATAATAATAATAATAATAATTATGATTATTATTTTAATAGATAAAACTGGGTCTGCTTTAAGTTAAAGTCTCTTGGAATTTGTGTGATTCCATTCTTGGAATATCTGATGTATATCTCAGTTGTAAATGGATACCTTTGCATACTATTTGGTGGCACTTACAAATCTCAGGGTTGACTCAGCTTGCAGCTAAACCCGCACATAAAACGCAGCCTAACGGATAAGTTTCCCCCTCCCTTTTCGTTTTGCCCTAACTTTTTCTTTTGTACCCCTAAAAATCTAACCAGCCATTTGCATGCAAATACAACTGAGGCAAGGACACTCGATTGGGTTGACACTGTGTGGCATCTGTGAGTGTGTGTGCTTTGGGCTATTTTTGCGGGGAGAGGTTAACGGGGCTGGGTGCTTGTATTGGTGTTGCTGCTGGTGGTTTACGGATTCGGATACTGACGAGGCTGACGATGCTGAGATGTCGTTTGTCTGTTATTAATTGCGGTGTTGCACTTCACGATTTGGGCTTTGCTTGCTTTGCTTCTATGCCGCCCCCTTTTAGAGCTGCCAACACACTTCACCTCCATTCACGTCCATTCGAAACCATACCGGTGCCCCCAAAATTGCCAAGTCATTTGCCAACTGTGGCTTTGTATGCAAATTACTTTTGTCGGCACCGGATGACAACTGCGGCTGTGGACAGTTTGGTGATATGATAGGGGCGCGGGGCTGCGGGGGGATGGCCTCTATCTCAGCTCATAGGCTTATGCATTGCATGGTGCATCATCTCCTCACTCTCTCTCACTGTATGTATACATATATGTCTATCTGTCTGTCTGTGGGTCTGGGTTGAGTATTACGCGGGCAGCCGGCAATGAAGTGCAAAGTATGTAAATTAATATTGGAATTTTGCTAATCCGTCTAACAACTGTGGACGCCCAGTGGTTGTGATTCAATATACCTATATATATATATACATACCTATATACATACCTATAAAAACCACACTAGTTTTGGCTGGAATGCAATATCTGCACCTGAAACAACCGCAAATTAATGTCACATTTATTTACCAAATTTATAATTGGAAATCCAGCGAACGGTGAGCGGCTTTAATTGCAACGATAATCGCGGCAGTCCTATCAATAATTCGATTTAACCCAGGACATAATTATGAAATGCATTGAATTAAACAAATTCTTGACATAGGGTGTGTTAATTATACCTGTCAGCTCCCCCCCCCCCCTGTCCGTCGATGATTTTATGCTATTAAAAAATAAATGTATAGAATTAAGAACTGATTAACACAATAAATGGCAGTCGTGCACAATTAAGATCATATCAAATCCCTTAAAAATAGAATCAAATTTAAAACAAAAACAAAGTTGACTGTGGACAGCAAAAAAAAGCTAACTAAAAATCGATGATGCTTTCAACGATTTAACATTTTTATGATAATGCAATGACAAAACTGACATGGGTTTTGTGCATTGAGAGTGAGTTGGCAACAGAAATTGGGCAGAACAAGTGCCACAGACGAGGGCAGAGAGGGGGCAGACGGGGGTAACACGCAATTTAAGCATACATCTATTGCATAATATCTATGTGAAGGCAACGAATGCAGCCAGACCAGGCTAAAGCCAAAGCTGCCGACAGCCAACAGCAGCTGTCATTCGAGTTGACATTGTAATATGTACGAATAAGTAGAGCATATGAGGCGTATGATTAATATTTAAATCAGAAAAAAATATATAATAAAGCTGCGACGGCGACTGCGACTGCGACTGCGACTGCGATGGTAAATGTAAATGTGAATCAGTATAAAAATGTGCAAGCCAAGCAGAAAAGAAAAAGAAAAAAAAAATAAAAAAATATAAAAAAAAATGAAAGAAAAAAAAAGGAAAAGATTTAAATTGAAATGAAACAAGAGACTTAAGTAATAACGGCTGTTATTAACAGGACTCTGACAGGACTGGCACGGCCTGCCAGTGCCAGTTTGTGTTTTGTGTGGGATTCACATTTTATTACCTACATTGAAGCGGCTACAACATGTTGAGGATGATAAAGATGATGATGATGATGATGTTTGTGTGCATGTGTGTGTGTGTGTGTGAGAGCCTGTGTCTGTGTATGAGTATATCAAAGTTCATTGAGGCCGTTGCCAACAAGAAAACCCACTTTGCAAACATGAGCCAACAATTTGATAGATACAAGGCAGCAGCCACAGAAAAACCAAAAACAACAACAAAAACAACAACAACAACAACAACAAGAAAACCAAATAAGTCCAAACGAATTACTCGTGCTCAAAAGTTGGCGCTGTGGCGGTCAAGTCGGCCAGCAAGCATTATTAGAAAATTAAAGTGGTATGCAACGTGAATGTGTGTCAAAGAAATAACAGTATCGCAATGATGCAACTCAGGAAAAGTGTGTTGCAATTGGTCAGCTGAGCAGATACTTCAGTTACCAAAGGGCTGCATTTGTCACATAACTAATTTCGTTTCATAATGAAATATTTAAATAAATATGTTTTCAAATATGACAAATCGATTTATATAGCTACAAACACTCGTTGAATAATTAACTTAAAATAAGAAAATGGTTTGCTTAACTAACTTTATGAGCAAATTGGAAATGCTTTGCAAAAGTATCAAAAAGTTCTGAGTATAAATTTAAAATAAACTTTTAATTAATCATCAGCAAGTGTGCATTAATTCATGTCGGATTTTACGAGTTAATTATTATTAAGTCCAGCAATGTAGTACTATTTTCAAGATAGCTTATGACTTTTTGTCTCTCTCCTATCAAGTAACATAATTAATTTTACTAATAGCCACAAATAGTACGTCCTTGCTCCTTCTCCCTCGCTCCTGCTGTCTTGGTGCAGCTGCTGCTTTTGCTAGAACAAAAAAAAAAAAAAAATCGAAACCAAATGGAAAACCCATCGCCTTCCTCAAGCGAGGCAGCTACCAAGATTTTGAATGAAAGAAAGTAATTTCAATGCAAACGGAAGGAGACAAGAAGGGGCTTACAGACAGTAAAAGAAAGAGAAAGAGAGTGAGAGAGAGAGAGACGGAGTGGTACTTGCTGCTGACAGAGAATGACTTGGGCAGCATTTGCCAACTGGCCAAATGCATTTTCGCCTTGGCCGTGACAGGAATGCGCTGCATTAATCATACGCACCGTTGTCCGGCTTCAGTTGCTGCTATTTTGCCTGTTGTTTCACATCGTCCGCCGCGCACATAAGCATAAACTAGTTGCAGCAGCACCCAATACACCCAGCCAGATCTGAACTGGCAGAAAATATAAATGCAAGTATAAAAGCAAATTTTATAAGTTAAGAATTGAATAAAGTCTACGAGCCGTGCTTTTGGCTCTAGAAAAGTTAACTTGCAGTCGAGCAACTATTTACGTTGCTGCAGGACTCGGCATTGTTATTGTTGTTTACTTGGGTTGTTGTTGTTGTTGTTATTGCTCGTAAGCATTGTTGCCACTGCTGCTGGATGCTGTAGATGTTGCCACGCGAGAGTCAAGAGTCCTGGCGCCGCGACACGATGGCGAAATGCAACACCTAAGAAAATGAAGCCGGAAAAGGGCAACAAATAGCAAAAGCAGAGAAAAAAAACAACAAAAAACATAGTATTAAAAATGTAAATAAACTCTTAGTTCAAGTTGTACCACAAAAAAAAAACACACACACACACACCAACATCAAATGGTGTGTATAAATAAAGTGAAATGCATTTAGCATTGACTCTAAATTAAAACCAAATGAAGCGTCCTCAATATGTTGACCATAATAAAAGAGTCCTCACAAACCGTCTGCAAGAGCGGAAACTGCAAGAGCAAGAACTCCACAAAATATGGCAAGCAAAAGAAAAAAAATCCAACTGGATGGGCGACTTACATTAAGCACTTATATATATATATATATATATATATTGATAATATATATTTCAGTGAAAGATATATATATGAGTGAAAAACTTATTCAACGGCTGAAGTACTTTGAAAATGCGCATGGCGCATGCTGAAAATGCTTCCATTAACTGGTAAAATGTATTTTCCGATTCATCAGCAAAGAAAATTACAACTTAAAAATTCATTTATTTTATAATAATATAATTATGTGCTAACTTTTTCTGGCATGCGTTGATTGCGTTGTGTATATTCTGCAAAAACAATGCGAAATTCCAATGCACCTCAATTTTTTTTCTGCATAAGTTATTTTCATTTATGTAATGAAAATGATTTAAATGAAATAAAAACACAAAAATGCTTATTAATACAAAAAAAATGTAGAATTTCATCTCTTGTAAATAATTACTACATAAAATTATACAAACATTGCTAACTAATTATTATTATATAAAAATGTTCTGTAGAAATTCAATCGATTTATACAACAATCAAGCCAAATGTTATCTAGAGCAGAAATTTAATTTTGGCCAAATCGACCAGCCAACTGTGAATAAGAAGACTAACTGACTTAATAATATAACAATAAACAATAACAAAAATAACAGTCAAGATTATTTTCAAGTTCATTGGCGCGCAGTGTAAGATCAGCGAATCGGGATCATGGACTAAATTCCAATTCCCATATAAATTGTTGTTAATAAAGCGAAGATAGACAGCGCAGCGAGAGAGAGATAGCGAGCGAGAGGGGAGATGGGAGTGAGGCATGAGCTTGGATGGGTGGATATGTTGGTAGGTGAGGTGGTATGCCACTTAATATTGCGCCTGAATGGCTGAATGGCAGCCACTAAACAACTTCCGCACTTGAATGGCAGCTGGTACAAAAACCGCAGACAAGACTCAAGCAGGAGCTGGAGAGTTATGTGAAGCGCCGTTTGGAAGCCAACTTAAAACAAAACAAAAAAAAAATGTAATACAACAGCAACAATAACAAAAAATGCTGTGCCACAATGCATAAGCAACACAAAAAAAAAAAACATTGGCAGTTGCATGCATAATAAACTTCTCTGGCAGAGGCTTTAAAGTTTATGGCTGCTTTGGCAGTTGAGGGAAGACAGAGGGAGATAGTCAGCGCCAAAACGTAGTTAAATAGAAAGAAAAAAAAAGAAGAAGAATGTGGCAAGCTGAGGCTGCCACTGCCACTGCGACTGAGACAGAGAAGGAGAATGCGACTTAGACTGGCCACTTGAGAACAAAAAGAGTCAACGTCAACGCATTTTGAAGAGTGTGCCATTATGCAATACACACACACACACACACACACACACGCACACACACACACACTCGCGCGCATCGCAATACATGTGCAAGCTTTAAGCTGGCTTTACCTAAGCGTATTAACATTGTTTGTATGTTGTATGTTGCACGTTGCATGTTATAGGTTGTTTGACTGCCAAACAGTTGCACATTGCTCTGCTCGTTGCCTGCAATTGTCTGGTTGTCATGTCAACTTCCCTTTCCTTTAACACACATTCTATAACTATGCACCTACCACACACACACGCACATACATAAATTTATATATATATATATATATATATATATATATATACATCCGCTTATCAGTACACACACCTTTTCATTCGGGCATTTGAAATTATTAGTCGCTGTTCGTCTAATATTCTCTCCTCATCTCCTTCTCTCTCTCTCTCTCTCTATTTCTCTCTTTCTCTGGCTATCTCACTCCTCTAGGCGCAAGTTGCTCTTTTCTCTCCACCAACAATCACTCATAATCCGTCACAATCACAGTCGCAGTCACTGTGATCTTCCCCGTCGGAGTCACCAAATTGATGGGAACTTGGCTGCTTATAGGTACAACCAAATTGCCTTTGCATAAACAAGCTAACGACACTCTTCACTCGTCTCACACACACACACACACACACAAATACATATGCATGGAAGTGTGAATGTGCTTGGGATTTTCTCGTCTCGCTGGTTTTTGCCACACTCGCCACTCGCAACACTCTGCTCGTTAGTGGCACATTCATGTCAAACGCTAAGTGGCTAAAAGCAGTTGTGTGTCTATGTGTGTGTCTATGTGTGTGTCTATGTGTGTGTCTATGTGTGTGTCTATGTGAGTGTGTGTGTGTGCTCTAAGACGTTTAATAAGTTTCTTGAACTTTGATGTCTGTCAACACTTTGCTTTATGACACAAACAACGTCTTTAAATTGCCGTTGTGCCATAATACAAAAAATCAGTAATTGAGCCAATTATTAAAATTCAAATAAAATCAAATAAAAATAGACATATATATCTTTATCTTTATATATCTTTATAGTAATATAAATATTTTAATATATATATATATATTAATTACTTGCCTTACTCCACTGATCTGTATCAACTTCCACTCGATTTTGCTGCTTGGATAAACTTTCTATATAAATTCACTTTCCATCAGCCGATGTCAACTTATAACTGGTTGTATATATATTCTGTTAGCCAATGGCAATTGGAGTTTCGAGAGCTTTAAACTATATTTTTCACATTTGTTTATTTTAGTTAGTCGCATAATTTGTGAAAAAACATCAATGAAACTGTCACAAAAAAGTTATCAAAAACTCATTAATAATAATTGTTTGATAAAAATCTTTCTTGTTAAACAATTCAATCAATGGCTAAAGCAAATAATAAATGGACATAAATAAATTCTTTATAGTAATATAAATATTTTAATATATATATTTGAATTACTTGCCTTACTCCACTGATTGTAACAATTTCCTCTCGATTTTCTGGCTTGGACAAACTTTTGTATAACTCCATATATAAATTCACTTTCCATCAGCCGATGGCAACTTATAACTGGTTGTATATATATTCTGTTAGCCAATGGCAATTGGAGTATCGAAAGTTTTAAACTAAATTTTTCACATTTCTTAATTTTAGTTAGTCGCATAATTTGTGAAAAAACATCAGTAAAACTGTCACAAAAAAAGTTATCAAAAACTCAGTGAAAACGTGTTTTGTCAATTTTGAATGAAAATTGTACGGTTTAAGCCAAATAATTGTTTGATAAAAATCTTTCTTGTTGAACATTTCGATCAATGGCTAAAGCAAATTTTCAATTAACAAAATAAATTTTACAGTTTGAAGACAGTTTCAGTCTGCAGTAAATGAAATTGTTTGCCAGAAGTTAATAAAGATGGAATTGAGGGACGCAGACAGGGGGTACACAGACAGCAAAAAGATACGTGGATGGCGAATAAATGATACAATGACCAACTGGAAAGATGCCATTTGAAATCCGAGGCACTGCAGCATCGAGAGTAACAAACACAAAACTCGATAAAAAAAAGAAAAGAAAAAGTAAAAAGTAAAAAAAAAAAAATTAATGTTTTGCTGTTGGAGACATCTGTCTGAGGGTGGAGGTGGAGGTGGAAGTGGGTGCGGGTGTGGGTGTGGCAGGTGCGCAATCTGAGCCCGGGCACGTGACAAAGTGAAATTGTTAAATTGAAGGCTGTAAGCGATAAGCGCACACGCAAAGAAAGCGGCAAGAGCAGAAATGTTGGATGTAGAGTTGAGGAGGGGGGTGGAGTGATGAGGAGGGGCGTGGAGTGATGAGGAGAGGCGTGAGACTAACTGGAGTGGAGAGCGCATGCAAACAGGTGAAACAAAAAGGTGCAGAAGAGTATAAGCAAAACTTTTACAGCTGATACGTTGGGGCAAGCAGTGACAGCAACATTGTGGGGCAAGATTCTATGGCAATGGCTTAACCCTTAGCCCGCATTGCGCCTCTGCCAGCTGTTGCTAGTGTTGCCAGTGTTGCTGTTGCTGTTGCTATTTTTGCTGTTTGCCTTTGCTGTTGATGTACTGTGTGTGTGTGTCTGTCTGTGTGTGTGTGGCAATGCGGCAAGAAACAATTTAACCATTTAACTTGGCTCGTTAACATTAATTTGGACGCAACAGTTTCCGGCATCAGGTAATTGCTATATGCCTCAACGCTCACCTGGACGTATGCATCAGCATTTGGGTTCTTGCCACTGGCCAAATGGCAAACACTAACGAGTTGTCATCAGCAGCAACAGCAGCAGCAGCAGCAACAGCAGCAACAGCAGCAACAGCAACAGCAGCAGCAACAGCAACAGCAACAGCAACAGCAACAGCGACGCCTGCCCAAGCGGAAGCTGGTGAAATGCTTACCTGAATATTATTCTGACGGATGTGACGGAAGTGACCGTTACACAGTGCTGCCAACCGCTACACGCCCACCCACCTCCCTCCCCACCGATGACTACTGTCATTATTAAACGCTGTGCTTCAGGCTGTCATATGTTTAAGCCTGGAGGCTCAATGCTGCTTAATCTGTTAAAGCCCCATTTAAATCGCTTGTGTGTCCCAATAAAAAAATGCAAATGCATGCCTTCAAATATATGCCACCCCCCAAAGGCTCAATGCCCAAGTCACCACCCCCCAACCGCCTATCCGCAGCAGCAGCAGACGCCGAAGTGCCACGTTTGCGTGAAGCAATTATTATGCGTATCTAAAATTAAATCAGTTGCAGTCGCAGACAGACACAGTGTCTGCAATAAACTATGGCCAAGTCGTGCAGAGTTATACGGCTACATAGCCAGACAATTCGATAGAAAGTGGGGGATGGAGTGGGGTAGGGGGAGGGGGAGGTGTTCGGCTGCCGACAGAAAGTTGCCTAGAGAATCTAGTTGGCGTTTAATGCGGTTGCAACTGTTGCTGTTGTTGCTACTGTTGCTGTTGTTGCTACTGTTGCTGTTGTTGCTACAGTTGCTGTTGTTGCTGTTGTTGCTACTGTTGCTGTTGTTGCTACTGTTGCTGTTGTTGCTACAGTTGCTGTTGTTGCTGTTGTTGCTACTGTTGCTGTTGTTGTTGCTGTTGTTGTTGTTGTTGCTGTTGTTGTTGCTGTTGTTGTTGTTGCTGCCACTGTTGCTGCTGTGGCTACTGTTGCTGTTGCTGTTACTGTTGCTGTTGTTGTTGCTGTTGTTGTTGTTGCTGCCACTGTTGCTGCTGTGGCTACTGTTGCTGTTGCTGTTACTGTTGCTGTTGTTGTTACTGTTGCTGTTGTTGCTGTTGTTGTTGCTGTTGTTGGTTCTGTTGCTGTTGTTGCCACTGTCGTTGCTGTTGCTATTGTTGCTGTTGTTGTTAATGTTGCTGTTGCTGCTGTTGTTGCTGTTGCTGCCACAGTTGCTGTTGTTGCTGTTGCTGCCACTGTTGCTGTTGTCGCTTGATGCAGCTGCGTTTTGTGGTGTAATTTATGTTCGCCTGCTGCTTGTCAGTTGTTTCTTAAGTTTAGCAACAATGGCCAATAAGCCTTGCTTATAAAATAAATAATAAAAGCCTTCATCTTGGACAGGAGTTAAGAATAATCTCACAATGCTCACAATGGACGCCAATTCCTAAATAGGCACTTCTGGGACGACTTATAAATAGATAGACAGTTGACACTTCTATATACAATTGCCATTTTCTGGGTTTTATTAATTTAAAGCATTAAGTTTAACAACGTCAATTTTATATCAAATATTAAATTATTTCCAATTGTCAAGGTTTACATAAAACAAAAAAAAAGCAAATTATTTGTAAGAATGGTCTTTATTTTGGATTTTTAAATTATAAATTATATATATATATATATCTGTGATTTTCGCTTTCGATTTTATGCTTCTAAAAACATAAAATGTATTTAAAAAATCAAATTATTGTTGAAAAAATGTTTTAAGAAATTGTATTTGTAAATAAATTATTTTTACTATATTATTATATTTATATTTATATTATTATATTATTATAAATTATAAATTTATAAAAATAAGGATAAAAACAAGTGCTGATTATAGAATTTCCAATGTATACATAAATAAATTTATGAAATTGTTTCATTCATTGTTTCACATTTCAATGATTATAATTTGATATTGGGAATTATTAATTTTATTTATTATTATTTTTTTCATATTAATATCATATTATTATTATTATTATATTTTGAGCATTCATTAACGTATTGAAAGGTTCGACTGGTAACGAAGAACATAAGAAACCTAAAATTTATTTATGTATATTTAAATATTAATTTATGTAACAAATAAATTAAGAAATCGAATTGATGAATTATGTTTTGTTCTTCTAAATACATTCGATTAAAGACGTAATTAGGCTCGTTTTATATATATTTTGTTATATCAAGAAAGTGATATTCCACACATTATAACAATTATTTATTTATATATATATATATACATACATACACATATGCAAAATCACATACATATATATATCCATGCATTATTATGTGGTGCCACTTGGGAAGTTGCGCAATGCTTTGGCGTTGGCTGCCGACGACTGGCCAAATACTCGAAAGAGATAAACACACACACGCAAGTACGCACACACCCACACACACACACACACAAATACACACACAAGAGCGCATTCTGGGGGCGTAGTCATAGAGCAATTTCGATTAAATTTGTAGCACAGCCGCAGCTTATCGGGGAGGGTGCACTCAGTGGGGTGTGTGAAGTGGTGTGCGTGAAGTGGTGTGCGTGCGTGTGTGACTGCTCGATGCTCATTTAAAGCGCCATCCAAAAGACATTAAATTTTATTTTCGCAACGCCGTCGAATTAACTTGCGGCCTCATTTATAGCATTCCGAAATGTTTTCGTATAATTTGGCAGTTATCGGGCGCAATTTTAATGCTCTGCCAGCGAACCAAACTTTTGGGCAACTTTGCAATCGGATTTTTGGTCAAGCCAACTGCTGCAGTTGCAGTTGCAGTTGCAGTTACACATTTACATTTACAGTTTTGTGCATTAAACGTATAATTAGCTGGGCAAAGCAGATTTTAATTTAGCTCCAAAACAGCTGCAGCTGATTGCTTTGCTTTTTGCTTTTTGGCAACGTATTTCATAGGTAATCAAATGTGTTGCGATAGTAACATATCCAGAATGATAATGTACTATATTATCTTTGCCACTTGCCATTTGCTTCTCGCAACATGCCACATGCCACTTGCCACGGCCAGTGACAGTGACAGTGCCAGTGCCAGTGCCAGTGCCACTTTTGCCACTGCTGCTGCTGCCACTGCCAGTGTCAAGTGGGGCCAAGTAGCCGCAGAGTGTGTCGCATGCATAATTTATGGCAAGCCCGCCGCAAGCTGTAGGGCACTCTGCGTTGGCCAGTGTGTAAGCCAGCCCCCTTTTTGGCCACCCACATTTAGGCCAAACAAATGCACAGCAGATGCGCGCAGATTTGTTTCATGTCAATTTTTGACATGCAGCCGCAAGTGCTCAAGTGTCTGGCAACTAAACAGCAAAACCAGTCCAAACCCAAACCCAAACCCAGCACAGCCCAACTCTTGAGCCCACCTCAAGTGTTGGCACTTAATTGAGCAATTAATTGCAATTAGCCATTATAAGTTAATGCGCACTTTCTTCTTGCCTGTTGGCTTTTCATTAGCTGCCATGCAACGATGCAATTCATCGGAATAGACGGCTTTGTTTTGCCCATAATTACTTCAGGCCCTTGGTGGCTCTTGGCATGCAATCGCTAATGGTCGACACTTTAGTGGCTGTCATGGCCAAAGAGCTGGCTTCGAGTGTGTCCCAGCCAGTTGAAAGGACAAAGCCGCACGTAGCCCGTTAATGCATTCATTAATAAGGCCCAAAGACTATCGCTGATGTATTTGCCGGGCAGTGGAATGGGAATCGATTCCTGCTTAGATTCGGTTAGTAAAAGCTTTGCCACTTCCAGCACGAGTAGCACTAGCCAAACGACCCAATTACACATTCTGTATGTAGCCACATATGAGCCACATATCTACATTAAAACGTGGCCGACGTGATGTGATTTGCCCAGTTTATTGCCCCCAAATTGGAATCCAACAGATTGCGTGTGTTATGTGTGTGTCTGAGTGTGTGTTAGCAAGAATATTATGTGATACAAAGTTGGCATACTATATATGATATATATATATAAGTTTGCTATTCAAGGTCATCTAGTCGCATCTAAATTTTTATTTATTTCTTTTGTAAATTTTCATTTTAAATTGAGTTTTCTCATTCATTTATTTCGTGTAAATAATTAAAATAAACATAATAACTAGACTAATTGTAGTATATCATCATTATCTTCAATAAATGTCAATTTATCATATATAAGTTTGCTATTCAAGGTCAACTAGTCGCAGTTTAATATTTATTTATTTCTTTTATAAATTTTCATTTTAAAATTAGTTTTCTCATTCATTCATTTCATATAAATATTTAACATAAACATAATAACTAGACTAATTGTAGTATATCATCATTATCTTCAATAAATGTCAATTTATCACTAAATTGAATTTTTATTTATTTCTTTTGTAAATTTTTAATTTTAAAATGAGTTTTCTCATTCATTCATTTCATATAAATATTTAACATAAACATTAAAAATAAACTAGACTAATTTTAGTATATCACCATTATATTTAATAAATGTCAATTTATCATATATAAGTTTGCTATTCAAGGTCAACAAGTCGCATCTGAATTTTTATTTATTTCTTTTATAAATTTTCATTTTAAAATGAAGATTCTCATTCATTTATTTCATATAAATAATTAACACAAACATTAAAATAACTAGACTAATTTTAGTATATTAATAAATGTCAATTTATCAATTTATCAATAAATATTTAAGTTTTGAGCAACTGTAAAATTTCTTGCCTCTGGGGCATAAACGAGTTATAAAAGTTATCAACCATTAAAAATCTATCAATATTTACACAAAAAAAACCAATGTAAATTTTCTAACAGTGCGAAAACTTTTAGCTTATGATTGTTGGCATAAGAAGAAAAATATTAAAATTTTTGACTTGCTACTATGCAAATAGTTATAAAGTGAACTCCTTGACACGCTTCCTATGACTACCAGTAGGTGTGGAGCAGTTGTCAAGTAGTTCGATCTTTTCCTTGTCTCAGCCAGCTGTTGCAGCTCAAGTTCCACATGCTTCAGGATGATGCAAAGTTTTTGGCACATCAATAAACAACACTTGCTTGGTGCATGTGTATTGGGGGGGATTGGTGGGGGGTTGTCAAACTGTTTGAAAATGTGCCTTAAGCATTCCATGAATTATTTAACACTTGCAATGTCCTTCTCCTCTGCTCCATTCGAATTGATTCCTTTGCTTCGTTGGCCATTGCAGTCCAAACTTTGGCCAATTGCGAGTAAATTCCACATTGGCCAAAATCCTTAATTGTACTTTAATGTGCACCGCAAGGCGATGGAGTTTTGCTACGTTTGCATTTTCGGCCATAAGTAATTGTCCTAATTGTTCAAATTGAACTGATACAGTAGCTGGTACCAAATTGGCACTCAAGGACCTCGACTTAACTCGAAATTGGCCACAATGTTTGCACAAGTTTGTGGCATAGACAATTTTAGGATGCCAGATGACAGTTGAATTCCAATTGATATTGGCCATGGCAGTCAAAGTAAAAATGCAAAAATCAATATTGAACGAATATATATACCATAGGATCAATTGGTTGGCAATTTAAATTATTGTAATCGATCTCTGTTTAAAAAATGTATTTTATTGGCTATATTCAAATATAAAAATAAAGCAATTTAAATGGAGTCAGCGAAAAAAATATAAATAATATTTAATGAATGTTAAATAACACGCCGAACTCTTTTCGCCTTTATTCATCAAAATGCTTTAAAATTGAGAATTTATATAGATGTAGAAAACCTAACCGGATGTCAAATTTATGTGAAATTATTATTGAAATTGATACAGCAAAAATTGCAATATAAATTGAACTCGAATGTATCTGAGCACTTGTATACAGAAAATGCTTACTTGGGTCAACAAAAAAAAAAAAAAATCCAAATACAAACTTTAAATTAAAAAAGAAACAAGCGAACCAAATCCCTGCCATGACATGGAGCTGTAGTCGTCCCTAAAAGCTGAAGAGGCAAAAACAGAAGCAGAAGCAGTGGATGAGGCAGTGGAAGAGGCAGAGGCAGAATCATGTGCTTCTGATGTGGCTGTGGCTTAAGCTGTTGGGTTGCCCCAGCCACAGGCTAATACTGTTGGCAACGTTAAACCAAACCAATGCCACTTATTGGTTGAACAAATTTAATTGGCAGCAGCAGCCAGGTGGCAGGTGGCAGAGGCAAGCAGCAACACTGACAGCAACAATGACAACGATACGTTAATACTGGTTAACTGCCGCCATGGTTGCCTGACTCTAAGCCCAGAAAAGTCATTGTAACGTTGTACTTTCACACACACACACACACACACATACCAATACACACACCAATACACACACCGCACACTTTCATTAAATGAAATTGAGTAGCGAGTTACATTTCGAGGTTGAGTTGAAGCTTCTTATTTGGGGCTCATAACATTGTTGAATGCTGGCCTTTCCATTTGTGGCACACACATATCCAAAGATCAGAGTATTTCAAATATAATAATAATAGTTGTATATATATATTTTTTTTTTGTTTTGATTACAGCCTGTTCAGCTGGACCGCACGAGAAGCGTTTACTGCACGCCCTGCTGGACAACTACAACAGCTTGGAGCGACCCGTGGTCAACGAATCCGATCCATTGCAACTGAGTTTTGGTCTAACCCTAATGCAAATCATCGATGTGGTGAGTCCATAAAATTAATTTCTTAATTTTGCCACTCAATATTCGCATTATTTGGCTGCACAGGCAATCGGCCAATTTTTAAATCTTACCAAAAATCAATATATTTTACAAGTTTTTTATCAAATATATTCATTATTCTGCAAAAATATTCAGTTAGGGTTAAAAGTAGATTTTTTTCTGTATATTTTTTGTTATTTAAATTAAGTATTTGATAAATGCCTATTTTTTAGCAGTAGTCTGAAACTGCAGGATATCTGATATTTACGACATGTGTTTTATGATTTGAAATCATAAAATCGTAACGGTAATTCATCCCTGTGTACACTAAGAAAAAAATTCAAACCGCAAATATACGCAAAATGAAGCTTAAAATTGGAAATGCTTTTTTTTATTTCATAAAAAAAAATTCTTAATCAAATAAATTTTTTCTAGTAAGTAAAAATACAAACATTTATTTTTTTTCGAAGTAATTGTTGGCTCTTTCGGCACTATTTGTTTCAAATTAAATCTAAAGAAAAAAAAAAGAAGTAGTCGTTTTAATATAAAATCTATTTTTACGTTTGTTTTGGCACCATAATTTTTGGTGAGTGTCGGGAATATGGATAAACAAGGACTCCACTTGATTCCTTGATTCGTATTAGTATTGGTAACATGAACTTAGGCATGTTTTGTGTTGTGTGTGGATTGGGACCATTTAAGACTAAAAGCTGAGCTCAGCTGACGGTCGCCAAACATTTGGCAAATGATGGCACAACACCAACTTCGAGGAGTGACTTAGTGACCCAATTCGTGTTCGTTTGTATGTGTTTGTGTGTGTTTGTGGATAGTGTTTGCGTGCGTATTTATGTGATTTTGGACGGCAATGCCGAGGAACGAACATTATGCGCCTGGGATGCCAAAATTGAAAATACACAACTAAGATACTCCAACGACGCGTGCAAGACAACAGAAAATTATGCCATGAGTGCAGATTATGGCCATTAGCCAAAAGTGCCAAGTTGCTTCTGTCGAAGATTATGCGGCAGCACAGCACAGCACAGCATCAACACAACTGCTGGAGCGGGGTACGTCGCTGTGGCACACAAGGGGCAGGCAGGCAAACGGAGGCGTTACAAGTGCCGCACACTTGCGAAGCCAAAATTGTCCAATTTACTCACTCGTATTTTATATGCTTGACTCAAGAGTTGAAAAACACTGACGATTTGTGTTTTTGAGCATGTGAATGGGCCGCAAATCGTTCCACTTTATGGCGTTCCGGTAAAGCGAAAACGGATACCATAAATGGAACTGAAAGAAATAATTTTAACGAAATTTGAATTTGAAATAAGATCATTTTCATTCAGTCACAATTATTTAGATTTAGCCTAGTTTACCAAATCGTATCTGCAATTAGGAATTGCAAAACTTAATTTTATATATATTTGGCAAGGCAAGAAAATTCAGAATTTTGTTCCTATTGTGTGTGTTAATTGTAGTCAAGTGCATTCACATAAATTCCGAAATAAATTCGAAAATCTGTTGGTAATTATATTCAGAACAAAATCACGCTAAAACTAAATCTGGTTTTTTTTTAAATTAAAAATCAGGAACTCTTTCAATACTGTTTTATTACATATTATATTTTCAAACATTAGTATTTTATGTTTTTAACTTACAAATATCTTACTTATTTAATGGACTTTTTTCGTGTATTTTAAATTAATTTTCAAAGTCAACAAAGAGTCGCATTTTCTCATTTTACAATTTGCATGACAACGTCAATCATTAAAAGCTACATAAGACATACAAATGTAATGCAAAGCCCAAGTTAACATTATAAAAAATCAGTATTTGAAAATTAAATATGTCAAATATATCATAAAATGTGTTCACATGCGATTTTACATGACAATATGTGATTACGAAGAGGATTACTTTTGAGAAGCAAATGCGAACAAATAAATTATTTGAATAACCGCAGCTGGAGAAGGTCGGGTGACAAAGCGACTGTAATTTGGTGAAACGGAAATGAGATAAAAGGTAACTGACAGGCAATTATTGTAGCTGAGGGGCAGCTGAGGGGCAGCTGAGCTTTTCGCCCCTCAGCCCTGATGCGCATGATGCTGTGCACACTGCAGCCGATAAAGTGAGTGGCGAAGTGCGCTAATTAAATGGACCGCTGCCCGCACACAACTGATTACACCCCCTCCCCCATTACCCAGTCGCAACCATACCCGCACCCAAATCAACACCCACACCCGCACCCACATACACATTCCAACCCACCACTCACCACAGTTTGCAAACAGTTATTTGATCACAAAGCGAGCGTTGAACGATGAGTGTCGAGTGCAGTTGGTGCATTGAGAGCGGGGTAGCGGAGCAGCTGGGAAGCGGGTAGATGCAGGTACTTGTGATTCGAATGATGTCTGGAGCAGAAGGGGTTTGCAAGCACCTGAAGATGGACCACCCAGCATCAGATAACTAATCAAAACCGCAAAAATAAAAGCAGCAGAATTCTAGTAACGAGAAATCTGTCAAATTAGCGAAAAGAAGAATTTCCAATTAAGCCCAAATTTAAAGTAAAAACCAAAACTTACTTTAAGAATCTTCTTTGACTTACAATGAATAAATTTAAATTGCTAAAAGCACAAATATAATAAAATAAAAAAAAAACAAATAAAAAAAATAAGATTCAGCCATCTTAATGATGCTCCTTTTTCGCAGAGTTGGCAGTTGCTAAAACTAAAATATGGCAACTAAATTTACTGCCAAAATAATTTGCATACATTTAAAACTTAGTTTTAATAAAAAAAAAAAAATATTATCAATCATACAATCAAAACTTACTTTAAGAATCTTCATTGATTTACAATAAATAAATTTAGATTGCTAAAAGGAAAAATACAATAAATTCAGCCATTTTAATGAAGCTCTTTTTTGCCAGAGTTAGCAGTTGCTAAAACTAAAATATTGGAACTAAATTTACTGCCAAAAAGATTTGCAAAAATTTAAAAGTTAGTTTTAATAATAAAAAAAATTAATATTATCAATCATAAGCAAAATAATACAGATTTGTACATTGAGCATTTTTCTGACAGTATTTTTTTCTTTTCAAACGTAAAATTAAATATTTATTTATATATATAAATAATGACAAAAAAGCTTAAGTAAAATGCTCGACGATTTCTGTGTGTCTATATCCCTATATCTATATCTATATCTATATCTATATCTATATCTATAGCTATATCTATATCTATATCTATATCTATATCCGATGTTCATGGCTAAAACGACTCCACTGTTCCTCTAAGCACATCTTTTTTAATGGTATATAGAAATGTGCCATTATCTAAAAGTAAATAATTCACATTGTTCATTAAGCGCTTAAAATTCGAAATTAAACTTTCAAATTACAGCACTTTTTTCTCGCACTTTCTGCTAAAGTCGGTGAGTTTTGTTAACCTGTTTTTTTTGTGTGCTGTTTAGAGCACAGCGATTACAACTTGGCTGTGTTTGGCTTCAGCTGCTAATTAAGTTGGTAGCCTTAGTCGAATCCGTGAGCCAGTTAATAACATTTTCTGGGCGAGGGCAGCGTCGTTTGGGTCACTTGACAGTAATAGTAATGTGGCATGCCTGGGGACTGGAACTGGGATGCGAACTGAGGCTGCGACTGCGACTGCGACTCGGATTGGAATGGCTACCCACTGGTCACTGGGCTGTAGTAGCTCAGTGCTTTGACTTTTCTAAATAAAAGCTTTGCATTGTTTGACAATTTGCCATGGCAGACTTTTGGGACTTTCTCCCACTCGCTCTCTCACTCTCTATCTGTCTGGTTCTCCCTTGTTGTGTGTGTGTGTGTGTGTGTGTGTGTGTAAAGTGCACTAGTAAATTACAAGCATAAATCACTTGATAAGTGACGCCTCCGCTTCCCCAAGGCTGCCAGGCTGTCTGTGCCACATGTGCGACGAGCTGGGCGCGAGGATGTGGAAGCTTATCAGCTAAACAGCAATCAGGTCAGCTAAAGCAACAGCCAAGTACTCATCCTTCTGGGTGTACCATGTGGGCGTGTACATATATATATATATATATATGTGTGTGTGTGTGTGTGTGTGTGTGCAGTTACACATCTTTTTGTTAAGTTCGCTCGAACATAAATTTCTTTAGAATTGTCAATAGCAGCAGCTGCAGCGCCTTAAGCCTTATACCAGAAACCCTCCAGATCTCTAGAGCTTCTCTCTGTCGCTCTCCCTCTTTCCCACTATAATGCTCTTGCTATAAACTTGCCTTTTTATTATACACACCCACACCCACACCCACAGACACACACGCACAGCGTCATTTCTGCAGCACTTTTGTTGCACTTTGCACTTGACGTTTAATGGATACAGCATTGTGCAACAAAAAAAACGAAGAAAATAATAAAAATGCCAGAGTTCTCTAATCTAAAGTGCCTACGTAGGAAATACTCTTTTCTGAAGCCCTAGTATCTATTCTAGTTTTTATAATTGCGTCGAACTAAAAATTAGTGCACACACCAAAAATCAACATTCTCAATTTATTATTATTAAATTATCATTAATATTTGTTAATGAAAAATATTTAGATTTTAAATTGAATCTCGAATTTAATATTCCAAAAAAAAAAGTGTTTTAATAAATGGCTAACCAATAAGAGCAATATTTTAAAGTGAGAGAAAAAATTACAATAAAAAATTACCAGTCCATTATTCCATACATTAACTCACTAAATGTCATGATTGTTGCCTCCCCTTAGCCAATTTTCAATAAGAATGGAGTCTATACAAAGTAAGCTATGCAAAACAGTTAAGGATCGAAGAGGAATGAAATGGAAGAAGCGTGTTTCCACCAGTGCTGGTGAACACGCTGCGAATGAGTGATTTTAATGGCTCGAGAAAGTGTGCATCAACAATATTTGTCACACTTGAGATGACTTCAGCTGTGGGCTTAAGTGGAGAGGCGTCAACGTGGACAGGATGGACTTGGAAACTGCTGATTGTTTAATGACATCATTCGCAGAATATTATGCTTTTTTTAAAAGCGTTTATGAGTTCAAGGACAGCTAAACACAAAAATTCCAAAAATGCTATTCTGGTTTTTTTTGTTGTTACCACATTTATTTCATTTCAGAGAATTTCGCAGAGAATGCGTCAAAGAAAATTTTGCCGTTTTGTCCGAGCGAGTTATTCGCGCTGCTCCCCTTTTTTCCAACCTTTCAACTGGCAGCAGCAAGTCCTGTTCACTACTCTACTCAACTGTCTGTCTGTCCGTCTGTCATATTGTAGGATATAACCATATTCATGTCAGGCAGCAGCAACAGCAGAATCAGCAGGAAATCGCCTGCTCTCCATTTGGTCTGTCAGTGTTTTAAAGTAATTTTTCAAATGTTTTGTGTGGGACGTGTCTTATACGCAATTTGTCTATGTTGATGCGTTATCCCCCGACCCTTCAAGCCTCAACCCTAAGCTGCTCATCCCCCCGCCTGCTGTGCTGTGAGGCTTCACAGCAGCAACAATCACCTGCTCGTTGCTGACGTCCTTTGCTTGGATATGCCAGCAAATCCTAGCAAGATGAAGTCCATAATACCGAAAAATACGAAATTTTTGTATTCCTTTCCGGCTCCTTGCAAATTATGCGTGTGTGTGTGTGTGTGTATGTGTGTGGATATGCGTGGGGCTTTTCTTGTGTATCGAATCGAATGCTATCTGAGCGTTAAGATGCAGAGCTTTCACCAGATTTGGATAGCTGTTATTGTGTTAAATATGTGAGTTAACTTGCCGCCTTGCGCTTTATTACCCAGGACTCTTTATGGCCAAGGTAAGCCTAGTTAACATGGACCTGCTACCTGGTTAACCCAAATACACTATCCAAATAGCTACACATTGTTCTCCACCTGCTCAAAGATTTGAGGAGTGTCCCCAGATTTACTTGCCGTTTTAGCACAACTATTAGTAAATAATAGTCATAGCAAATCCTGATTTAGTTTTCTTATTAAATCCGCGTTCCCAGCTCGAGATTACAAACAGTCAACGGCATCCCACATCGCATTCCGACAAAATAATTGTAATGGATTTGAGATAATCATTTATTTTTTCTCTTTTTATTTAGACAATGCATACAATTTTTAAAGAACCTTTGAGTAAGTAAAGTTAAAGTCAGTTTGAAAGAGAATTTAGAAGTTCTATGGCAAAAATTGGTAATTAAATATATATTTTTTATCTGCAATAAATAAATAAATACCAATAAATTTCCAAGTCTAATTAGTAGATTGGCCACAGTTTGCTTGGAGAGGGTGTCTAAGGATCGGTTTTCCACATTTTTACTTCATCATTTAAGTGGCAGCATTCGCATGTACATCACGTAGCACAACATCTTTACACACACACGCACACACACCATAATAATAATTTGGCTGCAAGCCTTTTTTTTTTGGCATTCTGGGCGCTTACGCAATTTGTTTTGTTGTCAGAGTTGCCGTCGTTTTCATAGGCTTTTTACATCTGAAAGCATCATTTATTAATTGAATACGTTATGTGTTGCACAAAAATAACACACGCACACACTCACACACTCACTTAGCCAGCAATACAGTACACTGTACACGCTTACATGGAATTATATGTCGAAATGCTTTTAAATATTTTGTTGTGTATAATATTGATTGATGAGCTTGGCATTAAAATAGAGTAGAATTGTAATAATATATATTATATACACACACAAAAACATAATATTTCGAATACTGAACTAAAATTCATATGCCAGCAGTTCAACTCTAGGAAACCCAGTAATATCTGCCAAGTAGTATATCTAATCATATCATTAAATAACAGAGATATGAAAAATGTACTAACAACTTAGGATTAAATTTACACTTTGTTCAAATATTTTTCGTACCTTTTTAAGATGTTTTTTTTTTATTAACATTTATTGATTATATTACTAAATATTACTAAAACACAGTTGATATAACAATAATACCACATCAAGTTTCTCAACTAATCTCGGCATTAAAAATGAAATCAATTTGCTAATGTGAGTTTAACTTACATTAATTAACACAATTTCCAACAGATTTTGATAGTTGATGCCACGCCCACTACACGGCAACTTGACAGGTGATGAGTAGTGCGGTGAGACGGAATGTGGATTGGGTTAACATCAAAACTTGGAAACAGGCAGCCGTCTAATAAATATGTTCAAGTATTAATTACGCAGCTGTCTACGCTCAATCAAGCGTCGACAACTTTACACACACACACACACACACATACATATATATATAAATATATATATATATGTATAACATGGATTATTGCATATATATATATATGGAATTAAAACTAATGATTCACATTTCTAATTGCCAATTAACGTGCTTTGCTTCTGTCGCTTTATAACAAATGACCAGCCCGAACAATACGGCTAATGCAAGCTGTAATACCCGTAACGCCCCACCTCCCCACCTCCCCACCTCCCCCTCAAGTGTCAAATGCAATGGCCAACATGAGCAGAGCTGCTGCGGTTTGTCATGCACTTATGACGTTGTGCATATGTGTGTGTGTGATCAGTGTGCAGAATGGTAATGTAATTTCAAAATGGCAACTCTACGTTTCTTCCTAGGTGAATGTGGGGCGTATTTGGGGTTTGGTGTGCAATTATTGTGGCCAACCCATAGAAAACGTCGTAAATTGTGCAAAGTTGAAACTGTCAACTGTTGACACTTTATGTGTTGCAAAATAGAAGCGTTTATGTTTAGCAAAACTAATGTTTGTTCTTATTCTGCATGTCTATCCCACTACATGGGAGTATGTGTGTGTGTGTGTAAGTCTGTCTTTGTGTGTGTGGCGCACACAATGCGTGTAATTGTCCCTGCACGCATCGTTATGCAGCTGTTGAACACACACAAAGCCTGACTTTGAGTGACAGTTTAAAGTAATGGCTGCCCCAACACATGCCACATTTAAATATTAAGGTTGGCCAGCAAATTTGCCATGCTCAAACTGGTTGCAGTTGCCATAGTTGCAGAGATAATTCTAATTACGAAGTCAGACAGCAAACACTCAATTGCGGCTAGGGGGCAGGGCAGGGCCAGGGGGTATTCAGCCAACCAACTCTTAAACTTTAAAGTTTCTCACAAATTTTGCTAACTTTTTTTAGCACACTTTTCGGCTATTGTGATTAGATGTAAATAGAAATTAACTTTTTAATATTATTAGTGAAAATCTGAATTTTAATTGTTTGTTGTTGATTTATGCCAAGTTATTGCTTCTTCTTTTTGTGGGCGTAACACAAGGTTTGGACTGGATGGTTGGCAATCTTGGCAGCATTAAAGCAATTATATCTGAATGAAGGCACGTCGCTGAAATATGTTTCACTGAGTGTCGAAAAACTTTGGCATATGAAATTACATGATGGCCAAACAAATGCATGACAAGCACGCATGTGTGTATGTGTGCGTGTGTGTGTGTGTGCGTGTGTGTATGTGTGTGTACATTACGCATACGCACATGGCAGTTAAATGACCACGTACCGGGCAATATCTCACCACACGCTGCTCCCCCTCCACAGCTCTCTCTCTCTCTCTCTCTCTGTCTCTCTCTCTGTCTCTCTCTCTCTCTGGCACGCCCACTCACTTGTCGGTGGCTGACCACAGTGAAACCTATGCGCCATATGCACTTGTCATTTATATCCCTATCGCAGGCCTTTTCTGTTTAACATATAAAAGGAATAAAAGGCATTATTAAAGCACGCACGCAGCAGATAAGTATGCTACAGATTTTACTCGACCGTAATATTTGCATGTGCAAGCGTGTGTGTGTGTGTGTGTTTGTGTGTTTCTCTTGTTTTCATGGATGAATGTCAGACTGTGCGTGAAACTGACCATGCAACCCACTTAACCGAATAGTGGCCATACATTATTGAAATAAACAAACATATTTTATGCATTCATTTATTTAATTGGCTTTCAAGGACTTCTGTTACCAGAATTATCTAATTGTCTGCTCATTGAGTATCGAGTCAAATGTTATGTTAACTCAATATATGGCATATCTTGGCACTTGGCATACTTGGCATTTATATAAATGTATATTTAAACATTTTTTTTTTTGCCATGTATTTTTATGTTTTTAAAGTTGTATTAAGAAATAAACATCTGAAAATATAAGAACATTTCGATATACATCTCAAAATTTATTTGGTTGTGTTCTGAAAAAAAAAAATAGTGCTGTATTTTAAAATGAAATTTGGCCTTAAAACTAGAAGGTTTTTCTTGGTTTTACAAATAGTTTTTTTAATAAATGTAGAAAGGGTTATTTTCTACTATTATTAAAAGAAAAAGTTTCTTAAAATCATATCTGCAAACACACCTATTTTTAGAAATTTTTCAATTCTTAAATTCAGGAAATTTTATTGAAATTAGCTCTATTGTTTTCTGTGCTTAGCTATTGTCAGCGTAAGAGTAAGTTTAAAAAAAAATAATAATTTTGTAAACTAAATAAACTACTTTAATATGTGAAATCTGATAATTTTATTGTTTAATAATAAGTTTATTAACTTAATAAGTAACAAAAAAAGCTAATAAAAATGTTCTATACACACAATTAAAAATAACTCTTTTGGGAATTGTAAATTTTTATTTTTTTACTTTTTTTACTTGCTCTATTAATTTGTATTTGATAATTTATAATTCAACAATGAATATTTTACCGGATAGAGTTAATCGAATCTGGAAGATGGCAATTAAGTTGGGATAATTACAGAACACAATTCAATTATTGAGTAATTTAACAACTCAACTATTTAATTACTTAAAAATTACTCAAATTTCTACGCATTCTATGTATGTAAAAATGTGTGTATGTGTGTGTGTGTGTACACACATATATATATTGTTGAACATAACGCAGTCACAATTTTTTGTACTGTTGTTGTGTACATGTGTGTGTGTGTGTGGCGTTTATTAACGGCACTTTTGCTCGACTTGTTTACAGTTTGCGCCATTTTTTGATGTTGTTGTCATTGCGGTTTTTATGGCACTTTGGTTGCTGCTCGCCTTGTTGCTGTTGTTGTTGTTGCTGGTTTTGTTGTTGTTGTTGCTGTTTCTGTTTCTGTCGTCGTAACCAGCGTCCCTAGTACTGTTTGTTCGTTTGTTTGTTTGTTTTCTTCTGCTTATATAACCAACTTGACCAACAAACAAACAAAAAAAAAAGCAATGCAAAAAGAAATCATTAAAAAAAATGTTATCATTAATTAATTGCATGCCATTCGCATAAACGCTTTAAAGGCCGCATCGCATATTTATGTCATTAATTTAATGCTTCATGACACAAAATAAAAATAAATATTCATAATAATACGGCAATGAAGTGTTAAAACAGTCGCCATCCTCATTATAATATATAATTACCCGTAATGCACCGTCAGCTTTAATAAACGAAAGCAATTTCATTCGTATATTTTATTTTGCTTTGAATATTTATCAATATGGTTTATCAAAGGTTATCCAAAAGGCAACTCAATCATATTATTTAATATATATTAATAATATAGTTTCATATTTAAGTGTACAGATGAATTTTCATTTAACAGTAGTATTAAAAAGACTATAAATATATTTTTGTATATATATATTTATTTATTTATATGTGTGTATTTAATACTACTTTTACAGTTGGTCACAAAAAACTTAACTTAACATCAAATCATAAAATGATATGAGCATTTTCAAATTAGGCGGCCAAACAATTTGAATTGCCAATTTATACAATTTTAATTTGGAACATTGCCACACATTCATTTCCCCTTCCCAAACACACACACACACACACACACCCAATGCTACTTTTAATGCCAGCTAACTGCAACATGTGTGTGTGTGTGTGTTGGAGTGTGTTTACGTGATGTGCGTGTGTGTTTTGCGGTTTGCTCAGCGTTCTAATTAATTGTTGAATTGCAACTCTGCCACACTGCCACACTGCCTCACCGCACGCTGCTGGCTGCTGCCTTTGTGTAGCAGACGTAAATTTAAAATTGCATTTGACGCTCAACAAAATGCGGGCCAATTTACAAAATATTTATCGCCAATAGCAACATGTTCATCGCAATCTGCCATCTGACCCATTCCCTACACGAGTACAGTTACCCACTTCACCACCCCCGAACCAACCAAGCCCCATCAAACCCACGCTGAGTTCGTACGTTCAATTTCGCTTACACATCCTCATTTTCCACAAAGGAAACAACAGACAAGAATGAATGTATTGCCGTCGGGCAGCAACGACTAAAAAATACTCTAAAAATAGTATTCGCACAAACCAGTAAATATATATAAATATTGCCTTTTAACTTTTAAGTTTTTTTATGTTGCTTGGCCAAAACAAAAAGAATAGATAGACGAAAATTGTACAGATCCAATATACTCCTTTAGCGTCTTAGGGTACAGGGTACAAATATTCGCACATTGACACAGAAGCGCATCTCTTTTGCGTTGTGCCCTTTGTTCTCTGTTCTTTGCCCTTTGTCCCTTTGGTCCATTCCACAAGCAGTTGTCTTTCGGCGTTTGTGTGTTTTACCATTTGCTCGAAAATACATTTACAGTTCGTCCGAATAACAATCATTTTTGCCAACCAGCCAGCCAGCCACCCAACATTCCATTCTCCATCCCCCGCAAACCCCTCTGGAAATTTTCCACTTTCCTAGCTTGTATTGCTTTTGCAGAGTTTATTTTTTTTTTTATTTTTAAGGACAAATTTGCTTAGCAATTGGAACTATGCAAATTTATAGTACACACACAAACACACACACATGGGAAAACTTTTAATTTAGTGCATAATTGCGTAATCAGTGTTGCATGGCCAAGGGACTGAGGGGGGGCAGTCCGTGTATATATTATGCTACGAAATACCTTTTTTGCGGCTGCCGTTTTGCTGTGGTGCGAAATAAATTCAATTAAAATAAATAAATAAGCCAGCCCGATGGTGGTTGTGGTAAATTTAATGTTGCTGCTACATCAAATGAATTCGCTTTTAGCCAGTTTCAAATCAATCTAAGTAATTTGCTGTATTTTTTTATGTATAAACTCACATTCATTCTGCACCGATACCATTTACAACTGTAATTCGAATTCTTTCGTCGGCATTTTAAATTAATAATAAAAACAAAAAAAAAAAAAAACTTTCCAAATCACATTTTTTCTGTGAACAAAACTGTAAGAGCCATAAATATATTATTGGCACATAGAATAAGGGCAACCACACAATAAATTATTTGGGGGAGCTGCACCCCCTCGCCTCCGCAAAAGACGTTCGTTGGTTTGGCTGTCTGTTTATGGCTGTTTACGTATATTTAAAGTTGCAAATTTATGGCATGGCAAATGTAGCGCTTACTGAAACCGGCAACCATTTGGGCGCCGTCATCAATTCATTGTTCTTTAATAGGCACAAATACAGAGAGCGAAAAAAATCAAATAAAATAAAATAACATTTGGTATTCAGTTGATGTTATATTAAAACTACCTAAAGATTACTTAAGTCTATCAACTACAAATACACACACACTCGCATAGATTAACATTAGTTTATTATTTATTACAGTTTCATTGAATCCACAACTAAATACACGCTTATTCTTGTCAGTGTACAAGGCAAGCAAAAGTATAAGCATATTGTAAGAATCACAACCGCACACATATGTTTGCTGAATACTTTAAGTTGTCTGTGTCTGTGTCTGTCTTTTTATAGAATCTGGAAATTAAATTAACTTGAAATAAATTGACAATTTTCGATGGCCCAATAGCAGTGAAGCATTGACGGGCTGCCAGGACTCGTGTGCTTGCCCTCGTGCAGTATTCCCCTCTTGTTGTGGAACATCTATGCCATATGCTAAGGCTAACTGTCAGCTCAGGTGTCGCATAATCCGTAAGAGCATTTGGTGTACACAGAAAACAAACGTGGCACACGATTCTGTGGCATCTGTCCTTGAAATAAGTCTGTTATTGCCGAGGGACACACGAGCTGCTCGAGCTGCTGATAAAGAAAAAATTGTTGCATTAACTTGGCCAATGCCACTTTAAACATTTCAATTTATGATTTACTGTGATGCTACACATTTTCTACATTCGTCGTCCCCCACTGCAAAGTGCTGTGTGTGTGTACGTGTGTGTGTGTGTGTGTGCATTCCACACAACCCACATTGAGTTGCAACATAAAAACAAAGGAGCTATTTTTAAATGAAGCAATGCCGGAACACTTCCAAACACATGTACAAGCCCACATAAATATGCATGTGTATAACGCAAGCAGAAGCACACATACACACACACACACACGCACACACACACACACACACACGCGCGCGCATAAGCACACTTAGTTTCATTCAATTATCGCTGGCCAGAAAGAGTTAGAAAAGCCGCGAAAAGGAAGCGAAAAAGCTTGAGCTGCAGTTCTTGCTGTTGTACTGCTCACCCACATGCACATTCGTCTTCCTCTCGCTGTCGCTGTCTCTGTCTCACCCTTTGCAATGTTGGCGCATCTGTTGGCTGAGCTCGTTTGTGTGCAGTTGTGTTTGTGTTGTTGTTGTTGTTGTTGTAGCTTTTTCTGCTATGTTTGTTGTGGTTTCTGCTGTTATTTAGCTTTGCATCCGTTTTTCTCTTGTTTTCTACTGTTGCTGCTCCACTTTGCGTGCTTTTTCAAGCATACCCGTCTGTAATTGGCTAAATGGGGTATATTAATTCATTGCGCTAAAAACTTAGTTATTTATTTGAATTAAAATATTTAATTAAAAGTGTAAAATATACAAATTGTTAACTTTTTAAATTAAAATGAAATATGTTAGAGACATGAAATGTAAAATATTTAGTTATTTTTATAAATACAGGGTATCCAACCATGTAGTCTCTGCTCATCTCAGTGCATTCCATTACTGATTGTTTTGTGCCCGCCCCTCTCGTTCAGCAGCTGTTTACACAGACAATTGTAAAACACAGCGCGCGCCACGTGAGCTTAAGGAGCTTGACGCTGGCAGCGCTGAGGTTTGCTCTGCTCTTATTTGCTCCGTAAGCTCTTTTATTGTTTATACATGTGTGTAAATGTTTCTGTGTGTGTGTTTGTGTGTGTGTTTGTATTTATATGCGTCACTTAGAACAATACACTAATGCAATGCCTCCATTCTTCGCATCTTCTGCATTGCATTGACAGTGGCCAAAGCCGCGATTCTCTGGTTCTTTGTCTGGCTGGCGTCCATTTTCATTGCCTTTGATTTGCATTGTGGACACAGTTGCATCCTTTGAAAAGCTCAATATCAAAGGCAAAAGGGAATTTGGTGCAGGTGGATCTATTTCAACTGTTTGGCATCTCGGACGTTAAATCGCTGAAAATTAATCAAGGCAAGGCGACCAATTGGCTTTAAAGCTGCAAGCGCTTAACTTTTTCAATAAGCAACTTTTATCGCCAGCTTGTGTTGCCATATCAGCATACACGTACATAACATATACATATATATGTATGTGGAAATGGGGAGAAAGGTGTCTTACAGGAACATACACTGTGAACTCGACCCAGTCAAGGTGAAGGCAAATGTCAGCAGTCCGCCCACGCTAATACGCACACACACACACACACAAGCGGAAGTGTGCAAGCAGGCAGGGCAGGTCAAACCCCAAGCCAAAATGGGCGCTCGTCGTTTCGCTTTTAATTTCCTTTGAAGAAAACTTATCACCCTGCACGAATTGCCAAAGAAATGGCAATAAAAAGTGGAAAAAAAAAAATAAAAAAAATAAAAATAAAAGGAGATGGCAACGAAATTCAAAACGTAGAAGAGAGAGAGAGAGAGAGTGGGAGAGAGAGCGAGAGGAAAGAGAAAGAGCAACTATTGCCTTAGAAGCAGCAGCAACAGAAGCAATGTCAATGGCAACGGCGTCGCTGCTCGCGTCGCAGCTTGCGTCGCTGCTTGCGTCGCTGCTGGCGTCGCTGCTTGTGTGTTTTGTGTTTGTGATTTAAAAAGTGCACTTGATACCCGTGTGAATGAAAGCTTGGTCCTTATGTGATTGTATGTGTGTTAGTGTTTGTTAGTTTGTTTGTATGTATTTAGGATGTCGCACGCGCTGCTGCCGTCCATTCTCCTTTTCAGTCACAGACCTTGGCCAGCGAGTACCGCTTGCTGTGCGACAAGGCCAAGAGTAACGAGACTTGACCAACTCAACGCTGACCATCAGCAGCTGTCACTGGATACTTCAACAATTCTAAATGTTGGCATCGTTTTGCACATTCACAGGCTGCAGATTCCTGCATACCACCAGCACAGAACTTATTTTCTTCAAATAAAAAGCAAAACACTTCCAACAAAAAAATCAACCTGAATTTAAGAAAATAGCCCTGAAATTCACACAAATAATTTCTGAGTATATGAAGAAAAAATCTTAAAGTACGCATTATGCTCGAATGCCTTCTTATTTGCAATAGATTAATAAAAGTGAACGGAAAAGTTTGGAGAAAATAAATTGAAAATATTTTATATCCTTTAGCATGTTCAAGTGGCACGTTGTGCTATTGATTTTTTGATGATAACTTTAAAAATAAGTCAATCAATCAATAAAGGTACGTCAGAAATGAATGCACCTAATTATGTGTTGCCCAAAAAGGGAATTAGATTTGTTTGGCAAATTTATAGCATAATAATAGAGTCCAGAGCCAGTGGGTTGATAAACAGTCATTATAATTGATAATCGCCAATCAGTCACGTTTAATATATATAGCTTGACAGCTATTCTGGTTGATAGTAATGAAAATTTTATAATATTTTGATGTTTTCCAGCTGAGCTGCAATGACAAATCATGAATAAAACCGCATAATCCATCAAAATCCATCAAAGAGCAAACAAAAAAATGTCAATGATACAAATTAATTTGAACATGCAAATCATTTTTGGATTGAACTGAAAATCTGATGAAAAGAAAAGAAAGAAATTTAAAGTTTAATATTCGTTTGATCAGCGTTACACAAATTTGTACAGCTCATCGGAAAATGTGTAAAAAGCGGAGACAAAGTGGAGAAAAAAACCGTATATGTTCTCAGTTCATTATGGCAATGCTTTGCTTTCAAATCAAGATATTCCAATGAAGTTTAAAAACAATATTCCATCCCGTTGCCTTCTACTGATTACTTCTCTCATTCGTATTTCAGAGTTTCTGTTTTGTAATTAGTTTTCTTTTTTTTTTCATCTTGTTCTTGTGTAATTACGCCTAAATGCTCCAGATACTACTAGGTACAAACTCATATCAGAGACATATATGTATATGTAATACAAAGGGGAGACGAGACTGGCAAAAGGAAAACAAATTTGCACTGATTACTATGCGAGAGAGATTTATGGTGTGCAGTGGAGGGGATTTGGTATTGGGATATTGGGTATTGGAGGCTTGGATTTGGGTGGCTTGGCAAACATGTAATTCGCATGTTGCATGACAAATGACACACATTTAGTTGTGAAAACAATAAGAGGAAAAAACGTAAACGTTGACAAAAATTAAGAGTGCTCCAGATGGGCAAGCTTGCGTCAAAAATACACTGTGCCAAAATACCTAAGAATCGTAATTGTCGTCAATGGTGCCAAGCTGAAACTGAACTGAAGTATGCAGGTAACACACCAAATTCAAAATATTGAGAAATTAATAAATACTTTACAAATGTAATGGCAGTTCCAATATCTTCACTGCACAAAAGTGATAAATATTGATTGATAATCATTACACAATTCAATCAGAGCCATAAGCTCCAAATTGCTATTATTCCTGTAAATTGAATATGTATTGCGGTTCGAATATGTATTATGAATGACAATTGTTAACGATTTATAAACAGCCTCATGATATATCTATATTCGTGTTTTTATAATATTGATATTGTCTTAATACACTAAGGCAAACAGATCTAATACTTTTAGTTGTAAGTAGTAAGTAAGATTTACTAGTTGCCATACCCATTATTTATATTATTTTAAAAAATTGGCACTTTCGAAATGAGTAACTAACTTGTGAAATTATCTATGAGATAGAAATAGTTTTAACCGGAAAGTAAAAAAACAAAACACAATTTGTAATTCTATTGTGAGGCAATCATTTTGTCAGCCTTGTTGATTTTCAATGTTAAAGAATATGTCAAATGTTAAACAGAAGATTTGTTCAATAACAAAAAAACAGGCAACGATTTATTCATATTTAATAAATTAGGAAAAATCTTAAATATATCTTTTATGTAGAAATATATGTGTGTCGGGGGATAGCTTCTCGCAATTTATTACGGATAATGAACAATTTCATGCTGATGAAACGCATACATCCGCCTCTCAACAGCTCCTTAGCATTGTTGTTGTTGCTGTTATTGTTGTTGTTGTTGTAGGGTTTGATTTCCTGTTTTGGGGCGGAACGCTTTTAGGTTGCCATTTAACAGACCGCAAGCACACATTCGTCACCTAAACTGAGGATTTGGCTTGGAAAATGGTTAGGGCGGCGTTTGCCATTTGTCTGTTTGTCGATTTCTGTTGTTGCCACTTACAAATTGGCTTTTGGCCACAAAATGCCCTCGTTTGGTCAAAAAGCAGCCGCAGCAATGGCAACGCCAATGGCAACAGCAATAGCAACATCAGAAACTTCTGAGCAAAACCCTAATAAGCCAAAAGGTCAAACATTGTTACCAAATGCATATATGCCAATATCAGAGAGATAGAGAGAGCGAGAGTGAGTGAGTGAGTGAGTGGGAGAGAGTGCGAGAGGGAGATAGAGATAGAGAACTCTACAATTGGTCAGTTGCCTGTTTTGGCCTCAGTGTGCTGGCCAACTTTTAATGCCGGGCACGTTGGCAAATGGCCGGCAGCATGACAGTGTCCAACAAAAGCGGCACTTCCGATGAATTCCTTTTTAATTTATATGTTAATCAATGTGCTACATAAATATGCCAAGTACAGAAAAAACCCGACATCAATACCCAAAAAAAAAAAACTGTCTTCGGTTTGATTTTGAAAATAGCCGTCTTGGCCATGCTGGCTAAATGAATCAACGGAGCGAATGCCTCGAATGCAATTTAGCCATCTCATTGTCTACTTTGATTTCCGTTCTTTAATGAACAAAAACAACAACAACAAAAAGAAGAGCAAAAACAACATAATTTGCCCACCTTTGGCATTGGGCTCCCTTTGTGTGCATTTACCATCAATGATGACGGCTAACGGAGCGTATGCATAACGGAATGATTACACTGGCCAACAGCAAAGCAAAAAATCTTTTATTGTGATTTATATAAGCGAGCTACAATTTTTAATAGATATCCAGCGCTATTTTCGACTTCCTTTAAAATTGGGCTTTAAAGGACAAGCTGCACAATTTCTAGAACATGAAAAATAAAAAATATTTCTTAACCAGAATAATTATGTCTTAACAGAAAATATTTCTAAAAAGCAGAAAAGAAAACTAAATTTAAAAAATTATTCAATTTTTTCTGGCTTTTTGTCTAATTTTGTCTTAACAGAAAATATTTCTAAAAAGCAGTAAAGAAAACTAATTTTAAAAAAGTGTTAAATTTTTTCTGGTTTTATTTGCATTTGGGGATTATTAATTTTATTTTTCTTTTCTTGTTGGCAAGTGTAAATATTGAATGCGAAATACATATTTATTCATTCATTTATTGGGAAATTTTATTGTTTACTCTGCAGCATTCACTTTTGATAAATGATGCATTTAATATAAGTCAATTTAATACTAAACTTATACGTTTTTATTCTTTATTTACTTTTCTGGTTTTAACAACATATAATTGACACGTTGAGATGGATAGCTTGCAAATAATAAACACATTTGAAATTTTTGTGAAGAAATCTGTGTTTAAAAAATTGGAATATTGTAAGAATTTGCCACAGAAAATCATTTTTAGCCAAGAATCCCTTAAGCTGCTTATCACTTAAGAATAATGATTGTAGTGTAGTTGAAAATACGAAAAAAATTTTAATTTAGAGCTGAAAATGTGTCAATCAAATGAATCAAGTTAAAACGAACACAAATATTGGAATATTTGAAGTATAAAACGACCGTGAAAGTTTGATTAGTATTTGAGATGTTTGAATTTAATTTGCATTTGCTCTATTGACACTGCTCGGACAGATAACAAAGTTGGTGAGGAAAATGCTTTATTTTGATTTCAATTCAATTCACTTCGATTACCTTCAATTGGATTGGTCTACCTTGACTACACCTCAAACAGAAGCATTCTCGAGCATTCTCTTAATTGTATGATTTAGTCTTTTATTGTAAGTCTTTGCCAAATATTCAAATGGAACATCAAACAAATTTATTTCAAGTTGATACAATTGTTGTCTGTATGCTTCTCTTGCTATACATTTGAATCTTTTATGATTTCTAATACATGCTCTTTCAATTTTTTTTTTTTTGTCATTGCAGGATGAAAAGAACCAGCTACTCATCACAAATATTTGGCTTAAACTGGTAAGTTCTCGGCAACATGCTAATGCTAAACAATACGAATTGAGGCATTATTATTTAAATATGATTTTCCATCTTATAAACGAGTCTTGGCCAAAGATTTGTTGCCTTTCTGAAAATAAATTGTGTGCCTGTCTAAGACTCAATTCTCTCATATGCACAGCAACACAGTGCAACGAATGAAATTGCCTCAATTTGTCAAACGACATATCAAAAAAAAAAAATAAATAAAAAATGTACGAAATAAAATACCAGAAAAAAGAAAAAATGTTACTCGCACTTGAGTTAAAAGCTATGGAAATCACTTAATAGCTTAAAATGCGTAAATTGCGTAAATTCCACAAATGCGAATTGCCTTTGGAGTAAAGCATTCATTTTAATTTCACTTTTCCCATTTGTATTATCATTTTCACTTCATCCATCCGCAAATGCTTCAACTCTGAGCCATAGAAATCCTTTTATTCGACGCTCTTTTAGCCAACCAAGCTGCTGGGCAAAAAGTGTGTTCAATTTCAAGTCGACTCGTTTTCTTTCTTTTATTTCTGTGATGGACACAGCATTTGCAACGTCAGCGAAATGTGTGGCATGTGCCCCATGAAAATGAGCAGGCAGCAGCTGGTAAATTTCTGCAACTTTGGTTCAATTGGCTAAAGCTTATTTCGGCCTAATTGGCATATCGAGTGACAAACTAATAAGCAAATGCTGTTTGCAAATGCAAGAAAATTTCATTTTAATGCAAAACAATAATAAAAATGACACAAACAGCATTAATTGCATGCTGAATTTGGCTCGTAATGTAATAATTTCAACTAATTAATTGAAATTAAAATTTACTAGATATATGTTTGCACATTAGCTAAATCCAAAAAATGCTTTTACCATAATGTAGGTTTTAATTAAACATGTCACAATTTTAAAAAGTGCATTTGGATTTATGAAAAGCTTTATTTTTAAAGGCTTATCCAGTTGGAAGTTTATTTTACAAATATTTACGAAAAAAGACATGCATTTAAATTTCATTTAAATTTTAGATAAAATGAAATATTAACACTCAATTTAAAAAAAAAAACAAACAGTGCTATCTCAAAAAATAATTTCCACTTAAATTTAAATTTTAAAAAGTGCATTTAGATTTATGAAAAGATTTTTTTTAAAGGCTTATCCAGTTGGAAGTTTATTCTACAAATATATACGAAAAAAGACATGCATTAAAATTTATTTTAATTTTAGATTAATTGAAATATAACACAATATTGAGACTCAATTAAAAAAAAAAAAACAGTGCTATCTCAAAAAATGATTTTCACTTAAATTTAAATTTTAAATTTTAAAAAGTGCATTTAGATTTATGAACAAATTTTTTTTTAAAGGCTTATCCAGTTGGTAGATTATTCTACAAATATTTACGAAAAAAACTGGCATTAAAATTTATTTTTCATTTTAGATAAAATGAAATATCACACAATATTATTATTATTATCAATTAAAAAAAAAAAAATAGTGCTATCTCGAAGCATGACTTCCACTTAAATTTAAATTTTAAATTTTAAAAAGTGCATTTAGATTTATGAAAAGATTTTTTTCAAAGGCTTATCCAGTTGGTAGAATATTCTACAAATATTTACGAAAAAAGACATGCATTAAAATTTAATTTTAATTTCAGATAAAATGAAATATTACACAATATTATTATTATTATTATCAATTTAAAAAAAAAAATAGTGCTATATCAAAAAATGACTTCCACTTAAATTTACATTTTAAATGTGGTACAAATTGAATACGATTTTACGATTCAATTAAATGAAGTAGTTATAATTGACATCAGTACTTAAGATCTGTTAGCTAATTAATTTGATTGTGCCACAACAATGTCAAATTCTTGGCCAAGTGCAAGTTTCAGTTGAAAGCAATTAAAGAATATATATGAATGATTAATGCCCATGATTCGCTGCTAGGTATATGGATGGTAATTGCTTGTAATATGATTAATCGATGCGATCAAATGCAAACACGGCCGTTTCTACCATTTCATTAGTCCAATGGCAGCGAATCCATGCGCTAATCGCCTTGAGTGTCACAAAAGCAACAAAATTTAATTACGATAAGCATCAGACAGTTCCCACAATCCCCCCCTCAACCCACACAACATAGTTGCTACCAGCATTCACACCCAATTCTCTGGCCTTTATGGCTCCAGTTTATGGCCGTCTATTCATAAGCGAGCACATTACGATGATTGATGATTAACGCACCTTTCCAGTCCACAATTCCAATTCCAATACTTTTCCACTTGTTTTATGTGCCATGGCCATGGACACTGCTAATCGTATTTACTTGATCACGTCTAATTAATACGTTACTTGTAAATGGCTCAATATGAGACTGAAGCTAAGAAATATTCATAAATTATGTCATACTCAAAGCAAAGTGGCTAAAAAGTAAAAAAAAATATAAATAAAATAAAATAAAAAAAATATAAATAGAAAAGATTTTGTTTTCCTAATGATAAAACTGGAAAGAAATTGAAACCATTTAAAATTTGCTAATGAAATTTTCTCTCTTGATTAATATTTTTGAGTTTAGCTGTGGTCTGCCATAAAGGACAAATAAATTCGTCTCTTATTGGTATAATTTACGATCATATAATAGATATGAATAATTAAACTTAGTATTGGCAAAAAATTTCAATAAGTTGAGTTTCTTGTTTTCTTAAAGATAAAACTAAAAAGAAATTAAAACCATTTAAAAAATAAAAATTAAAATAATATTTTTGAGTTTAGCTGTGGTCTGCCTTAAAGGACGAATAAATTCGTCTCTTATTGTTACAACGATTATATAATAGATATGAATAATTAAACTAAGTATTGGCAAAAAATTTCAATAAGTTGAGTGCCTTAAAGCAAAGTTTTACTTTGTCAGCAAAACATCAATTTGTCAGCAGGTTTTTATTAAAATGATTTCTGCATTCGCATTTCCATTATTTCATTTCACAAATAGACTTTAATTAATTAAGCCCGGCGTCAGTGACTGAAATTCTTTTGTTTAACAAAATTCCGACCTTCTGGCTTATATACAGTTGAAACAAAGGAATATATATATATATATATATATATATATATTCATGTATACAGATTGTATTGTTTATGCTTTACTATTTCCGTATTTCACAGGAATGGAACGACATGAATCTGCGTTGGAATTCCAGTGAATTTGGTGGTGTTCGCGATTTACGTATTCCGCCACATCGCTTGTGGAAACCGGACGTGCTGATGTACAATAGGTAAATGTAAAGAATGATGTAAACATTTTTTTTTTTTTGAATTTTATTTTATTCTTTATGACTGGGTGCTACGGTTGGACACCTTGAGCTTATCCTGGCAGACGTATGATGTTGCCATCTTGATGGGAGACAGCCAATTCAATTGGGCCTTATGTTGGCTACCTATTTTTTATGGCCAATTCCCGTGCCCATACAATGCTTTATCATTCCGTAATAAAAACCCCTGTGCGGTTACTGTTTTTTTTTTTTTTTTGTTGTTGTTGCTATCATTATTGGCTTTGTGTCTGTGGTTTTATTGCTTTATTCATATCATTTTATTTGCACTTGCCACATTTTAATAATATGGAACCAAAATGTGTGTCTGTGTGTGTGTGTGTTTTTTTTTTTTGTATTTTTTTAAACCCTTTTAGGCTTATGAGCAGCCATTTGTTTGCCTACGTTTTTTATATCTATATATTTTCATACCCTTGCCGTGGGTATTCCTATTGGTTTTGTGAGGTGTGTGTGTGTGTGTGTGTGTGATGCTTATTCGAGCGCGTAATTATATATTTTATTTTTCCATATGTATCAGCTAAATTAATGCAGACATATCTATGCCAGGCACTGTTTAAATTAAGGTTAAAAAATGCTCTAAGGCATTTTATTTTATTTTTATTTTACTCTGACTTTAGTAGTGTATGTATTCTTCGGCCATCTTTTAAAAATGTTCTAGCTTATCCCAATTTGGTTGTTGTCAATTTTATTGTCAACATATTCAAACCTTTTGCTCCTTTTGTATTTATGAATGCGATATATATGTAAATATGTACAAATTACGTGCTCTGGCGCTGTACATGTTTAAGGTCAATTTTTCTGTAACTTAAGTGGACAAAATTTAATATATATATATTTATATTAAATTTTGTCAATTTTTCACTTTACTTAAGAATAAGTTTTGGGAGTGTCAATCAATGACACTCACCGCAGAATCCATTCCCATGCGAAATACTCTTTAAAATTGTGCGAGTGGCATTTTAGTTTTATGGCAAATAAAGTGGGGGCCAAGAAGGGAAACAGCTGGCCGCACAGTAAACGCACAAATTTTAATGCGTATTTGGGCAAGTTTTTATTACAAAGCAAATGACTTGCTGGAACAAAGGCTGAGTGGCGGGGAGTGCGGGGGAGGTGTAATTAAGAGGGGGGATGCTGTAAAAGTGCTCAGCACAATGCGAACAGTAGCAATATCAGCGAGAATAGCAAGAACAATGCCAGCAAAGGCTGTAAGTGCCACCAACATACAAACACACACAAACACACACACACACACACATACACAACACACACACACACATACACATATACACGGGACTACAAGTATTTTATGATAGCTACTTGGATGGTAGCAACAGCGGCCATTCTCAGCTTTTTGTTATGCCCCGTGCTCAGTGCCTCAGTGTCAAGATGGCTCAGATTTTGATGATGTGACTACAATACGAGTAGCTGGCACGCCAGCATAATGAATCATAATTTAACTGTTGACATGACCAGGCCGAGCCGCTGCGGGGGCGGCTTATTGTTTTGGGTTAGCATAATGACAGAGACAAAAAACATTAGCGCAAAAAAAAAATAAATAAATATTTATATATATATATTTGACAGCTGCTACATTTTTATTCGGTTACATGCATCAAAAAATAACATATGACGAATATGGCAAAAAAAAAATTCTCTTCTTTCTGTTATTATTTCGTTTTATTCGTATATTTTTTTATGGATTACTAGCTCTTACACTTGGAAAAGGTTTTCTTATCTTTTTTGAGATTTACAAAAATATATTAAATATATATTTACAAATATATAACTCTTATACTGGCAATTATTTTTTGAGTTTATAATTAATAAACATTAATGTTTTTTACATTTCATAAAAAAATTAATTTAATTCAACTTGTAAAAATTTCTGACTTTATGGCGAAATCATTCGTTTTCTAGTTTACTGAGCTACAAGGACTCTAATACAAAAAAAGAGGACTAAACAGGAACAAAGTAGTCACAAAGGCAATTTAAATTAAAATATTTTTAACCTTTCATTTAAACTTTTAATGTACGATGAGGCGACACATTGCGTGTGATATACCCAATGAAGTCGACTTATTTTTAATGGGTACAATTAATAAATATTAAATTAGTTTGCCAGCGGTTTAAAATTGAACCGTAAGAAATGAATGAACGCAATACAAGCGCCGCATTGCCTATGGAGTAATCAATGACACACACACACACACACATACACACACACACATGCAGAGGAAGACACCTACAATGGCAGCTCCTAAAATGATTTATGCGAAAAATTGTGCCACATAAATTTCCATATGCGTTGTAAGGGGTATCCGATTATAAAAAAAAAAAAAAACGAAAAAAGAAAAGTCCTAAATGCGTCAACGTGGCCAACACACAGGCACACACATATTTATACTTACAAATATATATATATATGTGTGTGTGTGTAATATTTAAGTACCTTTAGCCATTACTTATATGCATTTACGTTGCAATTTTACTTGCAGCGCGGATGAAGGCTTCGATGGCACCTATGCCACCAATGTGGTTGTGCGGAACAATGGCAGCTGCCTTTACGTGCCACCTGGCATCTTTAAGTCCACGTGCAAAATCGACATTACCTGGTTCCCCTTCGATGATCAGCGATGTGAGATGAAGTTTGGCTCCTGGACGTACGATGGCTTTCAGGTAAGCGCAAAGCGTCTCGGATTATTCACTGATTTTGTAATTTATTATACATCGATATATCATGCAGCACATATTCACAACAGTTTTCATAATCTTACAGATTGCTCACATTGCAGTAAACGTCGCAAAAAAAAACCCATATTTTCATATTCTTGATTATGCATTAATCAGCATTTATGAGAAATAGTTTCTCATCTTGAAAGATTTCTTGTTAATGTTGGCAAAATATGTTTGCAATTATGCTGGCAAAATGAATGAAATATGAGCACTATTAACATTTTGCTGCCAATAATTAAAGTCTAAAATTAGCATTTTAGTTACTTGAATTACTGTTTTTATTTTACATGAACAGACAGCTAAATTGGTAAACAAATTAAATTATGATTCTTGAAGTTTCCGAAATGATTTAGTTTTGTGTGCTGCAAGGGAAATTTCTTTTTTTGTTGCATTTGATTTTCTAATTTAATTAATGGAATCAAAATTGGTGTCAAATTGGGTCCATTCAAATTTTGATTGCATTCATAATTTGTGCAAAATTAGATTAAGTGCATGCGTTAACAGTTCAATTAGTGAACGGAGTGAAATGTCAAATTCGCAGCTTGTTGACAAATTGACAAACATTTATTTAATCGATTCAATGAACAATTCACCAGCAATGAAATGTGCAAATGACGCAAATGCAAATACCCAGCAGCAAAATATTAAAATACACACAATTAATTCATTTTATTACTGCAAATAATATACCCCAAAAAGCAGTAGGTACAAATAAATGTAATGAGCTTTGTCAAATGATTCTGCAATCATATAAATTAAATTGTTCATTGATTTAATTATATTATTGATTGCATTTGGTTGGTGGTGGTGGAAGGGGGGGGTAGGTGGAGTATTGAATAAAATTAAATTCGACTTGGCTGCTGCATTTATTGTGGCGCATTCATTTGTATTTGCCAATAATTATATTAACAGAGATAATTAAGCCTGACAGCTAACCGTTGCCTACTACAACACACACACACACACACACACACACACACATAGAGACTTAAAAAGATGACTAGCTTATATGGCATATATAATATCCACATTGACTAGTACAAATTAAATATTCTACGCACATTTGTTTGTCTTCTGCATTAAGCTACTTCAGATTGAAAAGCACATTTCACAAAGACATAAATGCTTCAATATATATATATACGAATATATATATATATATATATATGTACTCGCTGTGAATCCGCATAACTCATTCAATGCGCTCATCGCGCATAATTTGTGATACCGGATATCCGGCATTGCGAACCATAAATATTGAATGAGACATTGCACACAGAGTATCCCGCATCTATTTGACCCAAATAATTGAAGTGTGCGAATATATTTTCTCCGACAACCATTGTTAATACAAATACAAATGCAAAATGCAAAATACAAAATGCAAAATGCAAGTGAAAATGTGAAGCACTTGCCAAAAGGACTTGCCAGTTTCGGTGCAGTCGAGCAGTACTTAAGTTGTCAACCAGTGAATCGGATCAGATCCAATAATACATATATATACATAGCTAAATAAATAATGAGTGTAATTAGTTAATTGCTTTTTAGCAAATTAGCTCAGGGCAAGGCCAATTGATTATTTTATGCTAAAATATGAAGCTAATATCAAACCTAATGAGATGTTAACAGATTAATTATATTTGACCTTAAATTGTGTATTTATAGTAGCGACCAATGCTGGTTCTTAGAAAGTGAGTAGGAATCCTCAGCGAACATCCGAGCAGGATTAGATGCAGCATCCTTGGACATAAAACCCTTCTGGCACTCGTCCAGGAGTTGAAGTTGTTGGAGGAGCTATAAGCTCCGAAGGGGGCACAATAGATCTAATAGATTTCAGTGCAGAAACTTCCAATTTTATAACAAAATTAATCTGATTAATTTAATATTAAATATTTTTTATGTAAGCAACATTTAAAGAAATTAATTGCCAACTTTTTGTAGTGTATAAAAACGTCGACATTTTTTTGTCACTTTAAGCCAGACTTGTTACAAATACACTAACAGAACTCATTTGAAAATTTGTGGTGTGTGCTTGTGTGTGTGTGTGTGTGTGTGAGTGTGTGTACTATATGCAAAGATGGTGCGTGTGTATGGGAGTACTCTAATCAGCAAAATTCCATTGGAACAAGAACTGGCAACCAACTTGGCATTGCATGCCAAACTGAAGACAAACACATATTGCACACACTCATACACACACACACACACACACACACACACGCATACTGACTTGTCATCCACCATTGCACAGTGCATTAATGTGCAGGGCAGGACGCTGACATGGTGTGGGGAGTGAGCCAATAGTTTGCTGCCAACTCAAAGTAAAACATGAGACAGAGAGAGAGAGAGAGAGACGGGGGAGCAGGATGAGGCAGAGGTTTGAGTTTGCTCATAACAGTCTACGCAACATTGTTGCCATCGTTCTTTAAGCCAGCGACATTTTTTGGCACACAAAAGTTGACACGTAAAATATTAAAAACAAAAAAAATCGTCGCTTTCAGCGCATAGCCTCAACTCTGCGGTTCACATACATAAGCACACATACACCCACACACACACACACAAAGAAGACACACGCATTCCGCATTCTTGTGTTCAAAAACATGCCAAACTGCTTGGCTAACAGGATGCGCCTTGCTCCTTTGGCTGCTCCTTTGGCGCAGTGAGTAATAATAAAAAAAAAAATAAGAAAACGGAATCAACGCAAAAAAGGCAACAACAATTTTGGCACTAACTGAAGTTCTAAGCAATCGTTAATATCTCCCAACTAGGACAGATGCCCACATCTAAAAAATAAAATCCAATAAACAGAAGACTTTATCTAATTTTTTTCGCCCCGAAGTCGTCTTTGAAAATGTCCTGGAAACTAAGAAAAATTAATTTTATAGTGCTTCCTTTTTTTAAAATTTATTTAAGCAATAAGTGAAAAGTTTTTGTAATTGAAGAATTCAGAGAAACAGCAGACAGGAAATGCCTGAGGCTAAAACTCATTTCTCAGAAAATGTACGATTTTATTTAAATCTGTACAGATTTAAGCTGGGAATCGGATTGAATGCATTAACTCAATAATCGAGAGCTGTTGTCAACATGTGTTGCAAATAACCTCATCGTTTTTGTATTATTTGATTTGTCTGATAAACGAGACAATAAACGGCTAAGTTAATCAAAAAAAAATAAATAAATATGAATCGCGCACAAATCAAAAATGCAAAATCTACTTAAAACGTGTGGCAGCCACATACCCCGAAGTAAGCCAAAGTGTATTACCAAGTCATATTAAGCAGTCAGCCAACGGCAGTGGCGGGGGCGAGTTCAGTAAAGCGGCGGGTGACAGTTGGCCAAACAGAAACGTTTACTGCCTGTCTGTTCTCTTCTGGCTTTGGCCTGTCAAGTATTTTAATATCAACGTAAATATAACATTTATCAACTGACAAGTGAGCAGCGCAGAGCGAGGGGGGGGGCTGTACTGGGCCAGATATCAAATTGTCATGGCCAGATGGCAGTTACACACACCTGTCGCTTAGACGGGCTGTCATAGGCCACGGCAACTGTTAAGTCACTTGACGGAGTCAACGGTAAATGTGCGGCATGCCCAAAATCAATCAGCATAATGGCTGAGGGGTTACAACAACATTGAAAATCAGTTGGAATCGTTTTAGCGTTTTAGCCACCGCCGCCGTCAATCGACGGCAATTTCAATTTATTGTGACTTAAGTGAGGAAAATAGTGACAGCGCACAAGTTTATTCAATAAATCCTTTCGACCTAGTTATTGACAAAGCTCTTAATTGCATTCGAAAGTGCGAGTAGTCAGCCAAGCCAAGCCAAACCGAGCCAACCCAGCAGATTACCCAACACAGCCATCACTAGCCACACCAGCAATCAGAGCCACCCGGCATTCAGCCATGCTTTAACTAATTGCAATCAAATTTCTGGCATCATCCCAAGCTCAGAGCGCGTTAATGTCAAGACTCAAGACCGTCAGACAATTCGTCAGCCCGGCCAAAAGCAGCAGCAGCTTTGCAGACAGATTCAACGGGCGACATTATACATATATATATACACACAAACACACACACACACACACATACTTAAAAGCCCAGCTCAGCTCAGCTCAGCTCAATCTTGCCTGGCCTTGCCTTGCCTTGCCTTGCCCAAACGAGTTTTCTCTTAGCCAACTCATCTATTCACAGCTGCTGCTTCTAATACCCATTACCAACTAAAGACACTTAGTTGACCAAAAGCATATCCACTATAGGGAAATATCGCAATTTAGGTTATGATAAAGCCATTAAAAAGTGGTTCGATTCTTTAGAAAATACAATTAAAAAACCAAGTAAAAATCGCCCTGAATATTAGCATATATTTCCAAGGATAACTCACTTTATATATTTAAAATAATATATATCTATGCTGCTTTCTTTTTTAAGAATTTTTTAGACAATTTTTTAGAGATAATTGTTTCTAATATTTAGGAATATGTATTTTGAAATTGTACGAAACTTTAGCTTAATTTCGGTTTATAATTTAACAAAATTAAGAAAAAATTATATGTATACTTTTGAAGGTGTTTTGCATGTTACATAAGCTTTTTTATTATTAACAATTGCTTATTATAAAACATTATAATATTAATATTTCACATAAAAAAATACTTTATGTATTTTTTCAATCATATATTTTCGTACAAAACAAAACTTATGATTATGTTTTTTTTTTTTTATATTCAAAAGTTACTTCTTAAAACAAATAAATTTTGTAATTTTCAGGGAGGTTTCTGATGTATGCCTAGTGACATAATTTTTTATAGGGTATATTAAAGTCAATATGCTCTAAAGTAACGCGTTTGTAATCATGTTTCTCCGTTTGCAATGTCAAAAGAGAATTTGTGCAGATGGTTCAGTGACGTTGAGTGCCAAATCCATAAAAGTGAAATGCAGAAATGGCAAACAGCAATGGCAATCGGGGAGTCCCACTTAACCACATTCTCATCCACACACTCTCATCCACAAAACCCATTTACATTTTTATCCACATTATCATCACGATGACGTTGCCAGTTCATAGGCTATTTTAGGCACAAATGTTACAGCCAAATTACTAAGTATCACTTGAAATTTTATAATTTTTACGAATTTTCATTTACAAAACCACACAAATTTTAAGGGATATTATTTTAAAAAATATATTTGCAGATTTTTCTTTATTTCTAAATAAATATCTAAGTTTAATATAAATAATATTTCAAAATCTTCAATATTATAAAGTTGAGTATTTCATTGACTTACCTAATTGAAGCACTTCACATTCTTTCATAAGTTTTATCTGGGATTATTTTGTTGGCTAGGTAGACGGGCTAATAGGAGGCACGACTCAAAAGGGTCAGAAACGGGTCCAATGCCGCCGTTGGGAATAGTCGGCTAACTGCGGCTCGTAAAATACGCAAAAAAATACTTGTTACGGTATAAGGAAATGAGAGCATTCCTCTGGGCCGGACGTGCTTGGCTCACACAATAGATGGCCAAGCTGGAGCGTTGTAGTGGTTGCTCGTCGCCCAGCTCTCAGGAGCATATTTGGCATTAAGAGGACCACAGAGTCTTGGCCACTTATCAATCAATGGCCCTTCCTCTGTCCGCACTTATTATTTTTGGCCAAAATACGTAGAATCAATATAAATTAAAGTTTCATTGGCTGCAGTCGAAATAAGTGCAGATTCATTAAAACCTGCATTGGCCAAAATAATTGACCAAGAATCGAACATCGAAATGAATTCAAACAATTAAGTAACTGCTGCATATCTGATATGGCCCATCGTATTGGGCTATTAGGTGAAAGGTCAGCCGCATATTGAATTTGGCTTATACAATATTAAACTGGTTTAGCCGAAGCAGAAGCAAAGTTTGTGCTAAAGCCCCATCAACACTTAACAAGCTGAGAACATTGATTGACGTTAACATCTATTATGCAACAGCTGACGCTGAAATATATCGTAAAAGGAACGGTAAAAGGCAGTTCAATTTGATCCGTTACTGTGGACCAAACCTCTAATTGGCTAAATGGCTTAACAATAGATAAATTTGACTCGACATGGAAGTAAATAGATATTAATGAAAATATATATACAAATAAAATGTAATAAATAAAATCTACATATTAAAAGAATTTAAATGAAAAATTCTACATTTATTGTGCTGCAATTAAAATTTGAATTTACAATGCAAATGAAAGACAGTACAAGTAAAAGCCAAATTTAAATATTTGGTTAGACTTTGAGCAGTGTGTTGCAGCTTTTAGTTGCATTGGGATAATTGATGCAGCGTAACTGACTTTTTGACAGCGCAAACAGACTGAACAAAACGAAACTCAAATTGATGCTTAGCTTTATAAATATAAATAAACCAACAGAAGAAAAATCTGGCCTGCCACTGTGCTTGACGGCTAGTTAACTGGCCGAAAACATTGCCGAGTTGGCCAATTACAAGGCACAACTTTTGCAAAGCCCGCATCTGCCAACTGATTCAAGCAAAGAGACACAGAGACACACACACGCACACACACAAACACACAAACACACACACACACACACACGCACACACACACACACACACACACGCACACACACACGCACACACACACGCGCGGACATCTGAGGTTGTTGTGTGCAATCATGTGCATACAAATAAACACACACACACATGGTATATATATGTACATACAGGCACACACACATTGCTCATACGCAGCATGCGCCATCGCTGTCGCCATCGCCATCGCTGTCGCTGTCGCTGTCGTTATCGTTGGAAACAAAGCGCACGGCCACGCCTCTATCCGGCGCCCATTGGAAACTCAGTTGGTGGCTAATTAGCAGGCGGCAGCCCGAAGATGGCTGCGCATAATTGCATGTTGCATTAAATTAAAAAATAAAAAAAAAAACACTGGCATAGGCGCCCCACGCCCCGCGTCTCGCACCCCCCAAAAACTTTCACACAGCGCCCACATACAAAGTTTGCAAAAAGCCAGTAAAACCGAAACGAAATTGAAAATTATGAAAAGTGCAGTAGAATAAAATGTAGGCGCTCCGACTGACGGCACAAATTGTGCGTTGAGTTTTTCTCTGCCTGTTTTCGTTTATTTGTTTTTTTTGCAGCAGTTAAAATTGTGAATGCGAAAATGCTTAAATCAGCCCCGAGATTATCTGGGTTAGTAGAATTCGCGCGCATTTCCTGCTCATTTCAACCGCATTTTAATGTGACAGAGAAAATTATTATAACACAAGTAAGCGAAGAAAAAACGCCGTAAAGCAAAAAGTGAAAACTTGCAAGAACAGAACAGAACACACACACACACACACAAGCACACACTCGCCTTTCTTTCCCTTTTGTGTGTGCCTGTGTGTGTGCCTGTGTGTGTGTGTTAGACTGAGACAGAGAGCGTTGGCGCAAGGGCTCAACAAAAAATTACGAGCAAAGAGTATTTTTATAATTTACACTGACTTTCCCCAGCAGCAGCAGCGGTAGCCTCATCCACACAGCATCAAAAACCGGAACAAGGGGACCGAAAGTTTTTGGGCGCGGGTGTGTAGCGAGTGAAGAACGGGTAAAGCGGGCAAGCGGGCAAGCGGGAGAGAGAGAGGGTGAATGCTATTGTCTTTTTATGCAGCATTCCGTGAATTCCATCGAAAGGCAGCAGGAACAGCAGCAACTAAAGCCAAGGCAACTGAGTGCAGAATACGGCTCTGTGAAAGGGGTGGCAAGTAATCAGGCGCAACTAGCAAACTTTTACTTATATCTAAATGCCGTTGCTGCACTGACAAAAAAAAAAACGGTCAGACGAACGATGCGCAAAAGGGTGCGGGGCGGCGGCGGACAACGGACAACGGCCGCCGGTCGCCGGTCGCCGGACGAAAGCCGATGGCAGGAAATGGAGGCTGCTGCTGATATTATTTCTTGCCGGTTACACTCCAACAAAAAAAAATACCTATAAAATGGAAGAACATCAACCAAAAAGCACGAATTAAAATCTTTTTCTATTTGTTCGCAATCATTTCTAAATTTACAAAGGAGTCGAAACTGACAACTGAAGACTAAAAATGCTAACAACTATTCAACATTTGTATAAAACAGTCCATTTTTAATAATCAGAAAAAAAAAACAAACTGGTTTATAAGAAGTCACATCAAATAAGTAGAATTATTTTTTAACATGATTCTAAAAGAAGAAAGAAACAAATAAATAATATTAAAATTTGGAATAACTTTTTTATAAATAATATTTTCAGCTCGGAAAATATTGTTTTTGCCACTTATTTCTTTGTATTATTATTTATTAAATTCCAGAAAAATTTAGTTAGTAATGAAAAAAAGAAATTGCCAGCAGTTGGTCTTCTTTATCCCCCATTCTGGCTATCATCTGTACCCGTTACCCAAACCCAGTGCTGGATTTGCCCAAAACTGAGCTGAGTGTGGCGCCAACAAAACAGTCATTAAGCCGTTGGCAGCACAGTCAGCTGGCGCACCAAATACAAAGATTTAACAAACAAAAAAAAAAAAAAGTTAAAAAATAAAAAATAAAAAAAATAAGCATTGCAGCAATGAAAAACATAAAGTCCGCTTAATGTTGAACCAATTCGTAGAAACGTCTTGCAAATCTGTGCAAAAGTTTTGATATTAGGATTATTTGATCACAAAATGCTTGAATCTTCTTATTTTTAGTGCAAAACAATTACAAAACAAATATATTTATGCAGATGGTTGCTGTGGTGATTTATTTGCAAAAGTAAGTGTTTCAATTATAAACAAGTGGAAAAGTCCAAACATTTCGTTTGCACATCAATAAATGCATTATGCAAATAAATTGTTCGAACAAAAGACTATATATATATATGCATTAAGGATTTATGCTGTGAGTGCTCTTTTTTTTATTCACTCTATCATCTGTGAAAAATGCTCGAAACAATGCCAGGCCAGCAGCTGAACAAAAATTTTTAGGGGGTTGAGCCTAGCGGGGAGGGGAATTGGAAGACAAGCAACTAAACTTGCAACACAAATGTTGACATTCCAAATGTGTCATAAACAATTTTGTGTGCACATTTTCAACACACAGACACACATAGACATAGCTAAAACTAACACATTCATATGAATTCTCAGCTATTTGCCAAAGCTGATGCAATTTCAATTTGAGTTTTATTTTGACGCAATGAGCTTGAAAATTTATACTATTTGCGAATCTAAAAGACCATCCAAAAGTGCAAAATCGCAAACATAATTGCAATGCATATAATTATTAATTTAACTATGTAAGCAATTCATTAAAATTACATTTAGTTGAAGATTTATTTATTTATTTATTTATTCTATGTTTTAGAAAAAGGTTGTAGAAAAAGATGCGTAAACTGATTTTTTGACGAGATTCTGTTTTCAGTTGACGGTTCTCAAGATCAAATACTGAAATGTAGGCCAGCTATTTGCAGACTGAGAATCTCTGAACTGAGACATACAATATTCTCAATATTAGTGAATTGAGAGCTCTGATAAATGATAATAAATAAAAATAAATAAATAAAAATAATAAAAAAAAAAAATAAAAATAAAATAAATAAAAAAAATTATATTAATTTTATATATTCGGAGTACTTATTTGTTGATACTCTTGAATTGGATTTTTATATGGAAAATTCATATCCCAAATCGCTGAATGCACTAAACATTATGCGACACACTTCTAATGTCATTATCTGAATAATATATATTTATATATTTTAATATTTATATATATTTATATTATATATTTTTATTATATATTTTTATTATATATTTATATGTTAGCCATTTGCAGCCCATGAGCTTCACATACATTTAGTTTAGACTGGCTCAAATCAGAGTCTGAGTTCACAGCCCATATTAGCCAAGAATGCGACTAGTTATAATTTTGAGCATTCTTTTGCCTATCAAGTTTTGCTGTCATTTTTGCTTCTGCTTCTGCTTTTGGTTTTGCTTCTTCTGCTGTTCTTATTCAAGCGCACTTGAACAAATAAGCACTCTTGGCCATACTCACTTAGCCACTTACTTACAGCTGTTGCCATTGTTGTTAGCATTGTTGATGTCGCTGTTGTTGTTGCTGTTGTTGTTGTTGTTGTTGTTCTCGTTGTTCTTGTTGCTGGTGTTGGTGTTGCCGTCGTCGCAACTGTCACACCCACTGCTTTTCGAGCACTGCCCAAGCATTATATGCTTTCTTAGTGTAACATAATGGTTAAGTATTTTTTTTTTTTTTTGTTTTTCAACTCAGATGATTTCTCAATTGCACATAAGCAATCGAAAAACTACTTTTGGCCACACACACACAGACAACTAAATGCTTTTTGTGTTTGGTCAATTGAACCGAAAGGATACTTTATCCTTATCAATGTAGTTCTTAAATAACAAACAATTACAGACAATGGCTGATTATTAGTCTAGCTTGTGTAATGGTCAGATAAATGATTAGGGGATTATGCTAGGTTTTATTCAATAAAAAAAAATGATGTTAGCAATATTTGTAAGTAATCTTTTTTTCATATTAGTTGCTTGTCTGAGCATTATAGTAAATACTTTATACATTTAAAAATATTTCAGATTGGCAGCTGAATAAATAAATCATAAATTTAGCAAGTAAGAAAAATTGAAGTTTTTTCCTCTGCTACACTTTGGAAACAAAAGATAAAAATAGCTTAACATAAAACAATTGCTTCACATAAAAATAAATAAATAAGTTAAACTGGAAGAGTTCTTCTTCTTAGGAAGAGCAGTGTTTCACTAAGTGGATATTCCATAAAATTGAGTTAAGTTTTAAGCTGTTTTTTTTTATTTGAACTTGTTTGAAAATAACTATTCTTTCATTCAACAATTTTAGTTGTCCAATTACGAGTAGTGTAAGGAAAGTGTATGCAAATACAAAAAATAAACCAAGAAACAGAAACAAAAAACAAACAAGAATAAAAGCAACGTCAACAAACATTGTTAAATAAATACCGCCGGAAAATATACACAATTTTGGATGTGAAACTGCATGGTGAAGAGCACTTGGGCGGGCCAAGCAATGAGTTGGAATAACAGCACGCCAAACACCGAATGGCATATACTCTTTAGCTAAATATGGCTTTGAGACTTGTTAACTTTATTTAAAACTCACTGAAATCTCCACTAAATTAAATCTTCCCTATTCAATATGAATGCAACTCAACGATTTGCAATTGCCATTGTTGCAACACTCTGGGATAAAAAACCCGATGAACGCCAACAAAAAAAAAAGAGAATATGAAGGGACAGGGGGGAAACACAAGCAGAAGCAAACAGTGCAACTGTTTTGTCAAGTGTGTTGAATTTTATTTTTAAGGGGGAACTTGCCTAACAGTCGAAGGATGCGCCACAAGATAAATATGCGGCAAGTGAGTTGGGCCATCGAGCAGCGACCTTGAGTGGTCAGTGGGTAGGTCGGTCCGTCGGTCGGTCGTTCCAACGGTCGTTTATCCACAAGCCACAACAACCACTAAAGCCCACGGCTGTCCAGTGCAGCAATAAGTGTCGTCAAAAATATGTCCTTTCTTGTACTTGCCACACAACTTTGATAAGTACCCGTGGTACTACGAGTTTCAACAAACAGTGCCAGCTTTCGTGCCGCTTCGCTTCGCTTCCCACTTGCCACTTTCGTTGCCAAGACGTATGCGGCTGCCGCAAAAGGCATTTTGCCCACATTTAATTGTGCCAAGTGCACCGGAATTTCAGCACAACAACGGGCAAAAATTACAATTTCGCTTCTTTTTTTTTTATTTGTCTAAGACTTTGTGCAACTCCTATTTACATAAATTAATTATTTTCGCAACTGAGGCAAGGCCTTTTCTTCTGTCCTTGCAACAAAATGTACATTTACAATGAAAACAGCAAGTTTAGCAACTGCCCAGAACTTTCCATTAATTATGTTAGGTTTTTCGCTGTGGCACAAAATCTAATTATAACAAATAAAAAAATAGCTACACCTGGCGACAGTTGGAAAAATATTCAGTTTATAAAAATAGTAAACCAAATAATAATAACCAATTAAACAACAAAAAAGTTCAGCACTAAAAGTTAAATGTGAGCAAAAGTGTATAAAATTAAAAAATGGAAATTCTTTTTTTTTTCATCTTTTTTTAAGTTTAACAAATTTTATGCTTTTAATTGAATTACTACAAATATTTAATGCAAATGATATTTTTCTGCGTTTTACTGTCTCATCTGTAAACTTTGCTTAACTTATCTGCTTCAACAAACGCAACTGTTAATGCTCAAGTTAATTTGATAATTAACCTTTTAATAGCTGAATGCACATGCAACATTGTTGCAACAACAGCTAATGTAAACTGTTGCAATGCCTGGCTGCCACTGCCATTAATTACATCTGCAGCTGTATTTGTCATTCCAATTGCAATTAATTCAATGTCAGTTGAACTTTTACTTATCCCAGATACGCGATGAAACCAATGGGGCTGCTCACCCTTACGCCCCAAGGGATGGGGGGAGGGTGTGTGTGTGTGTGTGCGTGATGCCAAATGACAAGTAGTTTGTCGAGGCAGCCCCATTTGAAATCGCTAAAACTTTTTGACAATGATTCTTCCTGCGTTGCAGTCGTAAGTGCTTATCTATGCAGCCAAAGACGACGCCTAAATCCATTTGGCTGTGCCCCAATCTGATCCTCCGCAACCAACCCAACACCAAAAAAGTCAATTTTGATGATGTTGCTATTCCAGAGATTAATTTTGCCTGCCAGCGCCACGTTTTTAATGACGATGGCAATAATGCTGTTGTTGATGATGATGATGATGATGATGATGATAATCATGATGATGAATAGTTGAGTGGTTGCATTCCTCCGATCCAACTAGAACTAAACTGCACATTTATTCTTACTTGATTAACTAAATTTATCACAATGGAAAAAGTTGTGAGACAACTTAATTAGCCTCTACGCAAATATTTCCACTTTATAAATTGTTAATATTCAAGACCAAATTATTATAATTATTTAGTCATTTTTGCAAAAGTCACAACATATATATCTATATATATATATATATGTTAAATAATATAAACACATTTAAGTTTATTATGATTTAGTTGCAGTGCTTAGTTGCTTGCCATTTTCTAGTTAAACTTTGGTGGTAAATAGTTCCCAAAAGTACAATAAGCCATAAAAACAATATGCAGCATTAATTACTGTTTAAAGCTGATTATATAATATGGAAAAGTTTTTTTTTTGGGGGGGGGAGGCCAAACGCACGCAATTGGCCTTTTGGCATTGCCATGAAATGACGCCGTCAATGTCAAAGGCAAATTTAGCTGCGTACAAAAAACTTGAAAACTGCGCAACAACGGTAACGGTAACGGCAACGGCAACAGCAGCTGGAGCAACTTACCCTTTTGCCACTACACTCCTTAGCCACCATTTCAAATATTACCCCGTCAACGATACACCTTACCAAAAATACGTAAACGCAGCTTAGCAAATTTTGCGCTACCAACTTGAGTTTTATTTTTATGTTGATGTAAAAACTTTACGTGCTCAAGTTTATTGAGTGGCTGCTGCATATATATATATATATATATATACATATATAGCCACTCAATATGTATATATATAGCCACTCAATATATATATACTTTACGTTTATTTAAATATAAAATTTACTTGTATTTCATAGTAAATAAAGAAAATGATGAAAATATGAGAAAACAAGTCTTCTTATATTGGCCCAAAAAAATATGCTAATCATTGTTCCCGCAGCATATGTTGGCTTAGATATGGAAACCAATGTGTGTGGAGCGTTAATGTAAATGTAGATATAACTTTCGGATAAACAGCAGGAAATGAGGTCTAATCAAAAAACTAACCCAAAAAATATATAAGTAAAATAAAAGTTTAACAAAGGCAAGCGTTGCGCAGATCTTAAGCTGAGAATAATATCTCCTTACACTCAGAAAAACTTATCTACATTATTATTACTCTTGGTGCAACTTTATAGAGAACTCTAACATTCGATTTATTATATTTCGTATTAAGATTAAAAATTGGTTATTTAGGATTTCACATTAACAACACTTATTAAATAGTTTATAATTTTCATCGCAAATCATTTTTAATAAAAATGCAACAAAAAAATCAAGTTCTAAAATAATAATTTAGAGAGCAAATCCCATTACTATATTTTCTTAATATCCGGGAGGGGTTTTTCCGGGACTTCCCTATCTATTTTTTTTTTAAGAATCTTATTTCTAAACATTTCAATTTAAAAATATTTATTTTTATATACTTAACAGATTAAGAGTTCGATTTTTAAATTTCAGGATGGCTTAATTATAATCGATTTGAATGCATGATATCTTATATCCTATAAGCTGTACAACTTTCAACAACAAAATTTAGACCAGTATTCAAATTATATTATTTCAAAGTTGTAGTAAAAAATGCATATAAAATATGTTTTATTAAGGCAATATTGGGGAATATTATCTAAAATATGCAACTAGATCGGTTACCTTGACACATTCTGACCGACTTTGAGCTGGGAGCAATTTCACTTTGCATATTCATTAGAGAGATGACTTGGAACACTGTAATATCAGATGCCAGCCAAAGTAAATGTCTTGTCTGCGGGCGACTCAATTTTTAATGAAGCCAACGCAGTGAGTAGCAGCGAGGCCCTTATGGCCATAAAATAAAATGGGGGAAATTGGCGCCGTGGGGGCCCCGCAGCTGGTAAAAGAAAGACCAAAATGTTGCATCACTTTTAACGGACATAACAAAAGCCATTAAGCAAACTAACACGAAGTGGGCCAAACCAGCCAAAAACACCCAATTTCCGACTGCAGCATCTTAAAGCACAGTCAACACTTTCTGCTAGGACCTGTTGGTTCCCACGTTCCCCAAAAAGAAATGCACAATTTCTGTCAGTGTGTTGTCAAATTTAGCAACAAACAATTTCACACACTTTGTCACACCGATCGTTATTCGACGTTTGTCACTTGTCAGGTGACAGTTGACACAAGTTTGTAATGCAAAACTGAATAAAATCAAGTCAAGTCAAGTTGATGCTCCAACTTTGTATTCTGTGTATTGTCAGATTATGTTTGACATGTGTACAATTTGTTAATCCACAGCAGAATACAACAAGTGTGTAAAATTAAGCATAATAATTTTAAATGCTTACACTTCGTAGTCAAAGTAATTAACAGCATTAACTCATCAAATAAAATCCTAGTGAATTTTAGAAAAATTTTAGAAAAAAGTAGAAAATAAAATTGCATTTAAAAATAAAAATACTTTAGTTTTTCGATAGACACAATCTTTGCTTGCTTGCCAATCGAATGGCGATTTTCAGTTCAGGTCAATAATTTTGTCTGAGCAGCTAAAACACCTAATTTCTAGCTTCTCTCAAGTGTTTCTTATAACAATTATTAATTAAATAATGAAGAATAAACGTATATGCACATACAAATTCACACACACTTACACACTCACAGTGATAAGCAGCTTAAATACTTTTAATTAAAAAATGTTGCTGCCTTATTTGAATTTCATTTTGGCAATTTCTTATGTGAATACCAATTAAATAAATGAATGAAATTTAAGCACGTACACACACACTTATACACATGCAAAGAGCTACTACTATTAAGTTTCTATATTTATGTTATATTAGCAGTGTGTGTGTGTGTGTGTGTGTAGAACTGTTTGCCTACAACTATATCAACACTTTTTGGCTTTGACTTGATTTGTACAAAGCAAAAGATATGCTTCTGTTTGTCTAGCGCCCTCTTTTGTTTGGAACATTTAAATGAGAAAACTTTTATTCGAACCCCGCACTCCGCACTCCCGCTGTGTTCCTATGCACCGCATTTACCAACTCGCCATCTGCTTAACATGCCACACACACACACACAGACAGATATATGATCACACACACACACACACACACACACACACACACACACTCACACGCACACACTCACACACACACACACACACACACACACACACACACACACACACACACACACACACACACACACATACACACACACACACACACACTGATACACACACATTCCTAGACAAAGTTGTATATAGAGAACATCTTAAACTGAACTAAACAACCAAAATGACGCACATTGTACTAAGAATATCAAAAAATTCTCGTTTGGACCCAAAAAAAAAAAACAAACAAACACACACACACACACACAACGCAAAACAACTAAGAAAAGCGATTTTTTTTTTTGTTTGCTTCTCTGAACTGTACAAGTTACACACAAGTTATGCGTGAGCTTTATACGACTTTTTATTGACAAAATGACAGCATTATTTGTCTGCCAGCCACATAATGATACTAAAGTTCAAGTCATGTGCACTGCGTATTTGTATATACCCTGTAATTTAGGTCAAACTCATTTTGGGTTCATCGCGTATAGAAATTATGAAAACTTTGCGAGCATTTCTATTAGGGGATATTACAAGCTTGGATAAATTACACAAAAGAGTCGTAACACCAGCAAATTATGTTCGCTATAAATTTATATAGTTATTAGTAATAAAAAAAAAGTATTTGATCATGTTGGTAAGATTATTATTTATTTTTATTTATAGATATCAACTATTATTACTATAATTTTTCTTTTGCACTGCTAAACGCTTTAGTTTAATATTTAAGGTTTCAGATCATAGAAAAATAATTTGTATACCTTAAATATTGACGAATTTCAATTAAAATTAATTTTAATTATTTGACTATTTTATGTTTAATATTAAATTATTTTTATCGGATAATCAATTAAATTTAATAGAGTTTTCTTATTTTTTATGTTTTTTACTTAATGTTTACTTTTATGGATCAAGACATTAACTAGCAAAATTATCTTGGCAATCTTTTTACGACAAGTATATAAACAGAGTATTCTGCTGCTAATCTTGCTAAGATATCGTTATATACTCTGATGTGAGTTACAGTAATTTGCTGTTCTCGATGGAGCATGAAAAACTTTAAGAAATCAAATCGCATAAAGTGTTGTTAAGCAAAAGTGTTATAAATCAATTTGTAATTGCGGCAACTTTCGCCCGTTTTTCCTGTTGGACTTCACTCTTGGCTCTTGGCTGTCCCCAAGTGGCAGTGGGACTATTCCACTACTCGTATATATATCCCACAAAAATATATATATGTGCCCACACAAAAATATGTGTATGTGATTTAGTTGTGAATTTTTTCTGCTTTTCGGTTACCGATTGGCGGTCTTGTTGAGAAGTTTTGGCGAGCTTAAGCAGTATTTAGTATATATATTTATACAAATACAGGGAGAAAAAAAATTAAAAGTTTATTGTTGCCATTATTTTTGCAAAAAAATTTAAGTTTTTAATATTGCTTTTATTGTTTGCAAATGAAATATAAATGGAAAAATATAAAAAAAAAATTATATAGAAAATATATATATATAAAAAGATATTTTTCTTTATGTGTTTATTAAATATACGTATAAGCATATATGTATGTTTGTATGTATGTAAGTATGCTGATACTCAAGACAAAGCCGCTGTTATGGTGATAAAATTCTTACATGTTGCAGCCCTTTTGGTCAACAGCTTAACTTGGTCTATGCTAGAATTTGATACAAATCCCCAAATATAAGAATGACAACATTAAGCTTGTGAATGCAGGCTTTTGGGACTTAGTATTGTACATATACTTATTGCACAAATCTCATAATCCTTTGCATGTTTTTTTTTTTCTTTTCTCCAATTTCATTTACAGCTGGACCTGCAATTACAGGATGAGGCTGGCGGCGACATCTCAAGTTTCATAACCAATGGCGAATGGGACTTGTTAGGTGAGTTGTGCTTGAATTAGGCAGTGCAAAATTGTGCTAAGTATTACTTAACTTGTCAACATACACATACATGCATACTCACTAAGGTCGTTAAACTGACTAAAAAAAAACTGTTTAAAACTGCAAATAACTAAACAAGCTAAAAAAAAAAAAACGAAGAAAAACCAAAAAAAAAAAACAGAATTGAGTAAATATTTTACTAATTAATAACTATAAATAATTCTCATCTTCTCTTTTGCATACGCCCATCTCATTTGCATCTAATTACCAATCAACAATACAAATAACAACAACAACAACAATAACTACAACTAATATATAAATTTAAAAAAAAAATTTAAAAAAAAAAACAAACAACAACAAACAACATCAAAATTATACCCAACCAGGTGTGCCCGGTAAACGTAATGAAATCTACTATAATTGCTGCCCAGAACCTTATATTGACATAACATTCGCCATTTTGATACGACGCAAAACTTTATACTATTTTTTCAATTTAATTGTGCCATGCGTATTGATCGCATCGATGGCATTGCTAGGGTTCACACTGCCACCAGATTCTGGTGAAAAGCTCTCGCTTGGTAAGTGCCCACTTAATACACAGCAGAAACAATCCAAAAAAAAAAAAAAAAAAAACAACCAAACTACAACTGATAAACCCTGTCTTTAAACGTGTTTCAAAGTGTTTCGAAACGTTTAATTGTTGATTTTCTGTAGGAATCTTTGCATGCTCTACAAAAACCAAACTCTGTCTATTACCACTTACCACATACATACTTAACAACAACATACCTGAAACACACACACACACACAAATATATAAAGTTATATAAAGTTATTCGCTGCTATCAGTTGTAGGACCCAAGTTGACAACCGCCATATTCCACATTAAGTATACGCCATAGTTCTACTTGACTGACTATGCAAATGCAATCCAATGGCCGTTGGCAATAAAAAAAAAAAACAAAAAAAAAAAAAACTCTGGCAACAAGCTAGCAAACTGGCAAGTGTGAGTCACGGCTCACAAAACAGTCACCATCATTTGTAATCAAAGTCAACGTTGGCAAAGTGCAAAATATGGCACAGCTGTTGGGCCAACCTTTCAGGACGAGAGTAGCGCACAAAATTCAGGACGACAGACGACAGTCGGACAGCGGACGGACATGAAATGAGCACAGAGCCTTGAACCCTTAAAAACTCAGCTGCAACAGCTACTAGTTAACCATGTCAAGCAGCGCAGTTAAAATACAAATATTTACAATATAAACTTTCTTCATCCTAATGCATTCAACTCAACAAACAAAAAACAACAACAATATGCGCTAAATTTCAATTACACTGCGAGAACTTCGAGCATCTTTCCTAAAGCTAATTTGTAATATTTATATATTTGTAATATATCGATTTGATTTTGAATTTATTTGAAACTATCAAAACTTTTCCAACATTTTCACAGTTAAAAATGTTAATTAAAATCATTACTTAATTAATCTGAAATAATGATAAGCTTCAGATATGCGATATATATCTAATGAAAAATGTGATAAATCGAAAGACTGTTGCTTTTTGACAAGCATAAAACCATTGAGCAAGAATGATTTAGATTTAGTAGCAAAAATTAATAACAATTTGTTGAACTGTTAACGAATTGAATTTATTGGATCTGAAAGAGTTGCTTAATATTAAAACTTTCAGTTTTCGGTTCTAGTTGAATGCAATTTGATCTGGCAACTGGGACCAAAATCATTTTGTTGCTTTCTCTCGCCAACGTTCTTGTCAATTTCTGGCAAAACACGCACACATTCGAGACAACGTGCGCATACACACACACACACACACACACATATATATATATACACATAAAGTTGGGAAAGTAATGCGAAAATGTGGCAAAATACTTTGCAGCTCATCTCCAGAGCATGTGCGACTCTAAAGATACATTTGCCATCGCACTGTGGTACCAAAACCTACGTTTTTTTTTTTTTTTAAACATAATTCAAAAGTATTAGTAAATTTCAAATGTTATTGGGTGACTTTCAAAAATTATTATTGTCTCAGTTCGTGTCGTAGCTGGCAAATAAGAAGCACAAGTTATTTAAGTGTGCTTTCTCTATCTCCCCCTCTCTTTCTCACTGTCTCTCTCTCTTTCTTTATTTATGCAATCAAATAAGAGTTTCAAAAAATTGTTCATAAATGTAAAATATTAAAAAACCTTAGAGACTTTATTGAGAGTGGGTGCCACAGTGAATTGCTGTACAAGGAGTTGGTTCTGCGGCTCATCACGTATTTTAAACACGCAGCATATGGTGCAAGGAAAAGTGTATACAATATATGTGTATAAAAATAATACATATTTGAGTATATAATATGTGTATACATATATATATATTTTGTACATAAATACATCGCGGTTATGGGCGCAAGCAGTAGCAAAAGTTTTGCTTGCAGCTGCCAAAAAAGCAAAAAATTGCCATATTTTACAAATTTCTCATAGAAAAATCCTACACACATTCATGTGCGTGTGCATGTGTGTGTGTGTGTGTGTGTGTTGGTGTTTAAAGGAAACGCATTAGGGCCGCCAGTCGTGGCTCATGTATAATAGACAAGTTTGCGTAAAACTCTGTGGCTAATTTATGTTTGCCCGACACTTTCGCTGAGGTCGCCAACTTCGCGTTTTGCCCCTCACAAAACAGCTGATTTTTTCACATAATTTATACACGCTCAAAAAGCAAGCATATCAAATATGCACAGGGCGACAGAACGACAAAAATAATAATAAAAAAAAGAAAAAAACAGACCCAAACGAAATGTTTGATAAGAACTGAGCACTCACTGACAAAAACGACAGCTGCCCCAAAGGAAGCCTCAGGCGAAACCATAAATAATGATCATTTCCATAACGCTTCACAAGGCTTTGGAGAATGGGGTGGTGGTGGTGTATGTGTGTGTGTGTGTTGGTGTGTGATTATTGGTTGTGTTTTACGTGTCGGACATTAGGACATGTGGAATTCTGTACTGTAATTGTTGACGGACTTCTTGAGGTTCAGCGCAGAAAATACGGTAGTAGTTTTTTATTCAAAACGAATGCCACAAAAAAAAAAAAGCGGGACAAGTCGCAATTACATCATAAATGCATCCATGCAGCAAAATGCAGCAGCTGACGACGCAGGAAGCAGCAGGCAGGATTAGATGGAACAACTCATTTCTAGTTTGGCGAATATTTCTGCAAAGCGCATCCTGTCTTAAAAAACTAAGAAGAAGAAGAAACCTACTAATAATAATATTACTTTTGTTCTATCTCCTTTCTCCTTATACTCTCTCTCTCTCTCTCTCTCTCCATCTCTCTCTATCTGTGTCTCTCTCTCTCTCTCTCTATGTTTCTCCTACATCTTTTAAAAACATATACACACACGAACACACACAAACTCACACACACTCACACACACACACTTACACACACACACCTACACACACACACCCACACACACACACACACACACACACACACATGTCCACATACTAACGGGGCGCGCAATAATTTTGTGCTGCATACTTGCAGGAGTCACAATTTTACTATCGCTCACAGTTTTCCTGAACATGGTAGCGGAAACGATGCCAGCGACTTCCGACGCCGTACCGCTGCTTGGTAAGTATAGGCAACGCCATCTGGCGTTGGCTGCTGACAATTAGCCATGGAAGCCCACTGATTTCAAATTAACACACATATTCAATTCAGTGCAACAAAAAAAAAAAAACAACTGCAACTAATCAGCTAAGATTCTTACCTTCCGCACAGCCTCAAAAACGGCCGCCACCGGTTTTTCGCGTATTAATATTTTTTTTTTTTTTTTTTTGGCTTTGGTTTTTTTTATTTGCTTACTGTTTGTGCGAAGGCTAATATTATTTTCAGTCAAGAGCTGATCAATGCAAACTATGGTTTGGGCAATTCGCAAGTTTGTCCTTTAAATGTACAGGCAGTTTTTCTAAATTCTGAAAAAAGCCAATTTTAGTTTTTTTTTTTTTTGTTAACACTAATTAAATGCATTGTATATTTAAGCTACTGGTAACGAAAAAAAAAAAAACAACTAAAAACAACAGAAATATTCAACAAACAATGAAAACGAAGCGCCCAAACCAATTTTTCTCAGTGCAGATAGCCATAGCTATTAGTTTCCAATTTGAAGTTTTGTTATTGTTGCTGCCAGATTGTTAGCTATAAACACGTAATACAAATTGCCCCGTTTCAAGTTTTATACGGCAACACGCACCTACGACAAGGAACCCACTTCGTAGGAGAACTTTTCTCTCTGAAATCTTTTAGTGTCTAGTTTCTGGTGTTTGCTTTTTGTTTGCACCATATTTCATTTAAAGACCGGCAGATGGTAAATGGAAACGATATCGATAGCAGGGCGACCATCGCATTTGGTGTGGGATGGGTGGGGAGGTTGGGGGATTTTCGCCGTGATTTAAACGTTTTCATGAACTTTCCAAATGTAGTATGCGACGCACACATCTCAAATTTTGGGCCAATCACGTGCATAGATCATATATTTCAAGAATTCAAGTTGCACGCACACCAGAAACTGTTGGCAAATGGCATAACACAACTTTCCATTTCTTAGCTTAAATATCTGCACACATCTCAAACTCTATATTTGAGTTCCCCAATGCATTAAAAAGTATTCAAAAAAAGTGTAGCGATAAATATTAATATTCGTACTACAGATAAAATATGAATAAACATGCAAAACGTGAGGCAAGTTGAAACACAGAAAAAAGTGTCAAATGGAAGCATAAGAAATAGTTCTGGCAACGATTTACAGAGAAATTTAATAATGAATATGATATAGTCCAAAAAATTTAACTTAACATAAATAGAAGTAAGAGTAACTAAAAAAAAAAGCAAAAATACAAACAGTTAGTTATTTAAGTAAACTGTGCGATATATTGATACACATTTCAATATGTGTTAAAAATCTACTTTAAGAGCATCCTCATTATGAGACTAGAATATGCAGAGAGAATATCCCTCTTTGCACAAATTATCGCCAGTCGCTATGCAAATAATATCAATAGAATTACCATATCGGTAATTGTTAGTTAGTGTGCCTATTGTGGTTGTTAATATCCCTCAGCACCCCAATATGAATACGAATGCGAAATGTTGATTAGAATTAGAAATGTATATTTATTTCTATTCCTTTTACAATTACACTTTGTACCAAAAAAATAAATATTTTTTTTTTTAATTTTTCTTATTTTAATCAACTTTTATTATTTTGTAAGCCCATCCCTTATTATTATTAATTTTATTAGTATTTCTATTATTTTTTAATAAAGTTTTTCTACTCTAAAATGTTAAACCTCTTCTTTTTTTATAGACATCCTACCCATCCAATCTTGCTTTAATTTTGTATTCTAGGGATTAGCTCCATGAATCTACAAATAATTTTAGATTAGCGTAGTGTACGTGCACAGCAATTAGTCAAAAATATAGATTTTAAATAAATAGTTGGAACATGCAGACAGCCACTGAAGGATTTGCTTCATTAAAAGTGTTGTCCATGTAAAATGAAATTAGATTTCAAATTAATAATAATTAATATGAATGTTATTGTAATTGAATGTTATTGAAAACATATGAAATACAATATAACTAAAGTGTGAAAGTGATGCAAAACGTATTTATGTGTGTGTGCATGTATAATGTGTGTATGTAAGTATTATACAGTATTATTCTTTATGCTCCCAAATATGGTGAACGGATTGCGATCCCATTAGATACATACAAACAACAAGCCACATTAATGCCATGACTAGAACAGTTTGCATATCGAAACATCGAAACATACATACAGATATATAAATATATTTATATAAATATATATCTATAATTATAGATCAGTTAGGTAACTTTGTTGAATCATCATAACTAAGTATTACTACTTGAAGCATGATAATAATAACAAAATGTAGTTGGACAACAATAATAATAATAATCCTTAATAAAATGTTCAGATTTCAATTCTTTCGTTTGTAGCATTATAGTAAGGTAAGTCATGTGTAAGTCATACAACCGAAGACTACAATCATCCCAAAATTTGATCAACTCTAAGCTGATAACTCAACAAAGTTGGGTTAAAGAAAAACTACAAAAAAAATTCTCAACATTTCAGATTTAATATTACATATGTTTCGTTAAATACAACACTGTCATCTATTTAAGCATGCCATTCCATATCCGATTCTGATCTTATGTGTACCTTAGTATATATACCCTATAAAGTATTTTAGATATCATATCGTGCACAGGTGTTAATGCACAAACACACACACAAATATGCAAGCACACACTCTAACAACCGTAAACATTAGCTCATTGTACAAACACACACACATACACATACATATGTATTAATTTAATTTCATACCTCTCATATGTAGTATGTGTATTTTATATGTTATCATCTGTTGAAAGTAATATCGTATCGCGTACTGGTATGGCAATTATATTTAAAGCATGCACTCTGGACCCTTCGATAGACAAACTCTCGTATTTGGTTAATCGAAAACTAGCAAAAACTTGCGAAAAAAAAAAAGATAATAACAAAAGTGACAGGCCAGATTCATGAGTCGGCGGGTGTCGAGAAAGTCGAGAGAGTCGAGTCGAGTCGAGTCGAGTATTAGGCAACTTAACCAAGATTCTCTCTCTTAAGTATTTATATATAGTATGTATGTATACACACACGCACACACGCACACACACACACACACACACACACACATGTACACACTCTCAAATAACTGTATATTTTATTTACAACTTGTGTAGAGCTTTGTTTTTCGATTCTGTGATTTATTTTGGATTTTATGCGTACAACGAGTGCTCGCATTATTAATGTCTGTGTCTGTGTCAGATATTGCCAAGGACCACTACCACATAATGTAAAAGAAAAAACGTTCTTGTTGGCATGCAAGAACACAAATGCCTATAAAACTGTTGACATGCCCCGGCGCCCACGCTCCGCCCTGTTCCGAGACACACTCCACACACACACACACACAAACACACAGAGAGACAAAGACACATTCACACACACACACACACACACACACTCCAACACAGCATATGTGATAAATAAACATTTGATGTATCAAATAATTTTGTATTGCACATTCATACAATATATGAATACAAATATGAATATGAATATGAATATGAATATGAATATGAATGTGTCAAGCGGCAATCTATGCAATATAAACATTCCAACTGAATGGCGTTCGGGATGTGTTGACGTGAATGTGATTGTGAATGTGAATGTGAATGTGAATGGGGCCAAAAGCAGCGTCAAAGTCAACATCAACGTCAACTTCAATGTCAAAAGCGATCGCCGTTAATTGATGAATGAAATGCTATTGAAATTGCATCATTGTCTTCGGATTGTCAAACATTTGCAAACAATTGCAATGATTTTTTGTGAATCTTGCCAATATACATACACACACATACAAAAACACACACACAAATACATTAACACACACACAGACAGCCAATGGGAACTGCCATGTAAATAAATATAGAAACAAAAATAATGTCCGTAATTAATAAACAACAATTTAATAATTAAAACTAATTCCAAACCAAACAAATTTTGTCTGTTTCTATAATTATATCTTCTTCACTCTCTGTCTCTGTCTCTGTCTCTCTCTCTCTCTGTCTTTTGCTCTCTGTCTGTCTTAATATTTATCTTTAGCTCGCTCTTCAAATACTCACATTCAAAAATTACAAAAAAAAAAAAATAAAAAACAATAAAAAAAAAAAACAATATTTGTACAGCAACTTTTTTTTCTTCTTAATCGTTTGCATGTAATTATGCAATATTTTGTCAGCTCAAGTTATGCAAATATGTTGCTAGGGGAAAAAAAAAATATATATATATATATATTATTATATATATAATTATAATATATATATTATATATATATATATATTCATATCATATACAGATGAGGTAGCTATATAGTTTGGTTGGTGTCAGGCGGCTTCTGAATCAGCGGATCAGTGGATTACCGATTGTATATATATATTTATATATAAATGTTTTTTTTTCTTATTCTCAAATTTGGTGTGCGGGCTCCACGAATAACAAATTCTTACTATAAGTATGTGTACATATTTGTCTTAAAGTTTTTATGTTGCTTATCGATTTTGCTTTAACAAATTTTTTAAAAAATTGGTTTAGTTTCTGTTGGAATTCTCTGTGACGTAGTGGGTAGACTAAATCTTGTTGTTTATATACCCCCAAAATGCCTTATACAAAATTATTGCTAACTGCATATCTCGTGTTTGTTTATATGTTTGATGGTGTTTCGCTTCTTTACCGTACCATACATCTGTACATATATACCCCATATGCTTAATCACATGAATACTCACAAAATATACAACACAGTCGCACACACACACACACACACACATAGAACATATCAAAGTATCAAACACAATTAGCTGAAAACACACACAAACTTGTAAATAAAACACAAAATGTTGTAATTATTTTTTATTTTTTTTTGCTCTTTTTATAATGGATACCTTTAGCATACATACTTACATACATGCATATGCATATGTGTACATAGTAGAATATCATACATGTATAGGTATATACAGACCTATGTCTGTGATGTATGCCAACTTTTTTGCCTATTGTTAAGGTAATTCCACAAAAATATTCAACATGCATATGCGACTAGTTGCTGCATACAAACAAAACAAAACATTCATTCATACGCTTTATGCGCCTTAAATTCTACAATTAAATAGTGGAGTGTATGTGCCCCAACAAAACCAAAAACAATAACAACAACAACAACAACAAACCAACAATACCAAAATCTAAACTTAATCATATTTAAAGCTAATATGCAATTTTATTAATCAAACATGCATAGTGAAATGGCAAAATTTGTGTTGTTTCCCTTTCTTTTTTTTTAAGTTCGAAAAATCACTTTGTTAAATATTAAACGAGACATTTAAAGCTTTTCATTGAAATTATATCTTATCACAAATTGGATAAAAATCTTAAGTGAAAGGCTGTTCGTTAGTTGCATTAATAATTTAAAATATAAAAAAAAATATAATAAAAATGTTTCGCTGTTTTACGGAATGTTATGTTTTTCTCCTCATCAAATTTTTCGCCCTCACTGTGCATAATTTAAATAAATGCTATTAAATAGTATAAGATAAATATGTATATATAAATCCAAGCAGTCAAATATAAACGCACTTAACAAATATAAGAAACAAGAACCATTTCTATTTAATTCCCATTACTAACAACAATAACAGCAACAGCAACAACAACAATTAACAATAACAACAACAACAGCCACAATATAACAATAACAACCACAAGTATCACAAGCCGTAGGCGATACAGAAAAACCCACACCTTGCCCAAGACCCATGTCTTTCATCAATTTACAGCTCAACAATTATGGAGAACAAAATCAGATCTCGATTTTTAACAAAAAATGATGATTGCGGATAATTGGTTGTGCACAAAGTCAAAAAAGAATAAACCAAAAAATGAATATTCAATAATTACAAAAAAAAAGAACTGAGCAAAAACCAGACCCAGTTTAGAAGTCAGTTTTCAAGCCGAACCAATTCAAACGCGCGGTTCAGTTCAAAGGCGCAGCTCCTAACTCAGAGAAACCGGGCGCCATTTGAATTGGGCCACAAGTTTGTGGCGTTCATCGGGGCGGGGTAGGCAGTATAGGAGTGGGCCATATGTAGCGCAGAGCTTTTTCAATTTTCTTATCTTATCTTACTACTACTACTAATATATACCCAGTATTATTCGTGAGGCAAACACCTGTAAAATAATTAATATTTTCACTCAAGCAACAACAACTCAAAACAAATTATATATATATATTTCAAATATATACATACATATATGTTTATAAACTTAATTATTTTCTTTTATATACTGCTTTGAATTTTTTTCTCTAACTTTACTCTTACTTACGCCGCAAGTAAACTTCAGTAAGCATTAAGAAAGAACTAAAGAACAACAACAATACACTTTAAAAAAAAAAGATAATACTTACTTAATAACAGTCTGTTGTTATTTTTTTGTTTTTTGTCACTTCCAAAAATTTTTTGTAAGATACAATGCGAATTTGTACATAGAACAGCAAATAAACATTAATGTGTATAAAGTTTTTACTTAATAAACAAACAAACAGCACAACAAACACACACACACAATAACAACAAAATACTTAACGATAACGATAAATCAGGAAAAGGCATTAAAAACAAAAAAAACCCATTATAGGTGTTTAAAGACGTGGCGGCCAACGTCGTATAATGTTTAATCCGTATACGACAAAGACAAAAAATAGAAGAAAAAAATATATATATAAAATAAAACAACAAAATATATAGTATACCATGTAGAATGAGCGAAAAGCGAATTCGAATTCGATAAATCGATATATTACCACAATGTTTGTGTAATTTTTGTGTCCTTCTAGGAACTTATTTCAATTGCATTATGTTTATGGTGGCCTCATCAGTTGTGTCAACCATACTTATCCTCAATTATCATCATAGAAATCCAGATACGCATGAAATGAGTGAATGGGTAATATTTATATTTAAACTTACTAAACTTAACTAACTTACTTGCTAACTACTTACTTACTTACTTACTTATTCCAAGCAAAAAAAAAAAAAATACAATACTATTCATTTTTGAGTTGAACTATCTACATAATTTGAATTTTTTTTTATTTTTGAGCGTTCTGAGAGATACCGATACGTTTTCAATCTTGCTTTTTTTTCCAAAACAAAACGACTTTTTCAATCAACATATATTTGATTATACCAATCCTTACATCAAAAACCCCACACTCGACACCCCGCCACACACCCCACTGCAGACACAAATTCGGTGAAACAACAAAGAAAATAAAAATAAATAAAAAATTTAGTCCAAATGGAAAACACATTGTATATACTATTTATACCTACATATATACCCAACTCTATATACATGCTAATGTCAAACAACTAAACATATTTAACAAGTTAGACATGAATTTAACTTTAAATACACTCACATTCACATTTACCCTCAAGTCATATGCACAAACTAGTTTCCTATACTTTTACACTACGCTGCATGCAAAACATATTGCAAGTCATACAAACAATAAAAAAAAAAACTTTTAAAGGAAAACCTGATCAAATGGTTAGATTTATAGGCACAAAATACGTTTAAACGTATATATTTTGTATTACAAAAAATTATTTGACACAAAAATGTGCAAACTTGTTCAAAAAGAACTAAGATTTTACTTCTATCTCCTCGGTTTTTAAATGCTTTCCGAAACAATCTTCTGATGAAAGTCATAATGAAATTATTTTGAATACCTCTCCAAAAACTTAATAAATGTTTAAAAAAAAAAAACATTATTGAATAATAACCAAAATTTCTAATTTTTCGGCTCCGAATTTTTCCTTAAGATTAACATTCAGCGTCTTTCAAAATCGACTGAACAACGTTTTTCCTAACGATTCCAGTAAAAATATTCGACTCTAAAAAACTTTAAATGCCAATACATATTAAAAAAAAAATTTAAATAAATTAAAATGATTTAAATAAATATTTTTAACTAATATATCTTTGTAATATACAGATTAATTAAAATAGAATAATTTGCCATGTCTGTTTTAAACTTTCACAAAAAAAAGTCCATAACATATATATATTTTTTTATATCTATATATCTAGTAAATTCAAATTGATTGCATTATAAGTCTTTCTATCTATACTTACTTACTTGCATATGTACATATGACAATCAAAGCACAATAATCACACAAAATTTTTATTTTTCCAAACAAAAATTCTGGCAAACAACTACAACAACTACAACAACAACATCTACGTTAACTGGCAACTCTCAACGCTAAAAAAAAAAAAAAAAAAAAAAAAACTACTAAACTCAACTGCCTCTTCAAATATTTCTTTCTATCCCTGTATCTAACTAACTAACTAACTCTGAAACTAACTAACTATGCAACTAACAAACTATCTTCGTACAACAACAATAACAAATAAACTACAAAAACATCTACAACTCTTAACGTGGCCGGCACTTGCTTTTGGCCACGAAACGCGCGTGTTATTTGCCATCCAACTCCTCTATTCACTGAACACCCTCACATTCACATATGACCAATGTATGTGTTATTAACAACTTCAACAACAACAACAACAAAAACAACTACAAAAAACTGCAAACAAATAATCCGAAAACAAAAAAACAATCTTTTTTAAATGTTACTCAACTTAAAACGAAAATAATAATACGAATATTATTAATATTCACAAACGTTAATGATTTTTCCTCTAAATAAACCTAAATTTCAAATAAATAAATCTCTCATTGGACATTGAACAAATCACACAAAATATTTTCTGACTGCCGTGTTTCGTAATATTTTCATAAAAAAAAAACGAAACAAACATGAACAACGACATATTTCATTACATATTTATGAACACTACGATTTATAATAAAAAAAAAAACCAAAAACAAAAAATTAACACTTACTAATCAAATAACTAAACAATAACATAAACTGCTTGACAAAAAAAAAAAATAAAAATAAAAATATATATATATAACAAATTATATATAAATAAAAAACTAATACGGTTTATACAAAAAAAAATTCCAAAAATATACTTATTGCTATTATTTTTAACCGCATTACCCAACACACTCCGTCTCTCTGTCGAACTCGCACACACAGATAAGAGTAATATTCCTTTATTGGTTACCTTGCATATTGCGCATGCAAAGACCCGGACAGGTTGGCTACGAATGTCCGCCGCCGCCTTCGTCTTCGGGCTCCTCCAATGCTGGTGACAAAAAGCAACAGATACAAAACGTTGAGCTCAAGGAAAGGTAACCAAAATGTCCCATCCTCTCTCCATCTCTCTCTCTCTCTCTCTCTCTTTCTGTCTCTCTTTTTGTCTCTGTCTCGCCCTGTTTGTAAGACATATTCACTTACTGACTAGCAGCTGACCATCCATCAAATGCTTGCCATTAATATATATATATATCGGATACTACCTTAGTATCTGTCTAAACTGAACCGAGTCTCCATTAAATAATGTCTCACACTTATGCAATAGATCCTCTAAATCGCTGCTCGCCAATGTACTCGACATTGATGATGACTTTCGCTGCAATCATCGCTGCACCAGCGCCACTTTACCCCATCAACCCACTTACTACCGGACAATGTTCAGGTGAGTTTCGATATTGTCTAACAACTCCAAATGATCTCATTACGGATGCCCTTAAAAATAAAAACAAAATATAACATTTTATTTAATTGTAAGGTAAGTGAATGGTAATTCTCAAATGACACGAATTTTTGCGACTCCGCTCTGTGTTTTTTTTTGGACAGATTACAATTACAAGGCAAAGTTTAAAAATGAAGATGTCATTTTATTTTCAATCAAAAGTTCTTCAAGTAATCACTGCTGTTTTTAACACAAATGACACGAATTTATATGTCATGCTCGGTGAACATCGCACAAAAGTAACTTGAAATTGTATTTGTTATTCTTCTGAGAAAACATTTAACCAGACTGCTGCATACCCTGTTTTTCGTATATTAGCTTCTTAAATCCAGCTCCAAAAATAGAAAAAAAAAATTAGACAATTGTAAACTGTAACTTAAACCTGCTCAATATTGTAGGAAACTGTTTTCAAACTGTTGTTCTATTACCAACAAAAAAGTATTGAATAACTTGATTTCTTGCAAAAAACTTGATAATAAAATAAACACAAAGAATTATTGAAAAAGTGCTTTAAATTTGTAGGCGTTACTATACTTGACAGTCAAACTTTTTGATACCACACTTTCTGTGGCAAGCGGTTATCGATATGAAATAAAAGAAAAAAAAGAAAAAAAGCAAATACAAGCAACAAAAACTTCAACAAGCCACATCCTTATCCGCAACCGCATTCTCAATTCTCATCGTCATTCAGCACTGGCTCGAATGACAGTCAATGACAATGACAATGACAATATGTGTGGTTCAACAACAAAGAGACACAAAGCAACAGTAACAACTACAACAAACAAAAAAAAAAACAACATCATCAGCTAAAGGCAACAAAACAAACAAACCAGCACAGGAGAAAGTAGTGGCAAATGGCAAGGACACGCATTATGTGGCAAGCAAGAAGCACAATGAAACAAATGTTACAGTTAAAAAATATATAAATACACTCGTTATATAAAAGACTAAACAGAAACAGTACATTGTGCACAATGCAACATTGCTCAGCTGTGCTCACTTGTCAATCCACAATAGACAAAGATATTGGGTCAATAATCTAGTACAAGCCACGTCACAATTACTGAGTTGGCTAACATATGCGCCTCTTAAAGAACTGGTCCAAATCGCTTGGCCACGACAATTTGATCACTTAAGCATAGCTGCATCCCAACATGATAAATGGCAGCGTAATTTGTTATGAAATTAAATTATGCAAATCGTTGAACTATCTCAGATTCGTATAGCAAATTTAAATTCAGCTTTATCTAAAATAAAATGATAAAAAAATTAAAAAAAAAATTAATGCCACTGCGTCGAATTATTATAATGAAAAATGTGCCCAATGCCAGTGTAGGTCGCAACTGTTGTTTAACGTGTTGTATATTAAAATCGTTATATATATATATATATAAAATAGCACCTTCTCTTTCGCTCCTGTTCTCTCTTTCTCTAGCATTCTCTTTGTTCTGCGGTGCAGTTTCTTGAGTCTGACACTCAGCCAGAACAAAAGCCAACAAAATGAAAAGGCTAAGGATATCGCATCACTGTCTCAAGTGTTTGCCATGTCAATAGCAATACTTTGCAAATAAGCAAATAAGTTGCTGCCTTATGCCACATACACTTGCAAAAATAATTGTCATGCTCTATAGCATATAAACATTTTCGGATTTTGTATACACTTGCAAAAATAATTGTCATGCTCTACAGCATATAAACATTTTCTGATTTTTTATAAATAATTTGCAAAAACAAAAATTAAAAATAAAAATTTTAAAAAAGATATTTTCCAATATTTTTGCAAAAGTCAACTTTGAAGTCGACTCAATGTAAATTGAAGTGTTTTTTGAGTATATATGCATACATATACATTGTAAATACATACAATATTGAGAATCGTCGAGCGTTTAACGTGAAAAGGCATATTGATGAAATGGTTTTCAATGAGTTGTTTTCACAGGCAAGGCGACGATGGCAGCGTGGGCCCGGTGGGTCCAGTGGGTCAAGTGGGCCAAGTTGGACCCGTTGCCGCCGTAACCGATGCTCGCATGCACGAGGCCATTTCGCATACCTGTCTAAGCTCATCGGCCGAATATGAGCTCGCTTTAATATTGAAGGAGTTGCGTTGGATAACCGATCAGGTGCGTAGATGCCACCAAAAACACTGCCCACAAAGGCCGTTTTGCCAATCGATATTATTTGTGCAGCTGAAGAAAGAGGATGAAACTGGCGATATAACGCGGGATTGGAAATTTGCCGCAATGGTCGTGGATCGTTTGTGCCTTATTATTTTCACCCTTTTCACAATTATAGCCACGCTGGCTGTATTGTTTTCAGCACCACATTTCATTGTAAGTAGTCGATGGGCTTTTTTTTACTTGCCAGTTTTCATATATATATATAATTATTTGTGTTTTTTTATAGTTCCCGTAAATGCTTCACACAACTCTCAACAGTGTCCACAACCCTTCGTTTTGAGACAAGTCGTACAAATATTGTTTCTACTTTTGTACAATTTTAATAGAAAAACCAATGTATTAAAAACAAAAACAAAATACAAACTAAAACAGAAACAGAAACAGAAACCTGTAAAGAATACATAAACAAATGAATGCTTTTCAACTTAATGTTCTTTTGGATTCGATTCCTTTTACTTGAGTAAAATTAAAAATAACCAAAAAATATTACTATAAAGTGTATAGATAATTTTTTCTTATAAATAAAATACTAAATAATATATTATATTGTACGACGGTTTAAGTTATTTCCATTTCTACTTACTTCATAATTTACATTTGTGTATTTTATTAATGTAAAATAATTCATTGTTTATTTATAAGTAATTTCATGTTTTCTATGATTTTTATTTTTAGTATGTAAAATAGCGTATACAAATATGTTGCTGTGATAGAAAATTGTATGAACAAAACGTAAACCAGTCACAATAAATTTCAAATTCGAAGTGAACAAAACAAAAAGTAAACAAAAAAATAAATAATTAAACAAGGGATGAGGGAAGTAAATGCATTGTCAAAACACACACACACACACACACAATCCGGTTAATCGCTTGGAATTTCTGTTTGTTTAATTTGTTTTGTTTTTGTCAAGCAGCAATCAAAACTTCAAATATGAAAATGTCTTAAATTGAGTAATTAGAGAAATAGTTCAAATCTGGCTTTTTAGCATTTAATTGGTAACTGGCAGTTGAAATCAGTTTGGCACTCAATACCAAAAGCACATTACGCAATCTGTTTATGTATATCTACTAGGTACTATTATATATATATATATATATATATATATATAGTTGCATAGCTTTTATTGTACCATGTCCCGTCGCAAAATCGTTTTTGTACCGACTTATTTTAAATTGTCAACCTTTTTAAGCACACAATTTGCACTGCATTCTTTAAATTAAACATAAAAGTGAATTACCGAAATATAAAACAAGAATACGAAAATAAACGACAACCAAACACTTGTGAAAAATCGAATTAAAGTTCGATTTAAATTGTTGTTACTGGATCAACTTAACATCTCAATACTAAAACAACAAAAAAAAAAAACATGGCCAAAAACAACAACAACAACAACACGAAACCAAACAAAACAGCTACGATTTTAAAAAGAAAATGCAAATCTAGCAGCATATGTAAGATCAACGCAGAGGAGCTAAGCGGAATACTTGATGAGAATGGAGGAGTTGAAAACAAAGTATAAAGTTAACTATTTTTAAATATTATATATATATATATAAATATATATATATATATATATATATATATATATGAATAAAACATAAAAGCATGTAGCATATAAATGCAAGTGGAGGCAAATGGAAATTAAGTAAGAAATGCTTATAAAAAATAAAAACTAAACAAAATAACAAGAAATGTAATAATAATTACAATACTTAGTTTAAGCATTAGATAAAGTATAAAGCAAGAGGTAAGTCAAATATACATATGACAAATACTTAAGTAACATAATAATGTGGAAAAAAAAGAGAAAAAACAAAAACCATAATTTAGTCAAACAAATTTTTAAACGAAATTTCAACAAAGAACAGCAAAAAGTTAACAGCAAATTCGTGCGTAGCGTATACAAAAAAAAAAGTATTTAACTACAGATAAGAAAAATCAAATATTCAACACAACACACATATGTATACACACACACAACCAGATCAGACATGAATTTTTTTTTTGTTTTTTTTTTTGAGAATATTTGTTGCAATCAAATTATAAACAATAGAAAAAATGTAGACAATTTATACATATGTATTTTGCTTTGCATAACACAGGAAAACAAACACAATTTTAAAAACACAGACAAAAAATAAAGAAGAAATATCCAATAAAATTGCGCTGTAAACGAATTATAATTTCTTGTGTCACATTGACATGCTTCTTATTACCAAATACTATATGCATATATATATATATATATATATGATATATATATATATATAAATAAATATATATACCTATAGTATTAGATCAGTGCATTATCATACATATAGAGAATTTTCTAATTTAAATCTCAATAAGCTAAGAATTTTTTTTTGTTTTTTTTTAATATAGCCATGTAAGTCCCCCAATAATTGTATGCATGTAAGCGTATTTTTATAATGCAATGCAATGCAAAAGGAAACACAACCATACTTACATACATATATACTACATATGAATATCAATTAGGCAGCCAATTACATGCAATATTACAGCAATATGCAATCCATACAATACATACATACATACATACACACATACACACATATATTAACAGCTGCAAATGAAACACCAAAAGCTGCTAGGGGCTATGCACAAAAGCAACGGTCTTCCTTAATCTTAAAGACACAAGAACAACAAAAAATATAATAATATTAATAATAATAAAGTAAATGGAAAACAAAAAACATGAATATATAACTTATTTACTAACTATTAAACTGAAAGAAAAAAATACATTAAGCTCAAACATTTAAACCAAAATCTTAAAACAAAATAATACTATAAACCTAATCAACTTAAAATGCATGGAAACTTAACTAAAGCGTTCGAAATTAAAAACTAAAAAAAAAAACCACTTAAAACTGTTAAAAACTAAACAAAAAAAAAATACACAATGCTGTTAGCCGCCTGTAAGCCTAACAGCGGAGCTTTTAGCGTCGTCTAGCGACTGCACATAAAGCTCTGCCCCAAAGCTGACAATGTAGCCAACAAATATTTTTGGTCAAAAGCTTGCGCAGCCAATTGGCATAAAGACCACAAAAAGCTTGAAGCTATAAAGCAGCAAACTGAATATAAATATATATATTAAAAAACTAACGAAATGCTTTTCACGCCTGCTAACTTTTGCTCAAAGATAATTTTATAGTAACCGAAAAATACATTTTATGAAGTTCACACTTTGGATATTCAAACATCTAAATTTGTTTTAATAACCTGACCAGTTTTGAATCTCGTGTGATTTGTGTTTAATTTTTAAAGTACTGCCCATTATTGTATTATTTACATAAGAATGGTTTCAGCTTAGATTTTGAAAAGCTTTTGTACTTTTTGAATTCCAATCGATTCAGATTTTAATTGAAATTACAGTTTTAATATTAGTGAAACATGTATCACTTTTTGAACATATTGAAAACTTTGAGACCTTTTTCACATCAGAGACTTTCAAAATTCTTACTTACACTGATCTGGTATTCTGGAATTACCAAAAGTTTAGTACTGCAATCAGCTTCAAGCTCTTAAGACCATGTTCGGCGGCTAACAACTACATTATGTATGTCTCCAAATATATATAATACTTGTTAAATGCAATTTAAAATGCTTGAATTAAAACGCACTTAAACGAACCAAAAATTTAAATAATAACAAAAATTAATAAAAACTTACATACTAAAAACATCTACTTAAATCCACTTTAACTAAATGTTGCTTAAATACTAGAGCCAATTAATGTGAAATGCATTTGGCAGCGAATTTACTACCAAAAGCAATTCAGTTTAAAAAAAATAAATAAAAATTTAATAAAAAACAAAAAACCGAAAGGAAACGCAAAATTTAAAGCCTAATAAAAACGCAGTGTATCGATAATAACAACAAGAACTAAAGGGTAATTTTTTCCTCGTAGCATTGCAAAACAGTTTTGTTGTACAGTTTATTTTATTTATGATTGAGATAAGTTATTTAAATTTACAAAAAAAAAAAAAAGAAAAAATGAAAAGCCCAAACCAACCGTTTTTGATAATCCTTTTTTTTTTAGTAAGAGCTACATTTTAAATATGTATTAATAATGTAAATGGTTTCAAACACACACAAAGTATTCAAAATCACGAATATTAGCAACAACTGCGTTTTATACATATGACAATGTCTCAATCAAATCAAATTCAAGGACTCACACAGATTTTGACAGAATTACCGAATAGCTAATGTTAAAGAAAACAATATAGCAGAAGAAATCGTAAACTTAAGTTAGATATTTGGTCATCAAATTTATTCAAAAATCTTGCACAGGAATACTTAAAAATGTCGTCAAGTAATATCATTTTTTTTTTTGTTTTAGCTATAGAACAAAATTATTCTTTTGAGCTCTTCTATACACTACAAAAATGTTTGAGCCATTTATCATTTAGGTAATTTCACATATACGAATATGTATAGACAATCGCCAAAAATAATACTATAAATATCATTTTGACAATAGGAAAAGGTTATGAAACTACTTACATACATAGGTAAATGTATTGATAATTGATATTTGGAAATAATTTTCGATTTTTCGATATATTTTGTGTGCTCCTTTAGAATGGTTTAATTACATGAAATGCCAGGAATTTATGACACACACACAGACACACACACAATTGGCATCTACTTACAATAGTATAAACAACTACGAGTATATGTAAAAGGCTTACTCAACGAACTCAATGAGCACCTCAACTTTATTCGGTTTCCAAAAAATAAAATAAAAAAAATACATGCTACTTACTCTATACATATATCAAGTACCAAAAAAAAAAAAAAAAATAAATAAAAAGAAAAAAAATTGAACTTGCTTTAATTTCAAATAAAGAAAAAGTGTGGAAGGACTAATAAAAGGTATACACACACTACACACACACACACACACACACATACGAGAGTACCTTCTTAGCAATACCATATGTGTTGCCTATAACACTTACGTATGTTCCAATATACACACACAACCATACATACACATACACACACACACACACACACACATGATAATACCAACTATGCGTATAGAAATATTCTCAACATAAAAGAAAAAAGAAATAAATATAATTAACTACTTATACAGGCTTTGCTTGATTTGTACACATATCTAAGCAAATTTGATCGAAATACTTTCAATTGAAAAACAAACATAAATGGTAATAAATAAATACTAAGAGTGAGACCTTCAAAATAGATATGCCATATTCCCGTCATTTCCCCAACTTCAGAGTCTCAAATCTTTGAAAATCTGAGAATATAGCAGTGCAGACATATATACTAAATACGATTCAAGTCAAGTTTCTTAGTCAGAAATATATATCTTAAGTTTAGGTTTAGTTTATCGAGTATTTCTTTTCATGGTACTCATTAGCAGATGTAATTTTGTGAATAGGTCCTGTAAGACCTTCAAAAGTAAATAATTCATATTTTTATAATTTCCCTTCACTTCACAGAATCAACGTTTTAATCTCTGAGATTAGAGCAGAGCAGACAAATATATAAATACTATTCAAATCCCGTTTCTTAAGTTAAGGTTTAGTTTTGTGAGAGTTTCTTTTCACAATAATTTCTTACGCATTTGTATTTTGTGGTACACATTTGAAATTCGTTACGGAATTGATGTCATCATATGATTCGCCCAATACTAACATTTAACATCATTAAATGGAATATACTAAAACATTACAAATGATACTTGTGTAACGCAATTATCTAAACAATAATATTTAAGGTGACAGAATTAAACACACACAAACACAAAAAGACGACCACATGACACACAGACATTAATATGTATATATATGAATATATATAAATATATATATATATAGATATAGTGTGCTCTCTTTGGTGACGAGTTGACATGTAAGTTAGTTTAGGCCGGCTTAATAAGACAAATATATTAGCTATAAGTCAGATTCATCTGAGTAAATTGATAATTAAGTGCATACAACATATTTATTAGCAATGTTGCAATTAAGTGCTAAATGACAACAATACATTAAATATACTGGCCAAAAAAATGTAAATTAAATACATTTTCTTGCGTATCATATACATATGTATGTACGTAATAAGTGCATAAATACATAACTTAAAACTTAGTGTTTAGGCCAATGCTACATATTCAGCTCGTGACTTACATTTCGATGGTAATTAAAGAAAAAAAAAACGTAGAACAATATGAATGAAAATTATAATAAAATAAACATAAGCATATACACGTAACAGACACACACACAAATACCCACACAACACACATACAAGAAAGAACAAAGTCCTTAATCAAAAAGTGAAAATAGAATTGAATTGATTACACAGTTGGTTACAGCACATACTAAAATAATAAATTCATTAAAATAGCCTGACAACCAAATTAATATTCAATGTTCAATTTAATGGTCATTGGAAAGTTCACGTCATCATTTTCGAGATTATTCGTTTTCTAACATTTGAGGCCATAGAATTATGCATAATTTTTTGGCATGTTTTCCATCTAGCAATTGAAGCTCTCTTGGAAAAGTTAATCAAAAATTGTTGGTATTGATTTAGAAGTTTTTGAAATTGACAACACTTATGAAAGATACTATTAATACTTCACTGGTCTAGGACAATAAATCGACACAACAATGCCACAAATTGTAGTTACCAATATTTTATATGGCTTATACGATTGATGTATACACACATCTACTCGAATTCCAATTTAATTCGGCAGATTACATTATTGCAAAAACTAAATAAGATAAAACTTAAACAAAACCAAAACAATGAATGCAACAAAATGAATTATATAAATAAAATGCATATGGTTGTAAGGTTGTAACAAAAAATACACAAGCAATTAAAGTTGAAAATAAACATGATTTTAGAATGCAAATAAACAAGACGAAACATTAAACAAAACTCTAAATACAAGAAAACATAAGAAAACTATTTAAAATAATAAAAGAGGAAACCCTATGAAAAATATTACACAGCAAATGAAAAACAAACGAAACGAAAGAAAAGCAAAATACATTTACGTACATACACATACATACATTAACTAATTAACACTAATAAAAGCAAAGCAAAAATATACATAAAAATGCAAAAAAAAAAAAATTAACAATAAAAATTTAAATGCCAACAACTATTCAACGGCAAAAATGTTAACTTAGTAAATAAAACGCAAGAAACGATACAATATGCAATTAAATAAAATGTTTTAAACAGTAAAAAAGGAATATTAAAGAATGCAAATCCATATGGAATTAAATGAAAAAAAATTGTCGTTTTACTGGACTCTTTTCAACAAACATCAAAGGAATGAAGTTTAAAAATCCAACACCTTTACCAAGAACAGAAAATTTTACATATTTGAATTTTCGATCGGCTGTTTGGCTTAACGGATTTAAGCACCAGTGTTGTGAAGCGAAAAAGTATGGCATACTTTTAGGAGCACACACACACTGGCAAAATAAAGCCAATTTTGTGTGGGAAATATGGTCTCTCTTTGCAGGTAGAAAACTGCGCATGACATGTATTACAGCCTTATGAAAAAAAATATGTTTGGTACAGGACTTGATAGGATCTACAAGGATATGAGCAAATATCTATTTTTCAAAATAAGTCCTTTAATTTTTATAATTATTATTTATTACTTGAAAAATGCTGCTTTTCGCAACAAAACAATTATATTGTAGTCGGTAAACTCATTAAGATAAATTTAATGGACCCTGAACATTGAGGGGATGTGGCAACAGTTAGGGATAATAGGTTTTTTTAAAGCGCCCCTCGCGATTCTTGCGTCCACCTGGCCGCACCACACGCGGTACATACACCTTGTCGTGCTGGTCGAGAGTGCGTCTCCACGGATTAATGTCCCGCTCAAAGAAGCGACGACGCGCCTCCATTGGCCGTGTCTTGTTGTCGATCTTATACAGCTTCTCCCACATGTAAACCTCAGGCAGCTCCAGATGCCGTGGACGCTTTGCCGCCAAATGCTTGAATGTCCGTTCAAGAAATTCACGTTGCTCCTCATTCTCATAATCGGCGGCACGTCGCAACATTGCGCCGCCAACATAGGGCAACAGCTCTTCGGCAGTGCGGAGAATGCTCGGCGCCTTAATATATACGCCAAGCAGCCGACGCAGAGTGGCATCGTTAAAGTCTACACATTTGCCCTCCGGCGATATTGCCCCATAGAGCGCCTGCGGTGCTGTGCCCCGACAAAAGTTGACCTTAGCATTTGCATCCATATGTGGGCCATGAAGCAGCAGCGTGTTCAGCTGATACTCATAGAAGCTCCACTCGCGGCCGTTTGTGATCACAGTCTGTGTGTTCAGCGGATAGGTCAGCTCGTTGTAGGTATTGAAGCCATTGTAGTTAGCCTGTGCCAGCAGCCAGGCGTACGATGATTGAATGGCCAGCGCATGCAGCGCCTCAACCTGGTCACGTTGACCGTACGAGTTCGGACGCAGCTGTAGATGTGCCCGCGACTGAAAAGAGACCAATCCGAAATTGGCGGCATTTGTGCTGGGCCAGTAGCCGGGCACGTTGACAGCATGCTGATGCCTGGTGCTGTAGCCCAAGGTGCGGGCATCGTGCTTGTAGCGCGGTACTTTCATGGCCAGCGTCAGATTCTCGCTCTCTTCGGCCGATTTCCACGGCGGCAATTGTTGATGATGCCGCAGCGCCAAATACGGCTCGCCAGTATATTGCACTAGACGGTCAACGCTGTCATTGGCATCCTCCTTTTGCCATTCGCGGCCCTCCTTCGATTTGATTACATTCTTTGGTGGATCAACGCCGCCGACAGCCCAAAAGGCCTCGTGCCGCGGATTGTAGTCAATCTCGACGTCTTGCAAATGCGTATAATCAGTGCCAAGCACTTGCAATGCGGAACGATTTATCTGCTCCACAATAATCTGGGTCAGCTGCTGTTCGCCTGCCACTTCATCGAGCGGTGTCGCCAGCTGCGTCAGCTGATGTCTGCAACGCATAATTTGGATTAGATCCGTTCTGCAAACTGATCTGTTCGACTTACTTGTAGCAGTCGTGGGCATATTCTAGCGCTTCAATAATATCGTTACGCGCCACCTTCACAATTGCATCCAGATCTACCTGAGTGTCGTCGACGGCTCCAGCTGGCTTCGAAGCGGGACTGCCGCCGGGCTGCAGCTCCTGTTTCTCCTCCAGCACGGTGCGTGTATAATGCTGCGTCAGAGGCAGGGCGTTAAACGGGACCTTAGTGTCATTGAGATCGACCACCTTGTAGCCGTAATAGCGCGGCATATTTATTTTGATCATTTTCTCCTCTACGGTGGGTACTTGGCGTATCTCCTCGTGCCACTCAGTCGCCGTCTGCTGCTTTCGCGCCTTGTAGGTGAGATCCCTAATGGCTGGATACTCTGGTTCCACACTATATTCAGATTCGGCCACTGATGCTGCCGCTGCCTGTGGCTCTGCCTTGCCGATAGCCAGGTAGCGACAACAGACTGCATGTAGACGCGCACGCAGCTGCTCTCCACGTCGCAGCGTCAACATTTTTAGTGTTTCAAATGTTTAATTCACAACTACTCAAGTAAATTATTTACAAATGCAGCAGAGCAGAGTCGGTCGCCGCTAACGAGGAGGTTATGACATCGAGACTGCGATGAACGATAACGATTGTATGCGATGTCTATATACATCGATATCAGCGTACGAATACATCGCAATCGCTGTAGTTAAGTATGCAGCTCAAATGGTTACTTGCATATATTTGGCAAACAAGATGATATTGATAATTTAATACCCCAATAGCTGTTGTAGCTTTTTAAAGTAACTGTATCAATTGCAATTTTATGTTAGAATATGTGTAATAAAACTGCATTAAATTCGGCTCGGCATTAGCAAAGATTTTGTATTGTATATAAGTCTCTCTTTATCAATTAGCAACATACTAGCCTCGGATGACGATCACTTTGCTTTTATGCACAAAATATAAAACTATACATATGCGGTTCTTCCCAGATTAATGAGGTCCTGACCAACCGTCCTATCGGCAGCAAAACATTACGACACTTCGAACAGGCCAGAGCGAACTCCCCATATCTTATCAAGTAGGTACAAATACTTATCTGTACATTGAATGTTATTAAAATATTGATAAACAAACCTTTAAAGCGACGGCACGCACTCTAATGATAGATCTAGCACGCAAAATATAAGGCTCAAATATGTCTACAATAACAGCTTCTCAGGAGCGCACACGCGAGTGGTTGAACGCACAGGAGGAGGATGATCTGGAATCGATAGCCGAGTCATCCGTGGTAGACAGCTTGGATAACTACCAATGCAGCGAGCATACATGCACATCCAAACAGGAAGACAACGACAATGACGACGATACTGGCGAAGAAGAAGTGAGCACTATTGCACTGGGCACACAAGTCGGTGAGCAATTAAAGTTTACCAGATTGAGAGTGATGCGCATATTGTTAATGATTAATGCACACATACGGCAGGCGCTAACAATGGCTCCATTATAAGAGACACTCTGCGCGATCTCTTGAATTCGATCAACAGCATTCAGACTGTTGGTAATGTGAACATCAGTAATTCCACCAATGTGCACATTGGCAATGTGACTAACATCAACGGCAACATACAGATCATCACAGAGTCGACCAGCCGCCCGTGCAGCTCAAGAAAGGCGCGTCGAGGAGCCACAATCGATGATACACCAGATTTAAAGGGACCGGAATGCGAGGAGGAGCTGGACGAGGCGGAGGAGCGTATTAATGCCGATGCTTTTATCAACAGCCAAAGTAAGCAGCAATACCAACTGCGTGAACTTTAGTCATATGCAATTATTAATATTATATTCATATTTAATAGAATTCAAATTGCCAAAAGATCTGTGTTCCATTGTGCCGCGCCACTCCTGGCTAGCCCAAATGCCCATGGAACCACCAGTGAAACTGCAACGTCCCGTTAAATATGTTGTTATATGTGAGTATGAAACCCAACGACGCAAGCAGTGCCATCAGACATCTCTCGATAAAGCTTGTAAGATATATCCGTATATATACATATATACTTAATGGGCAGCTATGTTTGAACTCCAAATGCGCATCGCATACTATTTAAATGTTTATGTGAGTGTCATCCATTAAATAAATGTATTGTCGCCCAACTAAAACACACGACTTGCCTGACGTAAAAATAAAGAGCATAGACTAGTACTTAGCTAGGCAGCAAGTATATAGATATATATTAAAATATATATATATATATATATATATATATATACTGAAATATTAACATTATATTTTTACCTTTGCACCACCACAGTACACACGGCGACGGAGAGTTCAGAGAAGCGGGCGATCAATGTGCGATTAACACGCGATATTCAGGTGAGTGTTTTCTGATTGCAGATTCGGATTAATTTTTAATTTGTAATTGTGTTATTGGTGTTCGCGCAGTGTTTCCACATCGAGGGTCGCGGCTGGAATGATATTGCGTACAACTTTCTTATCGGCTGCGATGGCAACATTTATGAGGGGCGCGGATGGGAGACATTGGGTGCACATACCTTGGGCTACAACAAAATTGCCCTCGGCATTAGTTTTATTGGCTGCTTCATGCGCAGTCTGCCCACACCGGATGCGTTGAACATGTGCCGCAATCTGTTGGCACGTGGAGTCGAAGATGGACACATTGCCAAAGATTATCGCCTCATTTGCCACTGCCAATGCAACTCGACGGAGAGTCCCGGTCGTCGGCTATTCGAAGAGATCCAGACGTGGCCTCACTTCTACAATATTGCCCAGGATGCACAATAGCAGAACACTATTTAATGCTATTACGAATTGCATTTCGATAAATTATGAATATTTGTGATTGTCGCGTTTAAATACCTCTGTTTCATGTGTTCGTGTTTGTTCTGTTTCCATTAACAACAAACACAAAATATATATAGATGTGATAAAAATACTTTTAAATTTCGTAAACCCGCAGATAAAACATGGACACATTAATAAGATATTCATCAGTCAGTTTTTAAATCGATATCATTATTGATTTCTGTTTTAATTCGTTTTATTTAATTATGGAAACATCTTAACATTCTGCCATTGCTCCTTGATGACCGCCAGTTGTTTAGGAAGTTTCGGATTTGCGGGCTGTTTAAATTGTAAATAGAGAAAGAAAAAAAGTTATTAAGGTAGTTCGATAACAAGTTGATAGGAAACAACGCAGCGCTTGTATTAAGGTGAAAACAATTTCGGCAATTGGCTGATATTCAAGGGAAAATGATGGCACATTTGTTAATAAGAATCTTTTTTTTCCTTCTATTTTTGAGTAGCTTAGTCAGACAGTGGGGTATTTTTAATTCATGGCAATTGGGGATATTGGATACAGAGCATATTTTTGTGAAATTCTCAGAATGGTTTAATTTGGAACACATTTTGGGCAACGGGTAACCAAAAAACATTAGTAGTGACTATTTGAGAGTATTGTTAGACAGCTGTTAGACCGGCTGATTATTTTTGTTCTTTTTTGGAGCAACAGATGCATGACAACAACTTTGTTTTTGGGCAGTAACTCAGTAACTTACACCTTGCTAAATGACTGACTTTCGTTGTTTCTGATAATTATCACTTCTCATCTGCAATACACAGAGAACAATTGTGTAATAATTGTCTATATTTTGTGCACGAAAATGAACTAGATGCGATTTATATAATCGATTATAACATATCGCATTGGCAAATGCTGGAACTTTTAATTGATCTCGGATCACTTCGATTGCAAAACGATTGCGGATTAGGTTTACGGATTAAGGATTACTTACGTGCTGGCTTGCCGTTGGCCCAAGGTGTGAACTTCACGTGGGTGTCGTTGCGCTTGGCGGCGGCGGCGCGGAGATCATTCCGCAGGGCTTCACGAAGTACACGGGCCGCAATGTTCGAATATTGGATGTAACTGGCGAGTATCAAACAAGTATCACATGAGTCGACCATTAAAACATTGATTGAGTATGTTTGCCAAATTACAGTTAACATTACGTAACGCACACAGCAGTTTGTGCAGAGTGCGGACATTGAAATGCCGTTGCTGCACAATTATGCACTCGCCAATTGTTTTTATATATGTTCTACTTACGTAATTCCAGCTGCTCTCCAGGCGTTGGTCATCTTGATAAATCTTTTCGCAACTTATTTGCACAGTGAACGAAAATTGAGACCTTTCGCAATGCAGGCGCTTTCAGAGTTGTCGCTAGGGATGTTCGATATGAACGATATATCGATTAACTCAAACCGAGTTTCCAACACTTATATCAAAGCAGTGTCGATATTATTATGCACAACATTGTTACTTTCTGCAGAATATTCCTTTCTACTAGAAATACTTTAATGTTCATACGACTAAGAGCAAAAGTAAAGCAAATAATTCAGCAATCCAAAAGTTTGTAGCTTAACACATAAAGCCATCCGACTTATCACTTTATTTAATAATTCAGGCAAATTCCGCATACGATATCTGATACACAATAAAGAACCAAAAAGATCGGCCTATCGATGTTTAGCTGCATCTATTGGTCTCATTGCGCTCAGCTTTGTTTGTGTTGCGTCTCACTTGCACATGTGGATGGAGTTGTTGTTTAACACCAATTCCTAATTTGTAACGAGTTAACCCGATTATAAAGTTCATCTGACGGCAATAGAAGTTTGTTCAAAACTTGCGCAGAAATAATAATAAAAATAAATATGCATAAATATTTTCACAGTGTGTAATCACTTCATTTCGGTAACATACCTACATATTTTTAGTGGGAGTATGTTAAAAGCATGTGCCGCTAACTTAGCCAAGGGTTAAGGTTCAGCTAAACGCATTTCACTTAACAAGTTAACAAATATTAATCACAGCCAAAGCAACCAAGTGCCTGAGTCTTCCGTGCAGTGCAATGTCTGCCAAGCCACAGATATTAATTATTGAACCGTTCTTCGGCGGCAGCCACAAGCAGCTCATCGATACGTTAATCGAGTGTAAGTCAAGTCTTATAAAAATTTGTGCAATTTCACGGATAAAAAAAAAGTTAAATTGAGGGTTACGCCCGCCCCAGGAAAAGAGGTGAAATCGTTTCTACCAGTTGCTAAGCCAGAGAAATTTGTATTATTCTATAGGGAAACATTTCTTGACCCAATTAACATTTTGGAAATCATACAAGAATTATAACTGATTGAGAACTATAGCCTGAGAAGAGGTGTCCCCTATTATATTAAATATAAATTTTATTTTTGTTGTTTTAAATTGATTGATTTCTTACGATTCCGGCAGGTTTGAGCCTATGCGACTATGAGATCTTTAGTCTGCCAGCCAAGAAGTGGCACTGGCGCGCCCGGACCTCTGCATTATATTTCTCGCAGCTAATCCCGCCGGAGCACGACTACAAAGTGCTACTCACGAGCTCCGTACTGAACTTGGCGGAACTGATTGGAATACGACCAGATCTCGCCATCTGCCGAAAGATTGTCTACTTTCACGAGAACCAACTGGTCTATCCGGTACGCGAGGTCAAGGAGCGTGACTGTCAATATGGCCTCAACGAGATACTCACATGGTAAGACTCTGTCAATAATTCCAACTCGAATGCCAATGCATCCTTCGGCCATTTCAGCTTGGCTGCAGATATTGTGCTATTCAATTCAAACTTCAATCGGACCTCATTTCTGGACAATGTGCAGCCGTTTCTAAACATTCAGCCGGATTTTAAGCTGAAGCATATCCGAGAGCGCATCGAGAAGAAATGTGAAGTGCTGTATTTTCCCATCAAGTTCCATGCCTTTCCCAATAAGCGGCACATGATGGATGCGGATATGAATGGAGAGCCTGAGTGTCTGCATTTGATTTGGCCGCATCGCTGGGAGCATGACAAGAATCCAAAATTGTTGATGGAGGTGCTATTAGAGTTGAACAAGCGCCAGGTTGACTTTCGTGTGACAATATGCGGTGAGAGCTATCAGACGGTGCCGGAGGACTTTGAAGGCATCCAGGAAAAGCTGGGCAGCAAGCTCAGTAACTTTGGCCACCTAACACGCGAGGAGTACATTAAAACGCTGCTAACCGGCGATATCGTCATCTCGACGGCTGGTCACGAATTCTATGGCGTGGCCATGCTGGAGGCCACCTATTGCGGCTGTTATCCGATTGCGCCCAACAAGCTCGTCTATCCGGAGATCTATCCCAAGGAGAACCTCTACAATACGTCCAATTCGCTGATTAAAATGCTTAACAACTGGTGCCGCCATCCGGACCTCTTTCGCCGGCATCGCGATAAGTTCTTCGACTACTTCTCCTTTGAGCGCTACTCTGCGCAGCATTTGGTGCCCAAGTACATGGAAAAGATGCACATCTCGATTTAGAGATGTTTCCAAGTAAAAAAAAAAAAAAAACAGAAACAAAAACAATACACAATACACAATATTATAATATAATTCCAGTTGCTGTTTTGTGCAATTAGCGTCGAATTTAGGTTGTAAGCAATGCGAAAATTAACTGACCAATTTACCATATATAATACACATTACTGTACTTATTTGTATACCAACTATATAGTTAAAAGCCATATGTGTGTATATGTATTATGCAGCAACAGTTCACAAATGTTTTCCACTTAATTATTAGACCTTTTTACACAATTGTTACTAAATATGTTTATAGCAGCAGGTTAACTGCAAAAAAAATTGTCATCAACAAATACTCAGTGCACAGAGTTATAGATTGGAGCTGCCTGTGTTATGCATTTTATATTGATTGTGCTCACAACTATTTGTTTACCCCAAAACGCCTTATTATTGTTAGATTAATTGATCTTGGATTATACATATATATTTGCCATTATATATGCGGAAATCATTTCTAAATTCGCATTAGGGATTTCTTTCTTGACGTCATTCTTCTAATCTATGTCTCTCTCTCTCTCTCTCTCTCTCTTTGCTTTCTTATATATTTTTGTCTCTGTCTTTATGATGTTATGTAAATATATTATGTTAAATTACGACGTGGCAACACATCAAAAGCTAGCTTTATGTCTACTTTCATTAATATTGAGTTTTATTACATTCACCTAATTTGAACATTAGAATCAAATAAAATGTTTTAACCCAGGAGAACGGAATACTTTTAAAATAAAAAGTAATAATAATAATAAAAATAACGCTTGGGCATACAAAAGTAGAATTAATTTAACATTTAATAAGCAGGCGCATTAGTTGCATTAGAAGTGATTCTCTTTAAATTTGGGCGGCACACTGTATTTTTCCTTGGCATGGGTACGGTAATCCTCATCGTCGTGGCATTCGCGATAGCATTGGCTGCAGTAGAGATCACCGTCGCAGCCGTGGCAACGATAGACAGCATCCTCATCACATATATTGCACCAGGGCAGCTCCTCGCTAATGCTACTGCTGGGATTAGTCGTGGTGACCAGTTCGCAATCGAGAGAATTTGCCGTCGGCGGCAAACGCGATTCAGCCACATACTGTAAATGGAAGAATTGAGATGAGAGCAATTCAAAAGTGAATTCAAACATTTATGGCACACCTTCTGCATGATATTCTGCAAAACAGTTTCGTCATTCTCCTCCTCATTGTCGCTTGGAGTATTGGTCGCTCCCGTTCCCATCGGATTATCGATGGGTGCATCGCGAAGTGCACGCAAACGTTTCTCAATGTCAGAGATTGCATTATTCCGGTCATCATTGACACGTTCATCCAGCTGTGTTTCGCCCAGAAACTGCTGTAGTAGATCTTTAATTTTATCCTGATCGGTTCGTTGGTCCGTCGACAACAGATCCTTTTTATCATAGTTCTTCTGATGCGGCATACCACTCAAATTGGACAGACGCGCCCGCAATTCATCATCACTGGTCGCATCGACAGCCTTCAGATTCTGCAAACGTTTGCTAATCGCGCTGTCCAGATTCTCATCAATATCCTCGCTGCCTGTTGTGCCCTGAACTCTGCCGGCCTCGGCTCTAAATGTAGGCGACAGCACAGCAGCAAGTTCTTCTGAGGGCAGCACATTGCTGCAAAAATTGATACACAAAAACGATTACATTTGTATTCTGTAAGAGTGTCGATATAATCCTACGATTTCTTTGCAAACAATATTTAAGATCAGATAACTCTGCTCCTTCTATATATATATGAAATTGGAGGATTACTGATTGGAGGATATTTTCTATTTGAACCGAAGCTGGTTTACTACAGATAGTCTTGGCAACTAACTCGAAAAGAGCATCGGCCCTTTCAGCAGCGTCATCTGCCGACGTACTGTTCTTGGGGGGCAGGCGCAACTTGGTCACCAGTTCACCAGGCAGGGCGTCGCAGTCAATGACTTTGTCTGCATCAGCGTTGACCTGCATCTTCGACAGCTTATCGTAGCAGATGAGGCACACGTTGAGCACCTTGCTGTCGTGACGGGGCACAATAATTGGCCTCTTCAGGCACTTGGCACAGTAGGAATAGCCGCAGTTGGGGCAACCGTACTGAAATATTCCAGTTAGAATTACTTTTTGGAAACATAAAGAGCATTTGCTGCCAGCGGTTCACCTCCTTGCAGAAAAGTCCATATTTACGGCTGCAGCCGTAGCAGCTCATAATGTGGGTATTTCCAAAAATCTACAACAAAAACAGACACTGCAAATTTTTTTCTAATTTATTGCTGTTTGGATGAAAGTGTAAACAAAGGTTAGGCAAAATCAGCGCACTGACTCACCAATCGATATATCGATATACATGTTCGATAACTAACAGTCACATATGTCAGTAAGGCCAACTTTTTGAAACTTTTTAAACGAATAAACATTTGTTAAATAATAGCATTGAACACACACATGTGTGTATTTTATTTAAACATGATTTTCAAGATTTCAGCCAACAAACATTAACATAAGTTTTGTTTTGCTGACGTAGATTTCTGTTTAATGCACATATTCACAATTTTTTCACATACCTCATAACTATAATTTAAAAATAATTAATGATTATGTATTTGTTAAAAAGAAAGCCTATTTATACTGAAAAGATGCGGGAATGTATGTTTTTCAGTGTTGGTCATGACTAATATGCGTATTAAATTGTATATATATATATGTGTGTATGTATGCGTATATGTAATTATAATTATATTTAATATAAATGCAAAATACAAAATTTCATGCGTTTTCTTGTATATCGTGTTGCGCATATTGAGCCTTATGCAAAAACACTATGCCATTAAACCTAAGCTTGTGGGATGAACATATATGTAAACAGATATATATGGTGTATATATATATATATATATTATTTCAAAGCTGTGTATTATTGGTTAAGGAAACTGCGTTATTATTTTTTGTATAATGGGAAAAAATCCCTAATTCCCGCTAAATACACGAGAAAATACTTTCATTGCTAAGATGAAGCGGATGAGTCGGATTTGGATTTGGATTTCGTTTTGTGGGTTATGCGTTGTTAATTCAATTGCTAAGTGCTGAGCGCTTACTGCTGTGAGCTATTCGGATGGAGTGAGATCGCGTTCCGGCTCGTTTTCATTGAGTATTTGCGAGAGCAAATCGTGCAATGGTTCGAGTATTTTTTTGGCGCCGGTATTGGTTAGATTTTTGTAGTCGAACATGTCATGGTGGCTGATGCTGCCATCCCCCTGCACCAGGCCCTTGTCAATGGCAACGGTCTGGACGTGATCCAATCCCTTTGTGTGCTCCTTGATAAGTTCATTGATCTCCGCATTTTTTTCACGCAACACATTCGGTTGCTGGCCTCGTGGCAGGAGCGACTGTAAAGGCAATTGAAAATAAATGCAAGGACATGTTAACAATATATGCAATAAGTCATATACATGTTGTTGTCATTTACCGGTAGCAGAATATAGGCGCCGGGTAGTTTTTGACGTATCTTTGACACATTGGCGAGGAGACCTTCGGCTACCTGGGTTGCAGTGTTCGCCACATTGTTGGTGCCGACGTGGAGGACAACTATTTTGGGATTGACATTGTCGAGGGCACCATTCTCGATGCGCCATAGCACGTGCTCGGTGCGATCGTCACGTATGCTAAAGTTTAGGCAATGCATCGGCGCAAAGTATTGGTTCCATGTGTCCGTGTCCTGCAGCGTTTCGAATATGCAATCGCCAAGGAAGATCACGTCTGGATCCTTTTCCCGGCAATCGGATATAAAGCGGCGATGAATGCTCTGCCAGCGCTTGTCGCCGTCAACATCGGGCACGGCTGTGGGGACAACGCAGGGGTTCATCTTGGTGTTGTTGTTGTTCAGGAGTTTTTCTTGTATTCTTGCATGCGGCGTACGCTGTTCCAGTCGTCGAACTGTAATTATAGTTTTTTAATAATAGACTATGCCGCATGTGGTTGCAGACACAGCCGCTGTTGCAAGGTGCACCTTTAATGTGAGTTAGCGAGCTCGTCTAGTGGGTAAATGTGAAAATAATTATAACCAAAAGAATAATTGACAACAGAAAACAGCAGCGGTGCCAGTGATGTACGTCTGAATTGTCTATCGAATTAAAATATCGTTGCACTGACACAAACAAAAATGCAATCTATCGACACAGAGATATGATAGTTGAAAATGTAAGCTGGCCAGCCGAATTTTGCAAAGCAATTTGAATTACAGATGGCAATATTTACATTTATATACGTACAAAAATGGTCCCAAACAAATATTTAACGATAGTATATTTAGAATCGATAGTGCCTAACAAAATTTACCCAAATGTGCCTATCGATATTTATGGCCAGTCGTAGTACAACCCGCGTCGACTGCAAACGTAAAATCTGTTACAAAAAAAAATTTCTCCTTTTGTGAATTACAAATTAGGAATTCTCAGCGCGCTAATTTACGATAATGGACATGGACCTTACACTTGACGAAATTATTAAGAAGCGCCAATCTGCGATACAGGACATAGACCTTACACTGGATGAAATTATTGAGAAAAAGCGCGAGCACAATTCACAATGGCGCAACGGCAATAAGTTGTAAGCTTGACCGCCAAAAAAATGGCGTTAACGGCACATTTTTATGGTTTTTTTTCACAGCCACATTAAACACTTTCAAATGAAGCCACCTGAGTGGATCAACAAGACCAACCAGCCGGACCAGCATCTAAGCCCCTACGATGCCCGCCACAAGATCATCCAGAAGAGGGGCGCTAAAATAGTCGACGCACGCGACATACTCAACAAGAACATACGCGACTCCTGCATTGATGCCCACAACATGCTCATCGAGCGTAAGAAGGAGCGTCATTTTGATCCAAAGTCACTGCTTCCGCAGCAGTCACCGCGATCGCAAACGCCAGTGACCCTCATCAGTGGTCCTGCTTCTGGTGGTGGTAGAGGTGGTGTTGGATCTCTGATGCACAAGGCCCGATTTGGCCAGCGCACAATTACCATGACTAATCGAGATGATGATTTGATGGGAATGCCTTGGTGGGAAGCCAAGGACGATATTGATCCTCATGGCGGCTACAAGTCCAACTCAGGCGCTTCTCATCTCTTCAATCGCTTAAGCGCGTCCGTCAAACCGTTTGTGCAGCAGCTTGAAGATCGTAAGTGTAACTATTAAGAACAGTTGAGCATTACCAATTACAAGATGCACTGTACACAGAACAGTCCAATGGCTGCGCTTAATCTTTGCTGTTCTTCAAATCACGTAAATAAAAAAAACACAGATTCGATTTTAAAAATAATTTTTCATTTTACCACCACAGAAGAGATTTCACGCACGATGCATTTGAGCAGCCAGCCGTTAAGTGGTCTGGGACGCGTCTATGCTGAGTTGGGTATGGATGGTGTGGAGGTAACTTTGCCACCCAGCAACACACTGGACAACGATCCATTTTCAATTACCGAGCCGTCGCGCAATCGTTTGGAGCGTCCGTGTATTTTACCGCCGACACATGTCAGCCTTGGGGACAATTCGGATAAGCGATTCGAGCGCCATCAGCGTAATTTGGTGGCCAAATCCAATTTTCCAGAGTCGCTGCGTGCGCGTCCATATCGCTCCCCACGAGATCCTCGTGTCTCCCATGGCATCTATCCCGATGAGAATGGTTTCTATACCAATAAGAATAGCATTGGGTCGTCCAAGGCACATATGTCTGAACCGGCGTCGATGCACCAGCGTCGCAGTCCACCATCGATGTCGTTGCCGCTGCCTTTGAGCGTGGCAAATAATAATAACGGTTATCGTCTGCTGGTGAGCAATCTACACACAAATGTCACCATATCCGACATACGCGAGCTGTTCAATGACATTGGACCCATGTACGATGCTCGCGTGGTGCGTCCAGGCACAGCGGAGGTTATATACAAGTCTCTGAAGCACGCAGAGATGGCTGTGGATGCTTATCATCAGCGTGAGTTCGATGGCCAGCCGATGCACTGTGTGCTGGTCAATCCGCACTCCACCAATCGTGGCACTCAATGAGTCGGGTAAGCACTTCAAATCCTTTTGTATACTTTCTTTCTGTAAATGTTAATGTTTAATGTTGCAACATTCGCACAGTTAACACAAATTCATCCGGAGTGGAGGTAGATATTGATGTGCTGCACTCGGTGTTCTTCCGGGATCGCTAGACAAAGAAATAAGAATTAAGATTAAGGAAAAAGAAATGAATTAAGTCGCGAACGTGGACCGACATTCAAAATATATAAACATATTAATCTCCAGCATATTTAAATTAAGTAAAAAGTATCCCAATCATCTGAGAAATTTAAAACTATAACGGAAAACAGAAGCGGTGCTATTGCTGTACACCTCAATTGTCTATTAAATTTAAATATCGTTGCAAAAACACAAACAAAAATGCAATCTATCGACACAGAGATATGATACTTGAAAATTTAAGATGGCCAGCCAATTATTACTAAAAAAAAAAGCAGAGTTATATCGAATAACAGATGGCCATATATATATGTTTTCCATTACGCACATAAATTTATAAATTCACTAATTCCCAACAAATATATCCCAAACGAATATTTAACAATAGTATATTTAGTATCGGTAGTGCCTATCAAAATTTACCCAAATATGCCTATCGATATTTATGGACAGTCGTTTTGCAACCCGCGACTAATGCAAACATTAAATCTGTTACAAAAAAAAATTTCTCCAAATTTTGACAATTAACTTGCATGAGCAGCTTCATTTTGTGAATTACAAATTAGGAATACTCAGCGCGCTAATTTACGATAATGGACATGGACCTTACACTTAACGAAATTATTAAGAAGCGCCAATCTGCAATACAGCACATGGACCTTACACTGGATGAAATTATTGAGAAAAAGCGCGAGCACAATTCACAATGGCGCAACGGCAAAAAGTTGTAAGCTTGACCGCCAAAAAAATGGCATTAACGGTCGCATTTTTATGGTTTTTTTTTCACAGCCATATTAAAAACTTTCAAATGAAGCCACCTGAGTGGATCAACAAGACCAACCAGCATCTAAGCCCCTACGATGCCCGCCACAAGATCATCCAGAAGAGGAGCGCTAAATTAATCGGCGCACGCGACATACTCAACAAGAACATACGCGACTCCTGCATTGATGCCCGCAACATGCTCATCGAGCGTAAGAAGGAGCAACATTTTGGTCCACAGTCACTGCTTCCGCAGCAGTCACCGCGATCGCAAACGCCAGTGACCGTCATCAGTGGTCCTGCTTCTGGTGGTGGTAGAGGTGGTGTTGGATCTCTGATGCACAAGGCCCGATTTGGCCAGCGCACAATTACCATGACTAATCGAGATGATGATTTGATGGGAACGCCTTGGTGGGAAGCCAAGGACGATATTGGTCCTCATGGCGGCTACAAGTCCAACTCAGGCGCTTCTCATCTCTTCAATCGCTTAAGCGCGTCCGTCAAACCGTTTGTGCCACGCGGTTACGTCGACTATGACAACATGCAGCAGCTTGAAGATCGTAAGTTTAACTATTAAGAACAGTTGAACATTACCAATGGCCAATGTCCAATGTCCAATGGCTGCGCTTAATCTTTGCTGTTCTTCAAATGACGTATATAAAAAAAAAACAGATTCGATTGTAAAAATGATTTTTCATTTTACCCCCACAGAGGAGATTTCACGCTTGATCCACTTGAGCAGCCAGCCGTTGAATGGTGGTCTGGAACGCGACTATGCTGACTATGAGTTGGGTATGGATGGTGTGGAGGAAACTTTGCCACCCAGCAACACACTGGACAACGATCCATTTTCAATTAACGAGCCGTCGCGCAATCGTTTAAAGCGTCCGTGTATGTTACCGCCGATTCATGTCAGCCTTGGGGACAATTCGGATAAGCGATTCGAGCGCCATTAGCGTAATTTGGTGGCCACATCCAATATGCCAGAGTCGCTGCGTGCGCGTCTATTTGGCTCCCAACCAGATCGTCGCGTCTCCCACGGCATCTATGCCAATGAGAATGGCAACTATGCCAATTAAAATGGCATTGGGTCGTCCATTCAAAATAAATAATTACATTCATCTCCAGCATATTCAAATTAAGTAAAAATTATCCTAAATATCAGAGAAATTTAAATATAAAACGGAAAACAGCAGCAGTGCTAGTGCTGTACATCTGAATTGTCTATCGAATTTAAATATCGTTGCAATGACACAAACAAAAATGCATTCTATCGACACAAAGCTATGACAGTTGAAAATTTAATCTGGCCAGCCGATTAATGCTAAAAAAGCAGAGTTAAATCGAATAACAGATGGCAATATATACGTTTTCCATTAAGCACATAAATTTATAAATTCATTAGTTCCCGACAAGTATGGTCCCAAACGAATATTTAACGATAGTATATTTAGTATCGATAGTGCCTATCATAATTGACCCAAAAAGGCTATCGCGATTTATGGCCAGACGTAGTGCAACCCTTACGCGACGACTGCAAATATTAAATCTATAACAAAAAATATTTGTTCCAAATTTTGACCAATAACTTGCATGAGCAGCTACATTTTGTGAATTACAAATTAGGAGTGCACAACGCGCCAATCTACGATAATGGACATGGACCTTACACTGGACGAAATTATTGAGAAGAAACGCGAGCACAATTCACAACGGAGCATCGGCAAAAAGTTGTAAGTATTGACTGTCAAAAAAAAAAAAATGGCGATGTTAACGTTCGTATTTTGATGGTTTTTTTTCACAGCCATATTTACCACTTTCAAAGAAAGCCACCTAAGTGGATCAACAAGACCAACCAGCCGGGCCAGCATCCACGCCCCTACGATGCCCGCAACAAGATCATCCAGAAGACGCGCGCTAAAATAGTCGACGCACGCGACATACTCAACAAGAACATACGCGACTCCGGCATTGATGCCCGCAACATGCTCATCGAGCGTAAGAAGGAGCGTCATTTTGGTCCACAGTCACTGCTTCTGCAACAGTCACCGCGATCGCAAACGCCAGTGACCGTCATCAGTGCTTCTGGTGGTGGTGGAGGTGGTGTTGGATCTCTGATGCACAAGGCTAGATTCGACAAGCGCACAATTACCATGACTAATCGAGATGATGATTTGATGGGAACGCCTTGGTGGGAAGCCAAGGACGATATTGGTCCTCATGGCGGCTACAAGTCCAACTCAGGCGCTTCTCATCTCTTCAATCGCTTAAGCGCGTCCGTCAAACCGTTTGTGCCACGCGGTTACGTCGACTATGACAACATGCAGCAGCTTGAAGATCGTAAGTGTAACTATTAAGAACAGTTGAGCATTACCAATTACAAGATGCACTGTACACAGAACAGTCCAATGGCTGCGCTTAATCTTTGCTGTTCTTCAAATGACGTATATAAAAAAAACACAGATTCGCTTTTAAAAATAATTTTTCATTTTACCACCACAGAAGAGATTTCACGCACGATGCATTTGAGCAGCCAGCCGTTAAGTGGTCTGGGACGCGTCTATGCTGAGTTGGGTATGGATGGTGTGGAGGAAACTTTGCCACCCAGCAACACACTGGACAACGATCCATTTTCAATTTACGAGACGTCGCGCAATCGTTTGGAGCGTCCGTCCATGTTACCGCCGACACATGTCAGCCTTGGAGACAATTCGGATAAGCGATTCGAGCGCCATCAGCGTAATTTGGTGGCCACATCCAATTTGCCAGAGTCGCTGCGTGCGCGTCTATTTGGCTCCCAACCAGATCGTCGCGTCTCTCATGGCATCTATGCCAATGAGAATGGAAGTGGGTCGTCCAAGGCATATATGTCTGAACCGGCGTCGATGCATCAGCGTCGCAGTCCACCATCGATGTCGTTGCCTCTGCCGTTGAGCGTGGCAAATAATAAGCCCGGTTATCGTCTGCTGGTGAGCAATCTACACACAAATGTCACCACATCCGACATACGCGAGCTGTTCAATGACATTGGACCCATGTACGATGCTCGCGTGGTGCGTCCAGGCACAGCGGAGGTTATATACAAGTCTCTGAAGCACGCAGAGATGGCTGTGGATGCTTATCATCAGCGTGAGTTCGATGGCCAGCCGATGCACTGTGTGCTGGTCAATCCGCACTCCACCAATCGTGGCACTCAATGTGTAGGGTAAGGACTTCAAATCCTTTTTTATACTTTCTTTCTGTAAATGTTAATGTTAATGTTTAATGTTGCAGCTTTCGCACAGTTAACACAAGACCATCCGGAGTGGAGGTAGATATTGATGCGCTGCACTCGGTGCTTTTCCGGGATCGCTAGACGAAGGAATAAGAATTAAGATTGCGGAAAAGGAAATGAATTATGTCGCGACCAGACGCTCCTATGCATTTACAACGTGGACCGACATTCAAAATATATAAACACATTAATCTCCATTGCATATTTATTGGGCTGACACACACACAGACACACGCAACATAAAATTGTCCAGCGAACACATTTATTAACAAGTTTTAATCATTCTTCCAAACACTTTTGATAAATTACTATTATCTTGAATTGTATCTGTGTTCCCTGGGCACATTGATTTGATAAAGATAGTCAAAACAAATTCGCCCTCTTTTACAATTAATAGGGGTATATTCAAATCAAGTAAAAAGTATCCTAAATATCAGAGAAATTAAAAATAAATCCAGCGTTTTTTTTGTTTCGTTTTTTGTTTTATGTTTATTACATATTACAAAAAATGTACAGTAAATATGTTAAGTTCGCATAAAATTAATTCATAATATTTAAGTAAATGAAGAGGTGCGCAAAAAAAAATTAAGAAGATGGTTGATACACCGATGGCGATCGGCGGACTTAATTGTCCCGGATGCCAGTGCCGTAGTTGGCACCACCGGCACGATTCAACGCTTCGCGGAACAGTTCAATGTCCAGTTCAGCCTCCACGCCAGCCTGCAGTTCCACGGCGAAATTCTGCAAGCAGAGGATTAATTTGTGTTTTCCACAACAAGTTAAGTTGGTGACTTACGTTCAGGACATCCTTGATGAGCGCCTTGTCCGTTGACATTTTGGCGCGCTGTATGACGCCCACCTTCTGACCAATCCACGTTAGGAAGATGAACTTCTTGCGCTTGGACATCTCATCGCCCATCTGTATGCGTATGTAGCCAAAGGCACGCTCCGAATCGCCAAATTGCTCGCGGAACTGCTCAAAGCACTGGCCACGCCCATTCACAATTATCTGCGCCCCATCGAATTTGAAGACAGCCCACTCGGTGTCTGTGAGATCGGAGCGGACATCCTCGTAGGCCTCCCGTATGGCGTCCTTGTCGACCGACGTCGCCTGCGGCATCTGTCAACCAAAAACACGAAGCAAAATGCAACACAAAATTAATTATAACAATGCCTGTTTAGTGCTATCATTTTTTGCTTATATGTTTAATGTAATCGGAGCACTTTGCTGCAGACCGGAAAAAAAAAACGCCCCCTCCCCCCCACTCCCTGCTAATTATTTCTGCCCTGCCACCCGCTTCCCCCGCATTTACCAATTTAGGTTGCCTTGTGTTGAATCAACGCTTTGTGGCTGTAGCCATTTGGAGCCACTGCGCATTCAGGCAGCGCCAAAGATGCTTTCAGATACTTTCGCTTTCGTTTCAAATCGGTTCCGTGCCAAGTGCCGACACTTTAACTATAACTATAAAAACTAACGTGAACAATTCAATTTCAATTTAAACACGCCATTGCATTTTGCACAAAAGCTCTTCAATTTGTTACGTTCGAAAATAACTAAAAAAAAATCTTTTTATACCCTGAACTATGAATATGCAACAAATAAATAACTAAAGTTTTCAAGTTTCCTTAAAACCAATAAGCCGATCAAATCAAAACAAAAATAACTAAAAAGAAGTCTGTTTATATAAAATGTTTATAATATTTAGTCTTGATCAGCAGCCGATTCGAGTAAAGACTTCAAATTTGGAATATAGGTTCTCGTATATCCGGTGCAGTTCAAGTTTGCGTTATTTGATCGATATTTTTATCAACAGCGGGTGTCAGGGTATATCATCGTCCAGCTATCTTGACTACATTATTCTTACTTGTATTTAATTGTATCTTTTGGCCCGGGAAATATTTTTCGATATTCAGTGGCCGTTTTTTTTTACTGTATTTTGCTGTTGCATGACATAATAAATTTACTGTCTGCCAATTCAACAAAATACAATTTCGACCAAAATCCAACAGTAAACTGCATATTGATAAAAAAAAAAACGTACGATTTATATTTTACCTATAATTCAAACCGTGTAACTCATAATTAATGGCAGCGTATAAGTCTTGTTTATTTTTATTAATAAAACACAAATTTAAATTATTTAGTCAAAATTTTTTTATGTTAATAGTATTTGCAGAGATCTCATTATGCCCTGCACTTATTTAAAGCGCATGTAATCTGGCAGTTGTGCACAGGGTGTTTTCGAGTCGAACACTCTTAAATTTAACACTCAGCAAAAACAGTTGCAGTTGGACTGGGCATTTGGCAGTTGAGCTCTTTCTGGACTCTTATTTGATTTCCCTTATCAGTGCTGTGTGCATTTATGTGATTAGTTGCTTTCTGAGTGAGCTTTCTATACTAAATAGAGGATTTTTTAATTTTATATCTAATTTCACACTTGCATACTTATGTATGTAGCGCTACTTTCCCAAGGGGAGCAGCTAGTTTTGTAAACCAGCTGATCTTACGACTTCAATCATGATTTATGTATTATTTCGATGTGTGTGTGTTTGCTCCATTTGAAACAATTTAAGCATCACAATTTTCAATCAGCAACATTGCCGACAAAAAAATTAACGAAGATAAAAAACGGTTCAAAGATAATTTTGTTGTTGCTGCAGCGCCGAATGCAGGCATATATATATATATATATATATATATAAATATATATATATAAATATATTTGCGTGGTTGTGTATTTTATTGAGTTGACTTCATATGGGAGAGTCAAGAGCAAGAATAATATCACACAAAGGGTGCGGGAACTAAAATAACAGCATCGAAAATGTCTCTTTAAATAAATGGATGCGAAGAGACGAAATGAGATAGTTAAATCATAATGCGTTCATTGACCGAAATTTGTGTACGTGTGTTTGTGTGTGAGAGTAAGAAATATCAATTAGAAATGCGACAAGCAATTTAGAAAAATGCGTTTTGATATTTGAAATATGGCATCAAGAGACAAACAATAAATATGAAAAAAGATTTAGTTTCAACGTTGACTTTCACGACGAAAAACAGTAATTCATATACATGCAAGTATGCGTGTGTTTGTGTGTGTGTAGACATAGAAGAGCTGACTTAATTAAGCAAAAGCCAACAAATGCCAAATTATGCAAAACTGTGTCAAAACGAAAGAGAACAAGAAGCAAAGAAAAAAAATACATGCATTCGTTAATAAATAAAACTGTTATAATTTGTGCGCCTAACCAATTTGCAATCGGAAAGAACGGAAAAGATTGAACAAAAAGAAGAGAAAGACAAAAAAGAAATAAAGAACCTGAGAGCACTCATAAACGAGTAAATAGAGCCTCAGTGAACAGTACATTGTCAGCTGCCATAATTGTTCTTGTTGGTTTTATTTTTTCTATATTTTGTTTGCCACTGATAAGATGAGTTTCTTTGCAAATGTGCACAAATAAATTGGCACACACAAAAACACGCAAGTCTTTACTGAGCCCGCCCGATAACTGATAAAATTTAGCCTTAATTGCAATGGGGTATTGTGTGGATCTTAGAGGGTGCAGCAAATGACGCAAATGTAAACTTGATAAGCCGACGATACACGCATCGAAAATAGAATTATAGAATGATGCCATCATGTCATTTGTTTGCCTAGATTGCTCACATCTTCAGTTTGCCTGTTTCCATTTTGATTGCTTTGATTACTGCTCGTGACAATTAGTGTTGGTGTAAATTGCGCTATCTCATAATTAAAGAGTTCCACACCATTTACAGCTGCATATATACATACACATTCGCACATGCACACGTACACACTTATATATGTTTGCATGTATGTGTGTGTGTGTGTTTGGAGTGGCCAGCAAAGAAAGTAAAAGTTATTAATAATTCTCGCTTGCACGATTTGCAATCAGCTTATTTCAACGAGCAAAACATAATCGATTGGTTCTCTTATCGCAATTTTGGTTTGTTGCCAAGTGCATATTTTCTAAACACAAGCAAACAGAAACACATATATATTGTATATATATATATATATTATTAAAATGTTCACAGAAGTTTTTTTTCTGAGGAGTTGCATTACTGGCAAATAGCAGCCTGGCTGATTTTGTGTTATTATTATTTTTTTTATTTCTGCTGTTTATTTTTTTAATTTACCCGTGCAAAGCCGGACAACACTTTTCAGCGTTTGTTTACATATTTCCTTTTATACAGACATCAGGCAAGTCGCCTGCAATCTTTCTAATCTGCCTCGCTTATCTCAAGTCTACAGTTACTAATGCAGTTATAATTTGGACTGAGTTCCACTGACCGTCAGAGATGCCATTCTAAAAGTTACATTTCTTTGTGTGATATTAAAGTTCCGCCAAAATAATGCTTTTTGAGACATGTTTTACTTTGAAAAAATAAACAGCTATGCAAAGTTGTAAAGTAATGTAAATAAAAACAGGCTAAAATCATAACAAAATTAATTGAATAAATTGAAAATAGACTAGTAACAATTTATGATATTAAATATATATAATTTTTTGTGGTTTCTGGAAAAGAAGAAATAGCAGCCAAGTTTAAGTTCGTCGCTATAAGCGTATCTTTTTCCAAGAAAATTATTATCACAACTTCTGAGCAATAAGCATTTCAGGTTTATATACATATATCATAAAATATTTGAAAAGTACGAACGAAGGAAGTGGCTCTTGTTGAACTTGTAATATTAATAACATTGTTGATAATGAGTTCCTTTAATTTATAAACCATGGCTTCTTATTTATATTATAATTGCTTATTGATTTTAAAATCAGTCCAATATTAATGCCAAGCTAACTAACTCTACGAAAATCACATTTTGGAATAGTTCAATGTTTGTGCGTAACAAAACAGGCTCCACGAACCCACGTTGATAAGATCCAGCCCATATTATTATCCATGTCTGCAATGTTCTTGTGTATTTATTTAATTTTTATTTTTTGTTGGACTGTATCAACTGAACTGGAATGCGATAATAAATATGTATTGAAAATTCGTATCAATGTTCACGAATACCGATATCAGTCATTTTACCTATATCAGCGCATTCATTTGACGTTTGTTAAAACGTAGAGGCACAAAAAGAATATATAATAAATAAACTGCCGACTAAAGCAGAAGTCAGCAAAGGCTGTATGATATTGTGTGGAATGTATGAATGTACACACTCACACACACATACATATGTTTGTGTATATGTATCCTTGTTGAAGCAAAACATAAGTAAAGCATTGAAATCGTTTAGTACTAGTGTTTTTCTGATAGCCAGCCGAGTCACATAAAATTCCAAATAAATCAAACGAGACTTTGTGTGTGTGTGTGTGTGTGTTGCAGGGATTCAAAACAAAATGTCGCCCAAGAGAAACATGCGTCAAGTGCGACACACACACAGATACCGATACAGTTACATATATATTTACAAACAAAAACCTATATCAGCCAATTGTGTGAGTCATGAGAAAGCATTTGTTTTTTTGTTTTTTTTTTTGTATTCCATGTAAGCCATGGCTCAGACTGACTATGATAAGCTTAAACAAATGACTACATATGTGTTCTAAGTGTACCATGTATATCCGGTTGTTGCAAGTTTATATCTTAATTTTGAGAGACGGAAGACACGTGTTCACTTTGCCTGTCCCCGAAAACAAAACTGGTTTTCAAGTCTTGGCCAAAATGAAGAAGTTGTTAAGAATAACTGCACTGCTTTTTCGAAAAAAAAAAACCGCATCATTTATGTTAAATTTAGTTAAAGCACATATTTCTTATCAAATGTGCTTTGAGGTTAACAAATTTGTTTAGCGTAAATAGAACTGTTTAAAGCGGTTATTAATTGTTTGAGAATGAATCAGATAAGCTAAAAAGTTAATATCAGCTTCCTTTATATCAACAAAATATGAGTGTGGTTCTTGCGGGTAATGTGTCAGCAGCTGTTTTTCCATATTGTCGAACTTAAATTGTCCCAAAAGTTTTTGATATGCCCTCAAAATGAATTAGTGAATCAGCGCCTTCTTCGCTTGCCCCATTGACGAACGATAGGGGTGAAGCTGGGGAATGCGGAATGGGGTGCTGCAATGCTGTGCTTTTCTTCTTCTTTCTTTATTTGAATTGCTCTTTTTTAATGAGTGTGTGTATGTGTGTGTGTGTTCAGTTGTTGTTTTTCGTTTTTTTCCTTTTTTGACTCGATTTGCAGTGAAACAAAGAAATTTTGTATTTTATTTATTTAGTTGTTTGGCATTGCTCATGCATCTGTGCGGCTCGTGACTCATTCCAAAATGCAAAACAATGAGTTGAGCAGTAATAATCAAAAAAGGAAGAAAATCAGGAAGCCATCGGGCAGGAAGTGTTAAATGCGTGTGTGTGTTAGTGTATGTGCGTGTGTATTTGCGGTTGGTCGGGCAAATGCAATGCATGATTGACTTATACATATATATATTTATATGAATGTAATTGTCTATATATATATATAAAACTTTTATAAAATTACGACCCTGCCATTCCAACAATTATGCCATTGATATCGATAGAAGCAAGGGGCAAGGGGCTGGTAGCTGGAGACGTTGCGCATACGCCGCATATGCGATACTCAATCTTATTTATTGCCATTGGCATTGATAATGGCAATTGTTGCTGTTATTATTATTGTTTTTGTTGTTGTGGCACCTGTCTGTATGCATTTCGTTTCAGTTTTCATGGCTTTTGCTGTGCGCGTTTTGTTTGACTTATTGATTGAGTTATAGCCGTAAATGGTACGCCTCTGTTCAGACAGATTAGGCATAAGCCATAGAGCATACTCATATGTATGTATGTATGTATATGCGTATGTATGTATATTTATGGTGGGATGTATGTATTTTGAGATGTATATTTGGATGTATGAGTGCATAAAGTTGCAAATAAAATTACGCGACTTGAACGACTTAATCGACATGACTACACTGCACAAAAAAGCGTTGCACAAAAATAATATAAAGTAAATAATAATAAAGTACAACAATCAAGTATTTGCTTAAGGCAAATTCAACTCACTTTTTTTTATCAGTGTACAAAAACTAAACTGAAAACTAATCTTATTTTTATCTTTTTATGTTTTGAGTCATGTCGAATTGATACAGTGTGTATGTGTGTGGGTTTGGTGTGAGTGTGTGTGTGTGTGTATCGAATCCCCAAATGACTCACATTTACACACTTACACTAGGAGCCATATTTTATCGAATACTTATACAGTAGCCAACAAATTTGTCACTGAGTGTTATGAGAGATGTTGTTGCCCCAACGAAACCGCAACAATTACTTGATACATGCCACAATGCTTGATAAGATACAGCTACAAGTGTGTTCAGCAAGGGCGTATCTAGAAAACTTATTCCTTCACTTGATTCAGACTATATATCTGCAATTTAGAACGAGTATTTTGAAATACAATACTTTTGTGATATATTTTTTTATGTTTGCATAGAAATTTCAATTTAGAAATTGCTTGTTGAACAAAGTTACTAGGCTGATCTTGCGAAGGGAAAAAATGGGATTTGATTTCGAATTTAGTATAAAATGCGCACGTACATACATATACATGCATATATCCTGCACATGTATGTCTGAGTGTTTGTATGTGTGTGTGCGTTAAGTGATGTGCGCACTTGAACTTGATATGTATAGTCGCTGCTCCTGTTGTTGTTGTTGTTTGCTATGACCATGCCCACATGTGAGTCTGTCTCTCTGCCCATATCACCCCTTTGCTGCTGCTGCTGCTGTATGTACGTATGTATGTGTTTCTGTGTATGTATGTATGCGGGCTATATCCTCCCCCGCATTAAACGCATAATACGTTTCTTTTTATTCTTCTTCTGATTCTCTCTCTTTCTGATTTTTCGTTGTCTGGCAACGGGCAACGGCACCGGCTTTTGCTTTGCTACTGGCCCTGGCCGGTTCTTTTGGAGTCACAGTTATTTAAAGTTCAACACTTAGGCACACACACACACACACGCACACTTGACTTGGGCTCCAACTTTTGGCGAGGCTGTGTCTGTACGCTCTTCCTCTTCCTTCTGAGCACTCTCCCGAGCAGAGTTCTTGCTCTTATTCTCATTCACGCTCTCCGTCTCTCTCTCTCTCTCTCTTCCAGTACATTACTGTCTGCCTCCCTGTCAGTGTCTCTATCTGTTTCTGCAGATTTTCTTTTGCGTTGCTGCTGCTGCTACTGCTGGTGTTTGACTGCCCTGTTGTGGCATCTTTTATAACTCCAATTCTTTTTGTTCGTCGTCTGTGGCCGCACTTAATGTTTTCTTATAACATTATATGTACATCTTTGTTTCTATGTATTGTGAATGTGTGTGCATGCAAGTGTAAATGTATGTGTTTGTGTGTGTGTAGTGTGTAGGATGTCTCACCCTTCTTGGCTTGGTCTCCACAATTTGTTCAACTTCAATGCCGTCTGACATGTTGCTGGCTGAATGGGATGCTGTGGTTGCTCCTGCTCTGCTCTTCTTCTTCTGTTTTGTGAGTGGCGGCTGTTGCTGCAACTCAACGGAGAGTTCAATGAATTTTGTGCCGCTTGGCTTTTTGGTGCAACTTGGAATTGAGAATGCAACAGTTTGAGCACACAGCGCGCACAACGTCAGCGGTTAATTGGTGGCACGGTAAATATTAACAACAAAAGAATAATAAAAAAGTAATAAAATAGCAAAAAAAAATAAAAACAAATTTAAAAATAATAAGACAAAGGCACAGGCTATGTATACGGAGGGATCGAGAAATAGCCGACAGACTCCGTCCGACTCGCACGAAATTCTGCTCACGAATGCGGGCCGGCAACGTGTGCAACTCCAACGAAGTGGCTGACGCAGAAGCAGCGCACCAAACAGCACAAAGCATAACGACGAAAAACGAAGCGAGCAGCGCAGTTAGCACAGTCAGCAGTGCCAACGGCATCGAGCGAGCGCGCAAGTGGGAGCACACTGGAGAGCAAAAAAGGAGAGAGAAAGAGAGAGATAGTGTTAGCGTGAAACGTCAACAGCGACGGCGCCGATACCGCATTTGGTTTTATTTTCAGTTTTAGAGTTGAAAGTGCGCGGGCAGCGGCGTCGACGGCGCCGATGACAAAATGTTTGGGGACCGCTGTTAGTGTGAGTGCGTGAGTTTGCGTTTGTAGGGGTGTGTCTGTTTGAGGATGCAGCAGCACTATGCAAAAGCATTAGTGATCGACGACTCCACATGTATATGTGTATGCACATATGTGTGTGTGAATGTACATGTCTCATAATCATGCACACACATCTATATGTACATATGCATACAAACGCATATACAAAAATTACAATGTCCAGTTGGCAGATTACGTTAGGCTTACAGCTGCTAATAGGGGAATCACAACATACAACTGTATTTATATACATACGAATAACTGTTTACATGAAATTATTAATTAACAGAAATATCTGACAACAAGCAAAATGCAATCATGTCAAAAGCTGAATTGGTAAGGATTTGTTAAATCTTTTTTCTCTTTTGCCAATTACGTATTTTGGTTTTTCTTTTATCTTTTTTTTAGCGGCAACAGGCAGTTGCGTATTAACCGGTCGGCCAATTGAAGGCTCAGGTGCAGGCTTAACGGATTCTTCCCAAGGCACTCAACGCACCAGCGTCGCGTCAGCCTTGAGAGAAGAAGCCTAGACTGGCAAGGCCAGTGAAACTGTTACTGACACTGACAGACTGACAGATTGACGGACGGGCAGACTGACTGTCTTAAAGACTGAGAGACTAACTCCCTAAGCGATGCCTAGCACGTTGCACGTTAAAATCAAGTGTGCACGTAGCAGCCAGAAGTGTGTGTGTGTGTGTGAGTGAGTATGTATGTATGTGTCTGCATTTGTGCAATGCATTTCGGGTCGAAGCGGGAGGCAATGGAACAACTTATCCGGTGCAGAGCTTATCGTCGTCAGCGTCATCCACGTCTTTGGTGCAACAAGCAGCTCAAAGCGAATGCTGCAATCAGCTTAGCGAAAAGGAAAACAAAATGTATAAAATCAAATAATAGCTACGAAATAAGAAAAAAATAATAAAGTAAATATTAAAGAAAGGCACGATTTTAAATTTGGACTTAGCTTTGACTTTTAAAGATTTTTTAAGATTATTAAAAATGAAAAAAAAACGAAAGTATTCCTAAAGATATTTTTTAGATACAGAAAAAAATGAATCAACTTTAAAAATTTTCAACTTTTTTTAAGGTGTTTCATTGTGTTTAAACAAATGCATTATGATCGCATTACTTAGATTAGCCTTTATCAGCAATTGATTTCTAAGAACTTGATGCATATCAAAAAACAATGATGCATAAAAACGCTGTTTTTACTGTTATCGGTGCACGAGTTTAAAGAAACAATTTGCCACAAGTTGTGAATACACAGCAGGAAAACAGCTTTTATACGCCGAAGATTACATACCCTTCCAGACAGAAACTAATCTGCTTGCAACTAAATTTCATACAAAATTACAAGGTATAAAAAAACCTTACCAAAATATGAAAAATTTCTAGTAATATTGTAAGATCAGTTGTACCAATTATATCCATGTCTATTTTGTTCCTATGGCAACTCGGAACATCTTGTCAAAAAGCTAAAATTCTTTTAATTTGTACTCCCCCAGAAAACTTTTTTACAATAAAGAATCTAAAACTTAAGATTAGCCCAAAAAAAATATAATATAATATAAATAAATATTAATAATATAATAATAATAATAATAATAATAATAATTAATAATATAATATAAATATAAATTATGTTTCTGGCTAATATAAGCTTAGCTGATTCCCATACCAATATTATAAATCTTGCAATCGATTGTTCAACTTTTTTTTAGCCTTAAAATGCATTATGTAAGTTGGCTGAAAGAAAAAGTCGAATATATTTTAAGTTTCATCAGGATAACTGTTGAGCTGTGGCAAGCAGCATTTAAATTCTGCTCAAACTGTTTGTACAAGCACATTTACTTAACTTGGCTTGAATGCAATGTCAGGTTACCAATATTTTTGAGATGCTGGTTGTGAAGCTAACTGTTGGGGATAATTTGATGAATACCTACGCAAAATTGTGTGGCCACCAGTTGGTTGCAACTGCCAGCAACATGTTGCTGGGCGGCATGTTGCTGCCACATGTGGTGAGTTGGGCATGAAGACGCAACGCAGGCGCCGCAACTGATGCCCATTTGGGCCAACTAGTTGCCAACGGCTCGTTCAACGTAACGGTAACGCAAGCAAACCAAAGCGGGCCCGCGCTTGTCGTGGGCGTGTCCTTGTCGTCGTACATACTTTGAACCGTTACGAAGTGAATCGTCAAACATTGTCCTTTATTGAGGAGCCAAGTGATGCGCACGCCACTCGACGCGCAACACTATTTGTGATTTGTTTTTTTTTTTTGTTTTTTGCTGTTTTTCATTCAGTGCAATTAGAACCAAAAATCGAACACAGAAGCAAGAAGCAAGTAATTAAGAAAATTGCTTAAATAATTGTGAACTCTTTCTACACACTCACACGCACACACACACACACACACATACACATACACATACGCACGCCAACATGTATAGTGGCAGTGGGGAGGATGCTGCCAATAAGGATGCCACCTACAAAGCGTTGCTTGATTATTATGAAAATGCACGCAGCGCTGCAAGTCACATTGTTTCGCTGACATTCTCGCCGCTCAACGAGACACTCGACGCGGGAAATGTCAACATCAGCAGCAGCAGCAGCAGCGGCGGCGGCAGAAGCAGCGCTAACAGCAGCGCCATCTATGAGAATGATGATGCAATCGCTGCTGGCAATCTGTTTGCCATTACCACCGAGGCGAGCACATCACTAATCGAGAATGGCAGTGGTGGTATCGATAGGGGTAGCTCCACAGCTTCGACGGCAACCGAGATGCCTGCCTGGCTGATACCCAGCTACAGTGCGATCCTGTTGTGCGCGATTGTTGGCAATCTGCTGGTCATCTCAACGCTAATGCAGAATCGTCGCATGCGCACAATCACCAACGTATATCTGCTCAATCTGGCCATATCGGATATGCTGCTGGGTGTCCTCTGTATGCCGGTCACCCTCGTTGGCACACTCTTGCGCAATTTCATCTTTGGCGAGTTCCTCTGCAAGCTAATTCCCTTTTCACAGGGTAAGTTGCCATGACAACGCCTATCTTAAAAAATATTATTAAGCCACGCCTTAATCACGGCTAATTATGTAACTATGGATTGGGTGACTAATGATGTGTTACTAGGGTGAACATGCCACACAAACTGCAAACCAAAGTGGCACTCAAACTTTGTCATTTTTGATTATTTATTTTTATACATTTGTGAATCAGACACAAATAAGCACATAAAATACAGATAAGCTTCTGGTTTTATACCCATTTTGGGTGCGTAAGTGTCAAGCTATGTGATAAAATAAATAGCTACACAAATCGGAATAATATGTAAAATAGTTGTATAAAAAAAAAACAAAACAAAAAAGAAGATGAATACATCCTTTATATATATATTTATTTATATTTAAATTTCATTTTACATACTGACCAAATTAAAGCCTATTTATAAAGGGTCAGCTAACCCTTGCCTTTATTTAATGGCAACTAAAAAAATAAATACTTGAAGTGCCTGTTTCCATGACAAAGGCCTGCTTAGTGTATCACAAAGGCAACATCCTTCCTATTGTGAATGGCAAAAAAATAAGTAGATCCTTGTTAGCAGCTTTTCCTGTGCACACGCAAAAGCATGATTTTAAAAATCAATTTTAAAGCAAAAAAAAACACACACTTATTACACACACATGCAAATGCATGAAAATGTGAATTGAATATTCATTATTTTGTATTAAAATAATCGCTGCATGTGAATATTAATATTGTACATTAAAAGTAATTAAATGATAAATCCTTTGTGCATTGACCATTTTTTTTTTTGTATATGTATTTAATACTTTTTTTCTCTCCGTCTTAGTGCGAAATTATAATTTATTACGCATAAATTGTCAATGTTTCTTTGAAAGTGTGTTATGTGAAATATACAAATTTGAATGATTTAAAATGAGTTTCATTTTTGTAAGACTGATTGGACTCAAAGCATACACAATAATTGAGATGTATGCAATAAAATATAAGTATTTAATTGCTGTGGCAGTTATTTGAGGAATGTTTGTTTTTTGTCTTGGCAATGTGTCCAATTTAAATTGTGATTTTATTTATTTAATCTCTCTCTTTGACATAAAATCTCTTACGGCTTTACAAATCTAACTGTTGAGGCTGCCGCAAATAGTGTGTTTGTGTGTATAGGATGGGGTGTGGTGGTGGGGGGGGGGGGGAGAGTATGACTTGGTGGTTGTGCACGTGTCATAGAAGATAACCAAAGGAGGAATATGCCTGGCATCTGAGACTGTCTCATTTTATTTAGCTCAAACGTTGGGGGACGAAATTTATTTCAACAATTTTACCACTCAACACCACCCCCCCAGTCCCCACCCCCCTTCCGTTATGCACGTCCCAGGGGCGCCTGTGGCTGCTGCTTGTCACATTTGGGACTCTGCTATTAAAATGTCTCAAATTAAATAACAATTTACAAACAAAGAAATAAAAACGCTTCATAATTTTATTTGAATGTCTGCGCTTTTCAATTCAGATTGGCCATCATTTCAATTGCTGGCTAAAAGTGTACTAAAATTATTAAAGTGGTAGCAGGGAGAATCAAATACTGTTTATTTCATATATCACACACAATTTTAGCCAACTCCATAAAGAATCAAAATATATATATTCACGATAAGCATAATCTTAAATTTTGCTTAGTTTATGGGGCAATTGGTTCCAGCTGCGCAGAGCAGAGATGAGGAAATGTTTTTTTTTTTTTTTTTGTCTTAAGATGACAATTTTGTAAGTTTTTGTGGATGTGAGAAAATCTTTGTTTTGTGTACAATCTTTGTGTAAAGCAGAATTGGAATGAGCAGAATTTTCATTTTGACAAGATATCCAGATAAAACTCGAGAAAAAATGCGTGTTATTTTTGTTCTTTACATTTGGTCAAGCCATAAAATATGAGTTTTCAGTTGTAGGATCGAGGTTGACATTGGCTGTATTATTACATCGTATGTTACAATATAAAGTTTAAATGTGTTTCTTACTAATGGTGGATTTCCTAAAACGTATAATAAATTTTTGTATTATATTATTAGTGTTGGTAGTTTCAGAGAGTATTTCACTGAATTGTGGCTTTTTGAGTTTATTATTAGTTAATTGTAAGAAAAACTGATTAATCGCAGTCAGTGCCTATTTCTCTGGGAGTGTTAAGGGCGTTGATCGTTGATTCAATTTATATGGAAATTTCGACAGTTTTTTTCAGCAAGGGTATGCAATGTTCGATGTGCTATTGTCACATGTTTATTTTCAATTTAACATTTTCTTTTCTGCCTTTTGGGTCGCCATATTTGGCAGTTGCCATTTGGCATCGCCTATCCACAGGATGACTCGTGGTGACGAATATTTTTTTTAATTTTTTTTTTTTTTTTTTGTTGCTGCTCTTTTGTTATGCAAATGACATGCAAAGCAAATGCGAAGTCGTCACACAAGCAACATGTAGCAATGCAAACAAAAACACAAAAAAAAAAAAAACGAAAACAATGATAAATTGCAAAATGAGAAATGAGAAAATCGCCAACTAATGGCGATGGCGATGTCCTTGGCGCTGCTGTGTCCAGTGTGTCCACTGTTTACTTTGGTCAGGGACCACTTTGCGTATACGCAATATTGCTTCCTGTGAAAAATTCGCGTTGTTTTTCGTCTATTCATTGTCATCATTTTTTCGCATGATAATATCTTGACGCGTGTTGCGCATTTCTTGTCTTATTACATATTACATTATTATTGTATTGCCAAATTGTAAGCATTTTCGCTGCCACTTGCCACTTATTAAGCATGTGTCGACAATCTCTTGCCATATGCGTTGCACATACAGATGAAGACACATATAAAAAAAATGTGCTGCTTGAATTATGTGATTATTCAAGATTAGCCTTCAAAAAGGCAAAAAGTTTATCTCAATTTCACAAAAATATATTAATAAAAAACGCAAATGTGTTGCATAATTTCACTTTATTAAATGTACACTTTTTCGTGCTAATATTCTTTGTTTTTTGATAAGTTTTTTTTCTTCTATTTTTTCTTTCAATTTTTAATATATTCAACTTTGTGCTGAGTCACTTATTATAGCATACTTTTTAGATCGTAAGTTCCATTTTTTTCAATTTAAAACTCTGTTTAAACTCAAAAGAATATTGCCCAGCATTAAATCTATAAACATATTTCAGTTTTTCTAAATAATTTGATTAGTTTGTTTTATCGACTTTTTGGAAATATGTTTATTTATATATTTCTAAAAAGTAGGGATCCAAAAGGTGAGTTAAAGTGTCGCATAATTAAATATAAAAATGGCACATTTAGAATTGGCAACACTTTGTGGACTTAATCAATTAAAATCGAACTAATTTTAAATCGAGAATTTAAATTTAAATTTAAATTTTAAATTTCGAGAATATGCCCCGTTAAATCATCTAAATCTGCGTTGTAAACTTGATGTCATTAAACTAACTAAGAAATAATTTTTAAATCTAAATAAAATTATTGATGAAAAACTGCGGGGTAACTTGTCGTCGAGCATGCCGTACTGGAGCAGTATCACTGTTAGACTCTTTGTTTTTTTTTTTTTTTTTTTTTTTTTTTAAATATTTTGCCTGGTGCTTAAATAAGTTTGTAAATAAAATTTGCCATCGGCCTTGAGGGGCAGCAGTAATCATAAATTTGTGTGTGGGCGAGTGTGTGTGTGTGTGTGTGTGTGTGTCTAAGGATTTCTATGTATAACTGTATTTTTGCTAATGCGCCAACAACATAATCATAAACAGCGGCAACAATAAGCAGCGAGCTGAGACCTAATTCCGCCTAATTGTCTGGCCCAGCTAAAGCATTCAACTCCCAAGTTGCCAGGAATTCTAAATAAATTCCATTTCCATATTTCTGGTCCGCCTTAAGTTGACAAAAAGTGTGATGCCAAATTACTCAGCACCCACGCAGCGATGGGTGACTTCCAAGTCAGCAGAATCGAGCAAGTGTTCCTGTGTGGCAAATGTGATTTTACTAGAATCTGACTTGGCAGCAAGTTTTATTTTTATTTTTATTTTCTGTGTTTGATTTGGAATTATTTGATTGGCATTTCGTTGCGTGGGCTCTTCTTAACAGGTATACAAGCTTATCCTGTTACCACAATAGTCAACAATAGGTGGCTTAGTAACACAGCCACAAGTCAACGGAAGCTTTTAATTTAAATCCAGAAGCCCAACACAATACAACAATATAAAAAGGGATCACACGACTCACTGATACCCTGTTTTCAGGCAAGTTTTAATTATATTTATCTTGGCAAAAGCATACAAATATTTTGAAAAACATAAATTTTTCATGTTTTCATGTTTTGTGGCTTTTTGGTATGTATTTTGGATGGTTTGAATTCTAGAAAACAAAAACTTTCTATAAAAAAAATAAGGTTTTTTTTTTGTTTACATTTATTGCGTTTTACAATTAAGCGCAGAATACCGCATTTGACTCTGTCAGTTTATATTTTTACATGTTACTCAGCTGGAATTCGAGGTCTAATTGTTTTAAGGTCTGTGGAAATTGAAATAATCGGTTTTTCCAAATTTATTTATTAGCTTATTTTTGTGGGAATTTGCCAGCAAACTACCTTCACACATTTTACGACTAGCTTGCTCTCAAATTTTGTATACAGTAATTATTTTCGTTGTTCTGGACTGGAAATTAACCTCTGGGCAGGACTTTTTAATAAATACATGTGTAAATAAAATACATACATATATACATACGAGAGTTGTGCATGTATTTGTGCTCAAGCACACAGGCACATCTTTGGCATCCTGACTAAATATTTATCGTTTGAGTGAATTTGGGGAATTGCGTATTTAAAGGAATCACATCGAGTTTTGCCTAAACATATATATATATAGACAGAAACCCATCGTGACTGTATTTTAGTGGGTCATTATTATAATTGGCTTACGCTGTTTAGCAACGGAAAGCAGTTGGGCAAAAGTCAAACAAGCTTATGCTTCAATAAGTTAATCAATGGAAGTGTTTATCGGATGGCAGACAAATCCCCAAAGTGGCAAACAAAAATCTCGTTTCAAATAACGTCTGAAAGAAAATAAAATAAAATAATACAATATAATGGCTTATAAATAAATATGTCTGCCAATATTTGTATTTCAATAAACTGGCCACTTCTGGATAACCTGAATTTTGTTGATTTATTTGATTTGATTTTCTTTTATTGTAGATTCATTTGGATGAAAATGTTTGGCTGTACGCAGATTTTTAAATAATAAAAGCGCCTTTAAGTGAAAGAATTTTGCTTGTTATATTTTTTTTTTATTTCTGAATAGATATTTCTAAAAACAAGGGTTTGCACTTCAAGGGAATATTTTCTAATGTTAATAAATGTATTAAGTATAATTAGCTAATTTTTTTTTATAATTTTAAATAAATTGTTTTCGTATACTTTAGAAATTATTGCTAAAAGCCATTAAATGTTTCTAGTTCTCCTTCGACATATAATTGACAATTATATATATATATATTTTTTTTTTTGATTATGGTTAAATTGCGTTTACTAGCATTAAATATTAATTGTATGATGGCAGTGCCATTTGGCATTTGGTATTAAAAGCGTGAATTTTGGAAACTCAAACTCGAACGAGCTCGTTTCAGCTCGTCTATGCTTCGTCTGTGCTAATGACGGTAATTTAAATTCATTTGCATATTACTGTAAAAGCAAACATTTGGCTATTACTAATGTGTGTTGTGACATTTAAATTCATTGCACCCTTGAGTGACACAATCACAACCATAATCGGGGCCCAAATTCAGCCATGTTTTTGCACAAAAGTCGCGTTAGCAGGAAATATGAAGAGAAATATGAGTAAGAGATGGATAAAAAGAGGATGGAGAAAGAGAGAGAGAGAGAAAGTGAGAAAAAGATGGAGAGCGATGCGAGTAAGCTAAGTGAAAGTAAAAACTCATTAGGCAAATGGAAAACCTTGTCTACACTCGGAACAAATATCGCTTAGAATTTAAAAAAGGCTTTAAACATAAATAAAAATTAGTGAAATTAAGAACCGAAGAAAACTGATTTTTAAAAGACACAATTTTGCGTATTTAAATTTTCTTCAATTTTTTTTATAAATTCAAATTGGTTTTTTTTTCTGTGTGCACTATTTGCTGTCTACTTTTCTCTGCAACCGCAATTTAAGCTGTTATAAAAACATAAGTTTTGCAAAATGGTAAAAATGGAGCAGAAGTGTTTCTGGTTAAATCCTGACTGACTACGAACTAGAATATATATTAAAATTTCGGGTGTAAGTCCTTGTTACTTAGTTTGGTCGCATATGTCTTGTGTCCACTTCTTTTTTTTTTTTTTTTTTGGTTTTTACACACATTTCCAGTTGTTTGCCCCTTGCTAACAACATATTTTGCATTTTATATATGAGAATTCTGGTTAAACAAACACAGTTTTCACAAGCAATAGCCTAAAACAAACAAAAGCAAATTGTAAAAATAACTCAAGATTTTATGTGCTACATTTAAAGTTGGATTGAATATTTATGTTTTGGTAACTCTGCAACCACATACGTCTTAGCCACATTTCTAATATTTTGGCCATAGTAAAACAAAAAATACATTTCATTTTTGACATATTTTAAATGTTTTTTTTTTATACCTAATTTAGTATACAAAAAATATAAGGATAACAATTTTGAGTGCTTTCATAAACGAACAAATTTATCGACTTAACAATTATAAAGTTGAATTTATAATTAATTATATTTCACTTAATATTAATTTATTAATATTTTTTAATTTTTATTCACTTATTATTTGTTTAAATTATAATTTACCTTTTACTTTAAGCCTATTATTTTTTATTTAATTAATAAAAAGATTTAAATTTCTTTTTATATATATTATGTTTACTATTTAAATAATGTTTTCGCTTTATTGTTAAGAAACCTGATATATTTATAATTTGTTTGATTATTTTGCTCATGAATACCAACTTTTGATACTGTGGAAAATACGCAACTTAACTAATCAAAACTCACTCGAGTAGGCTCAAATTAAATTTTTTGTTTTTGTGGCAAATGACTTTGGGTTTCAATTCCCATTTAGTTGAACAGATTGTTGTCTGCAAGGGTTTTTTTTTTTTTTTTTTTTTATTTTGGGCTTGCCAGACAAAACTTTGTTGAAAATAAACTTGTTAATGAATTCACATTTGATGCTGACTCAACACGCGAAGTTTTATTTTGTTGGTGAGTGTGATTGTGTTTTCGACATTTTTTTGGAATGCATTTGAAATGCGTAGCTAAACACCAAATTCTATTAGATAACACTTGGACAACTTTAAACCTCAAGAGATAGAAATGGGGTTGGGCTGAGCAAAAACAAAGTTTTGATACGCATACAACCCACGGACCGAAATTTAATTTACGTAGAAACTGCAAAATACTTATTTAATTTGATAAAAACGTCGGGTGCGAAGCACTTTCCCAAGTTTATTTCACTTTTGAGTTAAAAACACATTTTTTTTTGTTGCTTTTTTGTTTGGCCGTGTCACAACTTGAATATTGAAGTACCACAACATTTTTTTTTTCACCATTGCCCCCAGCGCTTTTTCATGACGAGGAATAAACTGTACGCTTAAAAATTGCCAAGTAAATAGCTGTATGTGTTAAATCTACTGAACTTAATCAAATTTACCAGCTTGCTGTTACGCAAAGTTAAATTTTATCCAGCTTGGGCCCGTATATATTAAAAACAAAGAACAAAAAACAAATAAATATATTGTTTATTTTGTTTTAAGCAAATTGCATTCCGTTTCCCAAAGCAATGAAACTCCCAAAGTACCCAAAATGTGCGGGCTTTCATTGAGCCTTTTTTGCATGTCAATTTTTAATTTCAGTTTCGATTGTGAACAACTTGAAAAAAGTTAAAAGTTTATTTATTCGCTTTTCTTTTCTATAGGAAGTACTTATTGAAACTGGGTTAAAGGGATTTCACTTTTGTACGTTTGCTTTGTTATAAATATATACGACTTTTCCAATTTATGACTGGTCCTGGATAAAGCCTGTAGCAAATCGAGATATGAATTCTGAAGTATTCTTGGTTGTTTTTATTATTAAATTTTAAGTTGTGTTTAAGGCTAAGTGCAGTTTTCTCTAAAGCTAGAAGAATACTGCTTGGCTATAATTGAACCTTTTGCTTGAAGTATATATATATATATATCTATAACTATAATTAGTTTGTTGAATACCCAAAGTAAGCAGATTAGTATTTTAAATAATGGCTTAATTGCTCTTCGATACTTTAAGCTGGTGCAAATGTGAGCTTTTCAATTCCAATTGGCATCCTAAATATATTGCCGACTTCGAGTTAAGAGTCGCATTAGCCACTCGTACTTAGGAGCGGGGAGCGTGCCGGGTATTTGATTTCGGCGATTGGGAATTGAGAAAGCTTTTGGCAATGTCTACAAGCAGCTGCTCTGTTGACAGTCCTTGGACACAGGAAGAGGAGGCGAGGAGGCGGGGAGGCCAGGGAATGTTAGTAAATGAAAATGCGTTTATCAAAACTTTGATGCGTCTCAAGTGTTCCAGTGCAAAAAAAAAGAAAGTTTCTTAAGCTATGTGCAAAATTTTCATTTTCAGTCTAGCAAGTTGGAGTTTATCATTGAAAAGTATGCACACGACATTTTGATTACATAAGTATGTGGGTGTGTGTGTGTGTGTGACGGTTGAAGTTTGGCAAGAATCTTGAGAACTTAAAACAACTTATCCTAGCTTGATGTTAATTACATGAGCAGCTGTCACATAAAAGATACTCTAATTTAATTTAGATTTCTATACCCCTTTAAGCCATTTTTATCAAACACAAAAAAAATACTTCTCATTTTCAATTAAATAAATAAGAAAATAGTTAAATTCGAAAAGCTGTGAGTACTGCTGGAAAAAAATAATGCCAAATATCGATAACTTAAGCTGGAATCACTCAGGTTACACAACATAGGCGAATATTTGAAAATAAATGTTGAATGAAATTTTTAATAAAATTGGAAATCCCTTTTGAGGCTACAAGGCATTTCAGGCTTTGCAGAAAAACCAATATATTCTTTTTGAGCCATCCATTTCCGAACTCAATTTTTGCTTTCATTTTAGTAATTATTGTTGGCTTTTTAAAAATGCAGACTTGGCAGAAATTTATTAACACATTTAAAGCAACAGAAAATGTAAAAAAAATTTTAATTACCTTCTCAAAGTGTGTAAACACGAATTGCCAGATTGGTTTCTGTCGGCAACGTTGCCACTAGAAATGAGGTACGCAACTCGTTCGCTTTTATGTATGAACAAGTAAGAATGCTATAGTCGAGTAATCTCGACGGCCATATACCCTTAAAGCTCGCGTCGCGTTATCATGCCATCTCTTTCTCTCACATCCAATCGCTTATTTAAGCATACAGAAAATGCTTGCGGCTGCTGGTAAAAATGAGCTCAATATGAGAATATATTTTATCGATAACATGGATTTTCCTTATCCGATCTTGATGAAGTTTGGGCAGTCGATCAATATTGTGCATATGCATTTTGTGTTAATTAGAAGATTCCGATTTTAAAATTGTGGCTTTTATTGCTATCGGAAATCTATCGATAATTATCGATCAATTAAAGCAAATTTAATCTGCGCCGGATATAGAAGAACCAATATTCTAAATTTCAAGTCTTTAGCTCTTAGAGTCTATGGGAACCGTGTGTTCATACAGTCAGACGGAGATGGATATATATTGATCTTGATCAAGAATATATATATTCATTTTATGCATACGGAGATGCTCCGTTTTGTCTGTTAAACCATTATACCTCTTTATACACATTAAATGGGTGCAGGGTATAAAAGCCATGCTCTACGGTGTGCGGCTAAAAGTATGCAATATTTATTGGCAGCACAACTTGAAAAAGTGAAAAGTGTTGCATACTTTTGGGGCTCGAAGCAAAAAGTGCTTGCTGACAGTATTGAGTATATATCGCTAATGCCCTGTAATGCTTATAAACTAAGAGTGTGTGTGTTTGCGAGTGTGAATGTGTATTGTGTGTATCGTGTGTGTGTGTGTGTGTGTGTGCGTGTGTGTGTGTGTGTGTGTGCATGCTTGCTGTTCAACTGTCGACAGGTAGCTTAGCACTTTGATTGATTGGCAATGAAATCATTTTAAAATACAAACGGCATTTGCAAGCGTCTTAGTGTGTGTGTGTGTGTGATTTCTGGAAGTCATGAGCAATGTGTATGTGTGTGTGTGTATTTTAAAACGGGTATGAATGCATGCGTATGTAATTAGATTGGCGACTGCAAAACAGACATCAAAATACGACAAGCAAAAAATGGCTTAGAATAAACACGGAACCCAAATTAAATTTCTATGTTTACATTTTCATTTACATATATATAAATATGTATATATATATATGTATATTTGTTGTTGATTGAATTTGATTTGTGTGTAACTCGCACAGTCAGCTAACTAAGCGCAGTCAACTAAGTAAAAAATTTTCATCTCAGCCACCGAAATTTGGGTTGAGGCGCACTTTTCGATTGGGATTCAAATTGCAAATCAGGCATCTAAGTCGACGTGTTAAGCATACGTATACGATACACACACACACACACAGACAGACAGACCAATGGAAACATAAGAATGCGCAGCGAGGCGCTTTAACAGACCCAAATTTATAAGCGTCAGTTGGGCGATAAAATTTGATTGCCGCAAATAAAGCATTGTTGGCCATGGCCAACAACCGCATGCATAAATACAGGAAACATTTTTGTTTAGTCAGGCAAAACACTGGCGAATCACACGGCAAAACAAAACAAGCCAAAGTCTAAAAAAAAAAAACACGATGACATATGGCCAAAATGTGTTCGTGGCCGATTACGTTTGCTCTGATTACGACTTTAATTTAGCAGATCCTTCATTTCCCCAACCAATACGGGTCGCAGTCATTTCACATTATGTCTTAGCTCATTTGCCATATGCTAATGTTATATTCTGCGCTAGGCAATTTTACGTGCCAAAACACAAACATATTTTAGCCATATCTACAATTTCATTACTCAATGCTGCTGCTGCTGCTGCTGGCTCAAAGCAATTTGGATAAATTATGCGAAAGAAGTATTAAAACTTTGGTGTTTAATTAAGCTAACTTTATATTAACGCTGAGCAGCTTTGCAATATTAAAATAGTTATCAAACATTATAAATGTTTCAATAAATCAATATCAGCTTATGTCAAAACTCCCACAAACTAAGTGGCCAAACCACAAATAATATTCAATTATTTAATAAAGTATTTTTTTTTTTGTTTTTTTTTTTTACATTATTTTTTTTAACTTTTCTTTCTTCAGCGAAACGCACAGTAATTGATTTATAAATATTTAAATAAATGACATAAATTATTTATATTGGTAATTATAATAAATATTGAAATTATTTCTGTTTGATTTGTCCAATCGATATTTAATGAGTTCCGTTTTGTGTGGTTGCCATTCACAGCCGCTTCAGTTGCCGTCTCCTCCTGGACACTTGTGGCAATCAGCTGTGAGCGTTACTACGCCATCTGTCATCCGCTGCGGTCGAGGTCCTGGCAGACAATTAGTCATGCCTACAGGATAATCGGCTTTATTTGGATCGGTGGCATCTTATGCATGACTCCAATTGCGGTATTCAGTGAATTGATACCAATGAACCGGCCAGGTGAGTGAGACAAAGCTTCAAATATGTTGCCACATTATTACCATTTTTATTGACTTGCCACCACCAGGGTATTGCAAGTGCCGTGAACAGTGGCCCGATCAGGGTTACGAGCGCTTCTATAATATAATGCTGGATCTTATATTGCTCGTACTGCCACTGCTGGTGCTGTGTGTGGCCTATATACTCATCACACGTACCTTGTATGTGGGCATGGATGCGGGCAAGAAGTCAAGGCTGCCCCATAGCAGTGGCAGCGCTCAAGCAATGGCAACCGCTGCCACAGCGACACCCGGTGGCAGCAGTTGTGTGCTGGTGTTGAACGCCATTAGCGAGTATAGTGGTAAGTATTCGACACGCCCATCCGCCCATTTGCCCATCCGCCCATCCGCCCATTTGCCCACACGCCCATATGTGTCACACGTCCTCGACAAACGATATTTATGCGCTTTTAATGCATCGTTCGCAGAGAGTAGCAACAACAATAATGGTGGCACAACTGGAACAACAGCAACAACAACAACAACAACAACAGCAACAGTAGCAACCACAACAACCACAACGGCGACAACATTGACAGCGACACCAACACAAACACCAACGATGACATTAGCCAAATCTGCGAGCTCATCGCCAAGTCTGCGTATCCATGACGCAGCTCTTCGCAGGTAAGCTGCCTAGGCTCCATGACCTTATGAACCTATGACCCTTCACCTTCAGCAATAAACAAGACAGCTGACATTAATTTTTGATTGAAACGTATCATTTTCCACAATATTTTCTATTTTAGATTTCATTAATTATATAAGCAAATTAAATTTTAAATTTTGGCGTTTTTTTTTTGTTTTTGTTAATTTTGTGGATTTTAGACTAAATGTTTTTTTATTTTTATTTTCTGTTTTAGATTTAATTAATTATATAAGCAAATTAATTAATTTATTTTATTTTCTGTTTTAGATTTCATTAATTATATAAGCAAATTAAATTTAAAATTTTTCCGTATTATTTTTTGTTTATGTTAATTTTGGGGATTTTAGACTAAACATTTTTTTATGTTTATTTTCTGTTTTAGATTTCATTAATTATATAAGCAAATTAATTAATTAATTTTTATTTTTATTTTCTGTTTTAGATTTCATTAATTATATAAGCAAATTAAATTTTAAACTTTACCGTATTATTTTTTGTTCTTGTTAATTTTGAGGATTTTAGAATGAACGTTATTTTTTTTTTGTGGTATTGCAAGAATTTTAAATTTTTTTTAATTTTAAATATTATGTTTAAATGTTATGAAATCCAGCATATTTTTTTTACTTATAATTAGCGTGTCAAACCGAAATGGATTTATATTTCTATTTTATACGCAAGTTCTACAAATTTCCGAGTAGATTTGTTAATTTCTGATAATTTACGGAGGCCTGCAAGATTTTCTTATTAAAGTCGGATATATTAGAAATCAACTGGACATAGTCCATCAATATCGTATAAGAAGAATTGAAATTTAAATTAGTAAACATTACATTTAGGCTGATAGTCTATATAATTTGTAAATATTTAATGAGTTATACTTTATTACTAAAATTAAATCACTGCTCTGCATAATAAATGTGGATGAGAATTCTCTATTTTTTTTTAATGTAGTTGAGTAGTGAAGAGATGATTTAAGCGATAGTCTCGCATTTTATTTTTACAGATCGAACGAAGCAAAGACGCTGGAGAGCAAAAAACGGGTAGTGAAGATGCTATTTGTGCTTGTCCTTGAGTTCTTTATATGCTGGACGCCACTGTATGTGATAAACACATTGAGCATGTTCATTGGACACGCACTGTATGAGTACATTGATTACTCATCGATCAGTTTTCTGCAGCTGCTCGCCTACTCCTCGAGCTGCTGTAATCCAATCACCTATTGTTTCATGAACGCCAGCTTCCGGCGTGCCTTTTTAGACACGTTCAAGGTGCTGCCGTGGAATCGTAGCGCCAATGCTGGCGGAGCGCTATCGGCCAGCCAGGCAGCCATGTCCAATGCACCCGGCCTGGCCATTGGTATGGATACATGGCGGACACGCTCCCGCCACGACCAGCTCTTCAACTCTGTGGTTTATTCAAACAGTGCCGTCGCCGCAGACAGCCCCCAACTATAAAGCCAAATATTGGTCAACTCTTTGTGTGTAGTTGTGCTTGTAAATATGTAAAAAAAAAATAGCGAATGTTTTTTTTTTTTTTTTTTTTTTTTTTTGTAATAATAATTACTTTTTTCATGTTCAATTTAATCTCCGTAAGGTTGCAAACAAAAATAAAATAATAAACTAATTATCGCCTGATTTTAAAAAAAATCATTTGTTACGTGTCCAATTCCAGATGGTCTTCACCACATAACGTCCATATGAATATGCCTTCAGACAAATTATCTGACCATATTCCTTAGTCTTCTTCATTAAAAATTCGGATCCAATATCGTCAATATTAAATGGAAATACATTTTTGATCGGAATTCTTGAAATCACATAAATTATCAACATCTTAGTTTTTTTCCAGGAAATATAAGTGAATATTTGACTCGTCCACTTATTAAGAGAGCCTAAAGTCTTATATTTAATCCATTTCATAATTAAATCATAGATTAATCGAAGGCTGGGTACATCATCATTTCGTGTATCCATATCATTTCTGTAATTGACCTCAGTATGTATAATATTTGTGATGTTATCTTCTAATTTGCTGATATACGATGGGTGGACGGAATAGGGAATAGTTCGTTCAGTTTTAAAACTTAACAAATGGCCCATTTCAAATCGATTTTGTTTCATTGGCAATTTCGGAAAACGTTTTCTGCCCTTCATAAATATCTCATTTGCTGCATCGCCAAAGTAGGATGGCAAGTAATTATCGCCTTTTTCGGTATTTTTGTTCGTCTCCATTCTGCACAAATTTTTCGAAAAATTTTAATAAATTTATGTTTTTGGAAAACTAACTCGTTTTCAAAGTATACAGCTGACGAACTGTATAAAGTATACAGAACAGACTGAATGCCTAAAAGCACCGCCTACTTTAAGAAATTTCTGGGATACAGTAAAACAGAAATATTTAAAGCAAATATTAAATATTAATATTAAATATGTATTACATTTTATATATATGGTAAGTTGATTATTGGGCTAAAATTCATTTAGATATATTTGATAATTAAATGATTGTTGTGATAATGATCATCATATACAAATGCAAATGCAGGTAAGTTCGGACTGTGAGTTATATCATATATATAATATTAATATATATATAAATAACCACTAATATATTATTATGAAACGCCAAGAGAGTTGTCAAAAATCCGTAAGATTGCATTGCTTCCACCAAGTTATACAAAACATAAGAAAAAAAAAATTGTTAAGTATTATTCTAATTAATTTTGGCATGAAAAATTTTCGCCATTTCTAAGTCAACTCCGCCCTCACAAGACGCACTTCTATAAAGAAAATGGCTAAAAGCACATTATGTAAAATAACAGTTGTTTGGTTAGCGGTAAAATGTAACCATTGTTAATAAGAAGCCAGGTACAACTAAGCTGCTTTTAATTGACGCCTTCTTCAATACGGTTGTCAGCGCCGTGTACGGATGACCCTTGTCCGACTTTTTGCTGATTTTTTTTTAATTTGCGTCATCGTTTTTGCCTGCAATTAAATCACTCATTTGGCCAGCCTCAATTTTAAATTTGTGGTCTGGAATATAGAGCGAGCTGAGGGGACACTCAACTGTGGAATATAGAAATAGCGAAGTGTTCAAACAGCTAAAAATTTTAACAACAATTTAAGCCGCTTTTCACACTGCTTCTTGGAAACCAATTTAATTTCACTGTTTCTAGAAGCTTTAAAAATTATACCATTTGTTTTTCATAAATGGAATATTTGATCTATTTATAAAACCATGTCACAAAAAATAATCATATTTTTGCAATTAGAAAGGCTTTTTTTTAAATTTTTCTGAAATATACCTCAAAAATAGGTAAGAAAATTTACTCTGTCCAATGATATTTTACCGTTTATGTGTTGTCTAAAATATTAATTTTTTTTTAAATTCACATATATTTTTTTCCTTATTGGTTCATATGAACTGCCTCAATTTCATTAAAGTCATTTTTCTGCATAGGATTTAGCCTACCTTTTTGTTGGAGGTTTACATTGATTTCTTAGCAAGTTCCTAATTTAATCTTTTGTGAGTCCAACATCTAGATAATGGTTCTTTCAGTGTTCATTTGGTCTTTTTTTTTTCTCTGCAAAGTAATATTTTCTTGAAATGAACCCTCCAACCACTAAATTGGCCAATACATTGGTTTTTCCCCCATCATTTTCATTGTCCCTTAAGTAATTTAATTCACGAGACCCCGGTTGAAACGCAGACAAACACACACACAAACACACACACACACAGGCATGTTGGTCAGAAGGAAAGAATGAGAAAAAATAATAATAAGCCAAATGATATCTCGACTAGAAGATACCCTGCATTCGAGTCGAGCCGATAGACTTGTAATCAGGAGGGGGTCTCATAATTTGTCTTCAGGGTATTGTATAGATTTGCACAACTTCATAATAATCATCTTAACCTTTTGTATTGGATGCTGGCTAAAATGATAAAAGACAAGTGGACCTAGTTAATGAAGCAATCAACAAAACCACATGTTGGCCAAACAAACTAGTACTGTCAATGCCACATGTAGTGATTCTCATTTTGGTTGCCCCTCTTCTCATATATATTCCCTATTTATCTTTTACATTGCCACTGTGACAGAAATAAAACAAATTGTGATTGCGTTCAGAATTTCAGACTATATAACTTACAACCCAAATAGGACTAGCTGGAATCTATCTTCATGGGGTAAATATAACAAATGACGATTTGCCAACACATATCTTGTTGGAGCTGAATATAAAATACTCTTGCTAGCATATGACATATATATATCAAAAATAATATATCTAAGGAAACATCTTTTTCCATACAATTACATTTTCTAAAGACATAGAAATTGTTTCTGTTAATGCTTTGGGGAAAATCCCAAGAATGTTTGAATTTGTGTTTGCTTTCCTTGTTTGGGCTTTGGATTTCAGTATTTGTTTTGAGACTAATTTTCAACTGAAATAATTTGTTTGCTTTGCGTCCTGGCAAATAGCAAATGGCAATGAAAACATTGTCGTCTCAAGAATGCTACAATTATATATATATATATGAGAAATACTGAACACCCTAAAATTGTCTCTGGCCAAAACAATCGACATACCATCTGAGCCAAGAATATCGACTGCACATTGGCAGCTTAATGAGACTATTTGTTGGCATCAGTTGACATTATTCATGAGATTTTTGTGCTTAAGACCTCATCAATTTAGCATTGCCATTGTCCAAGACAGTGCATAAATTTTAACCGGAATTGATCTATGGCTAAGTAACGTCCATGATTTATTGAATGGGTTTTTTTTTCCCCCCATTTTATCGCCGGGTGAAATAAATATAAATCTTTTGCCTTTTTCGGTGGCTGATTTTCATATTAATCATCAAGCTTTATTTAGTGCCCAGCTGACCACATTGCAGTGTATCCTAATTTTGACCAAATTTTTACGATTGTTTTTCTGCCCGAGCAGTGCCTCAAATCAAATAAACACCAAACAAAACTGAAACAGAGACTTTAATCAAATGCAAATAAATATTCAAGACACGCGTAGAGAACTACAGCTACTCAGCTTTCCCCCCTCAGCTCCCTGTCTGGCAAAAAAATTGCAAGGATGATGTAAGAGAGGGGGATTGGCTGTCAGGGGCATCAATTCCCCGTAGTCTATCATTAAACAAACAAACGTCAAAGATGGAGCCAATTGAAGGCCCTCGATTGATGGCAGGAAGTGGCTGGCCAAACTTCGACACAGCTGATGACGATGATGATAACGAAAATTATGATGATGACGATGATGATGATGATGATGAACATATGAACAAATGCTGCCCCTAGCAAACCTCAGACTTCACACACAATGTTGAAATTGAATTCTCGATTCGAATGTGCTACTCACTACATACACTTGACTTTGCTCCAATTCCACACTTGGCCAGGAAGTGCTCAGCTGCCCAGCACTCTTTCAACCCTTAAACTTGGGTGTCCTGTTCATGTTCTGGCCCAGTGCCAGCTCTGCTGCGTGCTTAACTTGCCACATGCATATTGGATTGAAATCCAATAGCAATTTGCCCGCTGGCGTGAACAAGTCGTATTTAAAATTGGTCACTGAATATTCAGATACACAGTTTGCGATAAAGTAGCGTTTATAACAGATCCCTTTTTCTGCACCTCCCCTTGATAATCGACTTATTTGTGCTTGATGCACTTTCTAACATCCATTACTCCCATCCAATGCTGACCCGCTGAACTCTACGGATTTCCTCAGCCCAATCGCATTTCTGTTCCTGGACTCTTTTTTTTTGTAGTTTTAAATTCTTTTTCACATTCCTCACATATTGCTTATTTACTTTAATCTTACGTCTTGTGTGAGCCGACAAATACTATGGAACTCCCGCTGTGATACCCAAACTTTGATTTGATTGTTCCGAATGGTAAAGACATTTTTTTTCGATTGTTCTCGGAGATGTGAAGGCCACTTGAAATGCTAAGCAAAATAAATGCAATCAAATATAACTGAGTAGTTTGAGTGCTTCTAGCAATCAACAACAAATAACCGGTCGTTTTCCAATTGAATTCCTCTCCACTCGATGGATACGATGGAGTTTGGGAATTTGATAAAACGCGAGGGTTATGCAATTCGGCAAACTAACGAATCACATTTGATTCTCCTTTGACTGGGAGGTGTCGGATGAGTGCTGAATCAACTGCAGTGATTCTGGGAATCGGCTGATATTTGATTTGTACATTTGTTAAAGTGAAATGTGTTTTCCAAACGCTCCAATTGAATGTTGTTCCTTGCTGTTGTGAGCCAACAGCTGTTAACGTTTATTGCAAAACCTGTAAAAATATACCAAGTTGGCTTGAAATGTGACATTGGGTTTTACTCGTTGCTTGTTGGTACTTTGCAATGACTGTTAATTTCCACAGGGTCTTAAAAGAAAAAATAGAATAAGATATATTTAAGCCACATCAAATCCAAAAAAAAAATAAATTTACAGTTGTTCACAGAGCTTAAACGGGCTGGCAGAGGATGAATTGTAATTGCATTTATAGTGTGCCCAACGGCGCTGGGAATGGACCGATGTTGACCGATTTGGTAGATAAATGGCTTAAATGTGCATCGCAGACGGCTTTGAAAGGGTTTGTAAATAGTTTGCCCAACACGATGTTTGAGTTTTCTGCCGGGCACGTACGTAGCGGGTACTTTTTCACCTTTTCACGGATGTAATGAAACCCATTTTGGCCAGAACGTGTGTCTGGCCGCCACAAACAAGAGCAGTCCACTCCCCTCCCCATCCCCTACTGGCAGCACTTACTCCAATTTCAGCAGCCAGTGCAGTGGATATAACAAAAAACGTGACTCTGCCTTGACTCTGCCACATCCGCTGGAACAATATTCAGGCCACAGTTGGCATCATCTGCCACTGCGATGTTGCACTCATTTCAATTCCAAATCCTTTGCATGTAAAGAGGATATTGAATAGTTCAAAGAACTTTCTTTGATTATAGCCAAATTTGGTCTGAATTTTAGAATATCTCTTTTTCTTAAACGTTGCAAAAAATACGTTACATTTTTAAGGATTTTATTTTGTCATGTGTAAAAAATTCTATACTTCTAAAATTCGATTTTTGTTATTTGTATTATTATTCAAGAGCAGACTTCACATATGCAAACCTCAAAGAAGTTTAAAAATATAATTATATTTAATTAATTTTCATATAATTAATTTTTAAAAAAAACCTACGATTTTACAAAAGCTATTTTAGGGCGATTTAATAAATTTCTGTGGAGCGTCATCTTTGAGACTTTATTTAGAATATATAATTTTAGTATTATTTATGCAGATTTAATTTCAATTAAGCTAAATTCATGTCATAATTTAATTGGGCTAATTTGTGAACATCACAAAATGTATACCAAAATAAGAGACAAGTGACAAAAATGATTTATGCTCAACAAGTGAAAAGTGATAAATATTTTATTTTATGTATGAAAATAGATGAATTATTTAAATGAAATAATCAAAATCAAAAAATAATCAAAATCAATTTAAGAGTTGCCGGCATCAATTCAGAGTCAATTAACTTTAATAGTTTTGACTGTAAGTGTTTTCGACATGGCGAAACTATTTGGGAACTTGAGTTGGACCATCAAATCGGGGTTCCACTGTTTATGTATGCGGTTATTTTTTGTATACATTGGTGGACATGCATAAGTATCTGTAAGTATATACAACATGAGTGTGTGATTATCTAAAAGAGTTTTGTTGTGTAACATGAGCACACACACACACACAGACACACACACACATACACACACACACAGACACACACACACACACACAGACAAAGAAACACAAACACACGAAAGGACAAACACAATTGTTATTTGTTTTATTATACCCTTGTGAATGGCAATAAAGTTGGGTTTTGAAGTTTGCAACATATTGAATAGACAACTTCGAGTCGATAAGTCCAACTACTGTTTTTTTTTTTTTTGCCCGTTTGTGTTTTAAAGTTATCTTTTTTTTTTTTTTAATAAAACTTGGCTTATATCAAACAGTCCTTTGTACTTATAAAAAGACTTTGATGTGAGTGAGTGAAGGCATAGTCTTTGCAAGGGTATGTTATAATCGACGTTTATGTTTTTGATATATATATATATATATATATATCTTTTATATTTACTTTTATTTTGCTACATGCTACAATGTTGTCAAAAGTTAAGTGTGTAGGCGTAGTTGAAGCTTGCTTTGGTTTAACAACAGTTTTATGCGATTCTCTTGGCAAATGTTTCACGCAGTAAATATTCAGTGACGCGGAAACGGATGCGGAAGTGAGAGCCCTGAGAGCCCAACAAAAGCATAAGCCAGTTGTCGATTCTGACGAATCTGTAAAGCTCAAATGGCCATAATCGTGAAAGTTGGTTGTTGCCCACAGCCGAATGATTTCTTCGCGGCAATGCATCAATAGCAAACATCAACAAACATCAAAAACAGCAACAGTAACATCCACAGGAACAACACCATTAAATGTGAACATTACCTACATCACCCAAACTGAAATTGTTACTGCATTGTGGTTTTCATATCTTTTGGATAGCCTTAAGTATTAGTTTCACTTTCAGCTTTTATTTGAGTAGTGCCTTTGATTATCGCTTTTCGCAAGGATATCGCCTAAAGCGCGCTAATTCACTGGAATCGTCCTTAGATCTGTGGTTTGGCAAATGCGCTTCGTGAATTTTAAATATATATATTTTTATTTGAATTTTTAATAGAATCAACACAAGCAAACACACACTTCGGGGATATAAATATATTTTTCTTGACTCCAATTGAAACACTTGTAATATAAGATTGCTTCAACATTGGAATTCACATGTCTTGATCTCGTCGACAATCTGTTAATTTTCACAAAATATTCTGAGAGTAATAACAACGAGCTGCAAGGCAAATGCATTTGTGTTGCCGCAACAATCTTCAACTTGGCCTAATTAAATTGTTTGCATGGTTGCCTCTGGTTTCTGGGGTCAAATTAAGGTTGCGGCCATATTAATTTCCTTGTTTGGGTATATTGTGAACAGAGTCAGACACGCACACACAAACATACATAGAATAAGCTCTTCACTCAGCATTTGCACTGAGAAAAAAAAAATAGTGCTGAATTTTAGATACTTCTCAGCATTTTGGCGCCAGAGCAACTCTCATTTTTAATTGAGAAAAAATATTTCTAAAATTTTGTCTTTATAAAAATGTTTTAATTTCATGTTTTTTTTTTTAAAATATAAAAAAAATTTGCCTAATATTTATTAATATGTATACATATATATATATTTATTTTTTTTTTTTTTTGTAATTTTTATATTATAATTAAACATGAATATTTTAAGATGTCACTTTAAAAATATTTTGTGTAATTCGGAAAACTCTTTCAAATATTATTAAATTGTTTTGTAAATTTACAATTCTTTTTTTTTTTTTTTTTTTTTTTTGTAATCAGGGCATTTTAGTAACAGGATGTGGTTACTCGTACTTGGACTTGTGACGTACATGACTATGTACAAGAAGGGATCACATCAATGGATGTGTGTATGTTTCTCAATTTAGTAGCCATAGCAGCGCCCTTTGATTACGATAATTGAACCGTTTGGTGGTCTTTGCAACATGGGCGTGCAAAAGCTGATGCTGCTCAATTTGGGGAAAAACATTGTGAAAGTTGAACGGGAATAAAAAGGACAGATAACAGCTGCCCAATTGCTGCTGACTAAGCTAGTTAAAAGGCTTGGGTTTGGGGTAAATTGCTTAGAGAGATATTCGATAGCGTTGCAACAATAGCATAATTTGCGACTTAAAGCCAAATCAGAATCGAAATAATATTCTGCATTTTGCAATTTCAACTGTAATGTAAATAGTGGCACAATATATTCTTAAGCAAACACGTTGGCCACATCCAATTGTAACTCCTTTGGGCAACAAGTACATATGTCAATAATTGCCAACATTTTCTTTGGTTTTGCCTGGGGAAATAGCAATGCTTACAAAGTGCGTTTGCTGTTTTGCTATTTATTATGTTCACAATTTAATAAATATTTTGTGTTGAAAATTCTTTTGAGTAGAATTCAACTTCTAAATTCCGGGCACAAAATCAAAAAAAAAAAAAAAAAGGAAATCCACAAAATAGAAATAATACAAAGAAATCCATAAAAAAAAAATGGACGGGAAAAAGAACGGAAGAGAACAAACAGAAAAAAATGTGGTTTGTGGAATGTTTATTGCATTGTTTGTTAAACAATCAGTAAATCAGCTCAGACGTCTTTTATTAAGTTTATAATTGAATTGAAGTTAAGCTGGCATTACCTCAAAAAAAAAAAAAGAGGCACGGCCTGGGTCAAAAGGTTATATGAATTTTATTAGAAACCATAATAAATTTTATTAGCTTACTTAGATGGGTGTAAAATATGCCAATAAAAAACATTACATGAATATTAAAAAGATATTTATTTTTTATCTTTAAATGCAAACATTTTTAAAGCACAAAAATATAGCATTTTATATAAATATATGTTTCAATATACATTTAATAATAATTTAATTTGTTTATTTCAATTGTAAAATGAAATGGTTTGCATCATTAAATTTGACTCTTGCCACAGAAGGCCAACGAATGCCAACTATACATTTTATGCCGACTTAATTAGGTAAATGATAAAAGCCAGAGCATCTGCCATTTGGCGGCATGTGTGCAGAGCCCCTCCACCCCTCAGCCAACCAACTGTTAAACGTCGAAGCCATTTTGAAAATTTGGCAAACTTTGGATGCAGAGCAAGAAAATAGAATTTAATAAAAGCTGAAAATGGAATCCAATGTTTATCGGTAGTCAACGTGCACTTGAAGTTAACCTAACAGAATCCATATCCTTGCTTACCACCCATCCCCTCCACCTTCAGTGTGTCTGGTTGCGCCACAAGGGGTGGCAATTATGCCGAAATTACAAACTTGTTATCTCATTTATGGCGACAGCTGTGGGCTTTTTTTTTTTTTTTTAATTTCTGCTATTGTTTTTCAAGACTTCCTATCGAAATGGCACACTTTGCCGCAACCAGCCTGCCACTCCGGACACCCCCCTCCCACCCCCTTTAAAAACACACTTCACAGGTGCGTTTGCGTGCGTGTCTCCATAATTTTTAATTAAAAATTCGGGGGAAACGCAAACTACTTATGATGCTATATATATAGCGATATTATGAACCAACCTACTTATTCTGCGATAATCAGGAGACGCAACACGTGCCCAAAATGGCAACTCATTTTGGTTATCTGCGAAATGAAATCCTCCCACACACGCAAACACACGCAACACACTCAAATACCAACGGAATATTAAGTATACGCAGTGCTACCAACGCCAATGAATAAATCCCATCTACTTGCATATACATATACATATATACATATATATATAGCTAGTTTTTGGAAATCTTTAATCCGATTGAGGTCTAAATCTGCAGCGGAAATTTCGAAATTGCATTCAATAAAATTTGCCAATTATTTGAAAAAGTCGGTTAACTTAAATTTATAATTGCAATATTTCAATTTAAAGGGCTTTGGTCTGAGGTATTGCGTGATTGTATTGAATTTATACTTGGCCATTGCTGAATGAAATTCTAACTTGAAAAATTATGGCCACTCTTCCCCCTGTACCCAACTACCCCTCTACTAATTAAATGCAACTGCATATTTCCAGCTTTCTTGTGGTCTTTTCCAGTCATCTGCTTCAAAAATTGCTATGCTGTGCATTCAAACCCAATTTACGATTGGCAAACACACACACACACTCATACACACACAATCAAAGAATTCGTCTATTTGCCAGATTGTTGACTCAAATTTATTTTGCTGCAGTGCCTCTTGGCCAGTGTCGAATTAATTGCCAAGTGGCAACTCATTGCAAGTTCACTGATTTCTCAGTGACATTTTATTTCACCAAAAGTCGCATGTTAAAGGCAAAACTATCTGATAATAATATATAATATATAAATGAACAATTAGGCATTGCGGTTGAAGGTACTCCGATGCAGGCCACAGGCAAAATTCATTGGATTCTCGAGGCTAACTAATAACTCAACCGAATGCCTTTTTCAAACCTGGCTCAAACCTGGCCGAACTGATTGTTGATTGTTGTTGGAGAAATTTCACTGTTGTTGACACGGCTCACCTCTCAGTCAAAAAACAAACGAACCGTAAATGGAAAATCCAAACACATCACTATTCACCCTGCACAATCTTTGCCATTGACTCAGTTCATCTGTCAGTGTCTCTGTCCCCAATTCCATCTCTGTCACTCCCAGAAGTCGCAACTGGCATTTCAACTTGTCCAGTTGATAGAGTTGCAAAGTTGCAATGTTGCACTTGTTGTGCCACACACTCTGGCCATGATGCAATGCAATCTTTTATCTGGCCAACAATACATGACACACACATCAAGGAATTGCCCACATTTTAAATTTATTCATCCAGAATCTGGTCCATCGAATAATTGTGCCCAACTTGTGGAAACTTGTCTTGTCTTAAATCAGCATGTGGTGTATCCAATTGGACTCCAATAAATCCAGCCATCTGCTGCTGATTGTCTGAAGCACTGAAACTATTCAGTTATATTTATTTGATTGTATTTATTCTATTTGCCATTCCAAACTACCCAAAATAAACGAGATCTGCAATGGGACTTGCTTGCCCCAGGCAGTCATCACCCTTCACCCATCAGTCCAAAACAGGAATGCGGATCGAAGTGGGCAGATTATCACACATTTTTTTTTTGGGGCATTTGCTTCGTCCTTTTGGAGGAGATTTAGCTGAGGAACACGTCCCGAGATGGTGTCATAAACAGCAGGCGCTTATGGCTAAACAGCCTGTAACAATAATATTACTTGGAATGAGTAGCAAGGTCACTGTGAAGTGGGCACCGGGTTTGAGGTAAAAATAAATTAGCAATATGACAAAAATGTGAGATGGCCCTGAATCACAAAAGAAGAGATAAAAAAACTGACAGACTAAATTCGCAGACTGCATTGGCTAGTTGAAAAATGTTTATAAGATTTTTATTGTGATGCCTTGTTGGGGCAGCACAACTGAAATGAGTTATGGATGTGGAAAAATGAGGAAATAAATAAAAAAAAAAAAAATGAAATTATATAGCTTCATTGCAACATGTTGTCGCTGTCAGAGGGATATACGTGCCAAGACATCTAAGCTATATGACACGATTTGTACGATTTCCGAGTGGCATTATTTTTTTTTATTTTTTTATATTTTTTTTGCCATGGCTTCTGTAAATGGAAGCTCCTCCAAAACTTGCACAAGTAATAGCTAGCTAGTCACTCACAATTAGCTCAACATTCCGACTGATAGCTCACACTTGACGATGCTGGAATTGAGAGCTGCTTATCCTGTTTATGGCCTTATCCGGCCAACAGTTGCAGTTGGCCAACTTTTTGTTGAGTTTGAGTAACGCACTCGAATCGATAATTCAATTGCAGATATGGCCAGTCAGTCCATTAAATTGTTGCCCTTGCCACGTATTGACATCCGTTGCCATCATTCATCTTCATTTGCAGTGCCATTTTTATCATTTTCATTATGTCCAACAGCAGCATTGGTGGCCAAATTTGGCCAGCAAATGGCCATCATTTTGTGCTGGCATCTCAAGATGCAGCTGAGATGAGCTGAGCTGGTTGTAGACATGCCAACTGCAGGGCTTATATTAATATAAATATTTATTTATGTGTACGTATATATAAATATATATTTATATATATATATATATATATATGCGCATTTCTCTGCTTTTCGTCTTGCTTTCATTGAATCCAAAGATAGTTTTCAAAATTTGTTAGAGAAAATAAGTTTTTTGCATTTTACAATTATTTTTTTATTTTCATTATATTCATATATATATTATATATTATATTTATTTCCATTGAATTCCAGCTTGTCTTACCTGTATACTTAAATTAACCGTTTAAGTACCAAGAATTCTCCTCAAAGAAACTGAATAATCGGTAGATGTCCTGTGGCAATTAATGGAAATGTTGTTGTTGCAGTTGCTATCTCTCATTTGCATGGGAAACAGATGTCGCCACAAAGGGGCAGTTTGTTGCTTGCGCCCTCAACGGACCCGAGGTCCATCAAAGCTCAATTACGCCGAGTGTGGTATGAAAAGTTTATTAAAATTTTCTACCCTGACAACGGGCATGCCAACAATGCCACCTGCCCAGCAAATTGCCAATAAAAGTTACAGCTTAAAAGGTCGACAGCAAATAAAATAAAAAAAAGCGCACAACTGATAAACATTTGCAACTCAAAAAAAAAAAAAAAAAAAAAAAATAAAAAAATAGCGGACATAGCTGTTTGTCATAACAACAAAATTGACAGAGCAAAAACAAAAATAATAAATAACAGGCAAAATTGTCGGAACGAAATTTAAATACTCTGCACATCACATACAAATTTAATTGTACAAAAACCACGTGAATTTTGCAATTTTTAATATATTTTGCATTTAGAACCGTATAAAATAAGGGGGGTTTTTTTTATAATTTTTTTTTATATATGTAAGTGTATAAAATAATAAAGAATACCCAATTGTGCGTAGCACCCAACAGTGCTATTTTTTTGTCAAGGCCTTTATTGGCGATATTTATTTTTTTCAAGGCGAGAATTATTAACAACATTGCTTCATAAAATATTGCTTGGTGAATTTTTATAACAAGCTTAAAATAAATATACAAAAATATGGAAAATCAGTTTATAACAAGTAAATTTACCGATGCGCGATAAGCAGCATTTTTTTTTTTTTGTTATTACGCACTTTGTTGTCTATGTAAAATGCGAAGAAAAAAAAATGTGATTTGTAGTTGTACCTTTTGCTAATGGTTTTTATGCCATCGGCGATTGCTTTGCTCAGTGACCCAATTTGATTTGCCAGCTAACCAGCCAAAGGACCAGAACAGTTGACCAGTTAAATAGGAGCAATTTTATTGTTCCCTGGTCAGTGCATATTCTGTAATGCAAAGTAGCAATTATGGATATATAATTGATTTATCGCATGTATAAAGGATTTAAACTAGTCGAGTACAGACTAGTCGCTACACCAGACTAAAATCCACTTAATAAATAATAAAAAATAAAAGGGACAGCATTTTTTTTGAAGACTCTAAGAAGACGTTTAAATTGACAAAAAACGTATTTAACTTTGCTAGCTTTGAGCAGTGGTCGTCTCCAAAACAATTAAATTTGCTTAGTGGGGATTTGAGTTGAGTCAGTCGCAGTTGTTTACTACCAAATATTTTGATTGGCCTAAAGCGGAATTTCTCAACGTGTCTCACAACATCAGTGTACACTTCTCTGTTTACCTTTCTTGTCCGAGTTTTGGGTATGCAAAGTTTAGTTTTCTGTGAGTGAAATCTGAACAGGCAACTCAAGAATTTTTTGTTTTTGTTTTGCCACATCTTTTTGAAATTTACAGTTGTTGTATATATTCTGCTTGGGTGCATGCTACGTTGCAGTTGCAGTTGTTGAGCATTGTCAAGCTTAGCTCTTCCACTTCCACAATAGCAATAAAAACTCATATATGTAGCTGGTTTATTAAATCACTGTGCGATTAGTTTCCACCTGGTCGAGCTATTTCATTCTTAATACTGAGTAAAATCAATGCCATCTCCTGCATCAAGACAGAACGTTGCAGTCGAGTGAACTGGAATACTCTGATTGATTCTGTAATCAGGCTGGGTGCAGCCAAGAAATATCAATTATTTAAGGGAGGTTCCTTTAATTATGCCTTGAAATTTTGTAGATATAGATATTTTCAGATATAGGCTTTTGTGAATAAGAATTTTTATTAGTTCATATAGGCGACTAACAGTAATAAACGCACCAGTAATATTGCTGAGATCCCATCCGAATCAGATTGTAAAAAGGATGCTTTACGACCTCTAGCTTATTCTCGCTATATTATCCAATTAGATTATAATTCCCGGAAACACAAGTCGCAGCTAAATTTTGCAAATGAACAAAAGAAACAAAAGTTTTTTAATTTACACCTGATTTACAATCATTTTCTGTTTTTTTTTTTACGAATCGGAATTTGTATTTCGGATCATCATTTAATTAAATTGAATTGTATTACAAATGTGCACAGAATTAAAGATTTGATTTTATTATTACTGATTAATGCAACATTCAACTGTGGCATATGCAATTCAAATGAGAGCAAAACAATATTGGATATCCCCTTGTTAAATCAAATAATTTTTCATATATTCCAACTAAAATTCTTAGCCTTATGCTAAAGTTATTGCATTGATTACAAACACAGGAATTTATGACTATACCAAAATACGTGAACTCCTGGAAATTTAGTAAGCAGCACAAAACATCTAATGCTGAATTGGATGAGGCAACAAACTACAAAAATACATTAATTACATTTTGTCAAAAGCAGTGGCAATCAACTGGCAAATTATTGGCACGTGGCCACTTCAGCTAACAAGCTGGCGGAAGGCATAAAACCAAAAAGGCCTTATATCCAATAAATACTTTTGCTGATTTATGACGCAAGAACCCCCACTCCTCACCCCCCCACCAGGCTGACCATAAAGTCAAGTAGAACTCGCTGTGCCCCATTTGTCATAAAATTCATTTAATATGCAGATAAAAAACCAAATTACAGCCCTTACAACTTTGTCACATTATCTTATTATTTCTCTTTCTATCTGCCTGCCACAAATGGAGCCCATTCAATTAGTGGCGATGCTGGTGCTTCATCTATGCCGCATTGCGTTTCCATAGCAAATGTCAAATATTTGTTGCACGTGTATAAAATTGACTATTATTACTATTTTTTTACTCATGATTATCATTAAGTTCTGATGGGTAACTAATATATAAAAAATTGCACTGCCTGGCAAAAATTTATTCAAGGCAACTATTAAAAAAAAAAAAAAAAAAAAAAAAAAAACATTTCGTGTAAATCGCCTCATTAGTATTGGCAACGGAAAAAGTGAATTTTTAGAGTTTTCATGCTGATTACTGATATTGAAATCGAGCTTATTTTTTTCTAGTTATTTACTGAATATTTTGCAATTGTTCTCGTATTTTGAAGTCATTAAATTTGTGTACTTACATACTTGCAATATTCAAATCTCATATTTCTTAAGGTCCTGAAATTATTTTCTTTTAAGATTAGATAATAGCTGCTTGGAAGATCCTTAAAAATCCAAAACATTATATTTCGATAACGATATTTTAGATATGTAGGTATTTTAGACAAAAAGCAGCGCATCTCTGAATGATAGGATTTTTCGACTTATATAGGATGGTCACCTTTTGATGGCTTTCTGTCCACAATGATTACGGAGGTGACGAGAAATCCTCGAGAAGTCGACAGCTCGTGTTCGTCACTCACTTTTGCACTTTACTTTCTATGTACTTCCGGGCACAAATGATGGCCATGTTTCTGCCAGGATACTGGTTTTGCCTGCAACCACCTCTTTCCCGCTGCTGCTCAACTTGATGAAATGCTGCACCATGGTTCCCTAGTTAGACAAACTTTTGTTTGTGTAGTGTGCAGTTTCAACTTGCACATGGTATGTAAATACTTTCAATTTATCTTCGTAGGCCAAACGATGCGACTTGCAATTGTTTTTGTGTGTCCTTGCTGACAGGGGCAAATAATTTGAGTGCTCCGAGGTGATGGGTGATGGTGATGGGCACGAGCTGAGTGGATGTCGCTCAACTTGGAACTTATGCATCTGTGAGTAATGTTCCCTCTGGCTTTATTCATACTTTTTTTTTCATTATTTTTTTTCAAAGCAATCACGGCATTTGTTTGGGGTCTAGCTCAAAGGACGGCCTGCGTTTTAGATGTGCCACTGCAATTGGTTTGGATTTAATTTTGTTTAGAAACACACAAATAAATGTAACAAATTTCGTCTGGCAAACTTATAATTAAAGTTATTTGCGGCACGAATTTATTTGTTGCCTTGAATTCGACATTAAAGATGAAATATGGATATATATGATACAAGAATGTCTGATTTACCTAGCTAAATCCAAGTTTAGATGTTGAATTAACTTTTCTTTTTATGCTGAAATATTTCTCTTTTAGGCGGAAGCGTGCCATGTTCAAGAATTTTATTGTTTGCCTCATTTTTTGGATTTTTGGTTTTTTGGTTTTTCTTTCTGTTTCTGTCTTTTTCACACAGCGTGTCTGTTGCACAAATAAATTGGCTAAATTTTCATTTTGTACTAGATTTGCGTGGATTTGTGGCACGTGTTTTGCTCTTTGCGATTTTTATTTTTTTTTGTTCGCATTGATTTTTAAATTGTATACTCTTTGTGTGGGTGTGTGAGACAAGGTGTGTGTGTGTACATTCGTGGATTTTGTCGGTGGGCTTCTCTCTGATTTTATCTGCTGATTTTGTATCTTTGCTGTATAGCAAATTTTTTACATATTGCATATTTAAACGTATAAGGAATTTCCAGCTTATGGCCTGGCATCAAAACGTATGATGGATATATATATATATATTTTTGTGATCCACTTTGAATTTTGTTGGATAGAATAGAATCAGAACACATGCCTTATTTGCTGTGTGGTAATCATGCGGTTTTTTGCGCTTCCTCTCGTTTTAATTTGCGCACCAATTTGGCGCAAAATAAGAAAATTTTGTGAAAATAATTTCCTATTCTGAATTTGAGCAGACGACGTGCCTATTATCAGTTTGATTAATTCAAGTGTTCTGCCAAATGAAATGGAAAACTTTCGCGCTCGACGAAGTCGTCGTTCATGATTTATAAATGAGATAAAAAAAAAAAACTCAATGGTAGAAGTTTTTTTTGCTGGCCAAATTTATTCTTAGAAAGAACGAGGGGGAGGAAAAGGACTCAACAAGGAGTGTTGTTGTTGTTGTTGCTAAATGTGATTCAAAACTAAATACATTTAGCACTGGAAAATAATATAAGTGTTCAGTGTTTGGCAAATGTCAAGAAGCCAAGTCAAAAGCCACAGAGCCAAATGTTAAATTGGCATGGAAGAATAAATAAAGTTGCCGCCAAGTGGATTATGTTTCAGTTGTGGCACATGTTGGCGCATGCCACAGATTCAGTAGAACAGGAATTGAGTTGCGTTGAAAATGTTGTTGAAATAGTTAAATTAATTGAATTGGAATTTTAGTCGTTATTGTAGCAGATCGAGGTCAAAGTTGCGAAGCTTCTCCTCGACATTCTCGCGACTGAGATCCTCCATTTCGTTAGCCTGTATAACTTTCTGGACGCCAATCAGCTGCTTTTTCAGTGTATAATATGAGGCTGCGTAGAGTACCTTGTCCTTAATATTGGCTTCCGATGGACACCAGAGCATCATAAAGATCTCCTCCGTTATGGAGGCTTCACGGTGCTCATGATCATATGGATAGTCATAGACAGCATAGCGGCATTTATCCGATCCCTCCTTTAGTAAATCAGATAGAAAATCATCATAGCTGGCATCACGGCGACCCACAATCTCAACGTGAATCTCCTGCTCATCCTTTACGACATAGATCACATAGCGATGTTCCTTGGACTTGCATATTTTCTCGAAAACGCTAATGCATTCCGCGGAAACTATAACTCCTGATGCCATCTTGTTTCACCTTTTTTGAAAAACAGATGCATTCAAGTTGTTAGCCAAAATTAAAAAAAAAAATAGAAATAAAAACAATAAAAACTTACCTTTAAACAATTCTCAAAAAAATAGGATTTTTAAAATTTGTAAGATATTTTTTTTTTATTATTTTCAGATGTGTGTTTTTTGTACGACTCGAATGAAGTGAATGACTAGCTGTGTAAATGCAAAGCCTACCAGATATATTTAGACTAGTTTTGTGAATGCAAAGGCTACTTGATTGAGATACGTAGCAAAAATAATTTTAAAATCATATATATATATACATATATATATATATAATAATAATATACATATAATAAATATAATAATAAAAATATATAATAATAATAGTACGCAAAATCAATCAATTATCCTATTATTTTGTATATATGCACAGATATTAAGCTGCGTCGTTAATTTCGTATTTTTCAAGACATGGCAATGAAAATATATATATGGAACATATGGAATATATATATATGGAAGCACATCGAACAGTGAATAATTTGTTGCATCTTTGTATGTCACAGCAATTGTGAGATGGCATATTTATTTATGAATCTAAATTAAATAATTATATAAAGCTTGTATTTTGAGACAGTGTGACCGTATTATTAAAGACTATCAAGAAATTTGATATGCTTTTGCCTCATGCATATTTAAGAGTGCTTTTTTATGCAATCATCTTGCATGGCTTAAACACGTATTCCCATCAACAGATCCCCCTCCCCACCCCAATTTGCCAGAACCAACGCGTAAGCCGAGAATCTCGTTAGACGGCTAAATGTAGAAAATATTAAAACGAGAGAGAAAAAAATCCAAGAGGGAGAATTCTAGTCAAGAACCGAGCTGAAATTAGCACATTCGATTAATAAATATACATTTTTTACTAAGAAATTCATTTTGGAATACTATTAAATATATATAATCAATGATTTTTTATATATATATTTAATAATGTATTTATATAATTTATGACTTATTTGAAATGGGCGGTTAGAAAGTCTTACCATTTTTAACTTGAAATTCATACTTTTTTTTAAATTATAATATAAGAAAATTGAATTAGATAAATTTTTTTAAAATATTATTAAATATATATAATCAATGATTTTTGATGTATATATTTAATAATGTATTCATATAATTTATGGCTTCGGCTAGCTAATGTTTTGTATATATTATAGTTTATTACTTTAATTTTTGTTTTAACGAATAATATGATATAACAACCACATTCCATGAGATATTCTATATATAGCAAAAAAACCCAAATCATCAATACTTAAAGCCATCGTTTATAATTTGCAATAATTAAACTGAGCGGCAGTAAAAGTTGGCTTAAATTTGATATGCTTTGAGTATCCTTGGTAAGTATCAAAAGTGATGGGCAGCACAGTAAAATTCGTTTTGGACACGTTACAGTGTTGACTGCTAGGGTTTTCCACTGGACCAACAAGAACACATTTTTGGCACTAAAGACTATGTAAACATAGACAGCCTGTGGCCAATATTCAGGGGGGGAATTTCGCTTTTATTACGCGTAAATGAAAGGCATTTGTTGTCGAATGTCGCAGAGGGTCTGGGACTGGGACAGGGACTGTGACAGGGACTGGGACAGGGACTGGGATAGGGACTGGGTAAGTGGGTATTCAAATTAGGTATGAGATTGGATTTGGTGGCTAGGGGAGATGTGAACTGCGGGGCTGTTTCTAAACTGTTTTACTCAAAACTTAAATGCCAATGATTAACAAGTAATCGAAACATGCCTAGACACACAAAAATAGACTGGATGGCTGGCTGACTGGCTGGATGGATGGCTGGCTAGATGGCTGGCTGGATGACATGTTTTCAATTAAATGTTCAGGCATTATTCATGAGTCTTTTGCTAATGAACCCATGTAGTAGCCAAATAGCCCAATAGCCAGAGCCGCCTGAAACGGAACGAAAAATGGTAAAAGTTCAGTTGAGTTTAATTGATTTGAGTCATTTGTTTAAAACAACAGAACACACACACACACAAACACACACAAACAAATAGGCACAGAAAAACCCACACATATACAAAAACAACAACAACAACAACAACAAACAAACAGTTGCAGAACCGTTCAATTATTTTATATATTTCTTTTATTACTTTTAGTTTGATTTTCGCCTCGTTTTGCCCAGAGCAACACTTATTTACATTTTGTGTGTGTGTGCTTTTTACACCACCTAACCGCACAACCAGGGATGCAATTATAATTAGTTTTTGTTAATTAAATTTACGTTTTATGTTTGCCCCCAATGAACATGTTCACACTTTCAACGCTTGTAGGCAATCGCTATTCGCAGACCAACAGGATATTTTTTATATTTGCCAAATTTGCACAAAACAATTACGTGAATTTCTACATGCTGATTGAAAATAGAATTCTTTATATTAATTTAAGTTTCCTTTACTAAATTTAACCTAATGGCAACTGGTGACAAGTGGTTAAAGTGGTTCAAGAATTGGGTCAATAAGTTTTGCCAAATATTTGCAACTGGCAGTTCATCTTCAGATGAGTAGCTAAATATGCTGGAAAATTCCAGCGAGACTAAAATGACTGAATTTTCCATTGTTATTTATATTATATATTATTTAAATTTTAATTTTATTTAACATGCACACAAATACAGAGCATGTGGCTCAGTGGCACCCTTGCCACAGAGTACATGGGAATTTTGAAAATTTGAAAACATGTCGCGCCGCATTGTCATGCAACGTGAAGCTGCAACAAGCTGCTTGTTAAGTGGGTCACTTACCACCACATTTGTAAATTGTTGTAGATTGTGTGCCGAGCTCATAATAAGACAAGTAATAATTTTGTAGTCGCGTGTTTTGGATTGTTGAATAAATTTCAGTTTTATGACCAAATTTTCCTTTAAAAAGTTAAAGCAGTTCACATACATATATAAATATTTATGGCCAGAAACGAGCTGAAATCACCAACTTGCCAATAAAAAAAATAACCCAAATGCATGCGTAGAAAACGGATATACCAAAATAGTATTTCTAATCCAGATAATATTTTTATTTGTTAAACACAATTCTTAAAGGCGTTGGTAGCTTTGAGCATTTACGTAAGAAATGAGAAAAGTTAAATGGTAAGAGAAATGTGCTAATGACAGTTGATAAATTGTGCTCAGCAAAGTTGAAAGTTGAGAGCTGATTGCGGAATTGGCATTTTGCAAAGAGCTGCAATGCAACCTGACGTACACTCAGAAAAACAAGAAAGCATGTTGAAATCGATTTAAAATAAATTATTATTATAGGTCTTGAAAAAAAACATTTTTTCAAAGCTTAACAATAATATAAGCAAAAACGCTAAAATTATAATTATTTTAAACACTTTCTTAACACTGTAGAATATAACATACCTAATTTGATATGGTCGGTTAGAAAGTATTATAATTTTTAACTCGAAATTCATATTTTTTTTTTATTATAATATAATCCCAGTAAGAATTTTAAAAGTGTTTAGGAGAACAATTATTATACACTCAGAAAAACAAGAAAGAATGTTGAAATCGATTTAAATTAAATAATTATCTTGAAAAAAAAACCATTTATTCAAAGCTTAACAATAATATAAGTAAAAACGCTAAAATTATAATTATTACACTGTAGAAATGAGTATAGAAAATAACTTTATTTGAAATCTAATCTTTATTTGAAATGGGCGGTTGGAAACGCTTATAATTTTTAACTTGAAATTCATACTTTTTTTTATTTGATTATTCGATTTTATTAAATCGAATTAGGTAAAAATTACCATGGATTGCAATTCCAGTGAGAATTTTAAAATAGTTTAGGATAACAATTATGTCAGTTGAAAAAGAGTTAAGAGCAAATTCAGATTAATATAAATATTATTATTAATCATATTTACGAATTAAAATATTAATATCGTTTAGCTGCAGGTGCCCCAAACAAAAACAATATTAAAAGATCAAAGGGAATAAATGATGAGAGCTACTCGTGATTTATGTAAGGTAATTGGCGTCGCATGTCACCCGGTGGGACATATGATGATGATGATGATGATGATGGAACTTCTGAGAGTAGACATTCTTAAGGAAAATGGCAATGGACTAATGCGTGACAAATTTCGATTTTCAGTTCGTGACACAGTGGCAATTCCGTCAGCCACATGTGGCACATGCAGCCCTTGGCCCTCTGAGACGTAGAAGCCTTTGTCAATTTATCTATTGTGCGGAGGAGCATCTTCCATTTCCTCGACATGTTTGTATAACCAAAAGTGGTTGCGACACAAACGCCAACAAGAGCAAAGCCAGCGATGATCAACCGAGGCATCTTTGCTCTATGCTCCAAGCTTATCCATGGAATCATGTGTTGGGTTTGACAAGTAATTTGTCAGTACACCTTTAAGAAAAACCAAGGATGTGTCTTAGACTTTAGTTTAATGTGACTACTCGTCTACATATACATCGTGGTTGTATCTTAATTAGCGAAATATATTTTTTGTATAACTACTATTGGTGGTTTTGCCACATGCCGCGTCAACATCTTTGGCCTTCACCCCTCCTCGTCAACGATCCACATATCGCCTGACTGTCGACTTAATAACTGAAGAAACTTTTAATATGGTTGTGACATATTTGTTCACATTAAATCCTTGTTGAGTAGCACATTTCTTAATGACTTTTCTAATGGATTTGTAATGCGTGTCACAACACAAAATTGCTTTTACACCCTTGCAGCGGGTATATTATTATGTATTATAAATTTTGAAATAACTCTACTCAAGAATTCATAGGAATTATTAATAATCAATTAAGACTGGTAATTATTTTTATATAGATATTAAACGTCATTAATTCTGTTCGCAAAGTCAGTAAAAATAAACATATCACTTAATTTGACTTAATGGGCAATAAACTACTTAATAACTCACTTTTTTTTTTAGTACTTAAGTGGTAAGCGTTTTATTTAAGTGATTTTTTATTTATGGAAATAAATAAGTCTGCGTTTTTATGCTGCGGTTGACAGAAGGCGTGGGATTTGGATTGGTAGCGCAGAACAGGTAGGTTCCAAAACAACAATGTCATTTTTTTCATTCAATTTTTGTAATGCTTTTTCCATTATATATTTTTTTTTTTGTATATATATCCAAAGTTGGTGGGAATATTGTAATGTCAGTCGTCGCTAAAAGCTGTTGAGTAAAATGTCGTTTTAAAGAAAAAATTTAATTGAAAATAATGAAATATTTATGAAAGCTCTTGTTTTTGCCTAAGGATGTGGTTACATTAATTATTTTGTTTTAATTCGGTAAAGACGCCCACACACACACACACACACACACATATATTAAAATCTTTTTTCTTGACCTAAGGCTACAAGAGCTAATGCCTCCTTGGGTCTGTTAGTCCTACTGTCTATCAGAGAGAGACGCCTGTCTCCTGTCTCTTGGCTCCTCTGTCTCCTCTGTCTCCTTTTAGCAATCGTTTTTGCTCCAGGATATAAAAAATCTGCTCTTCTCTTAGTTTGCCAGTGTACTTTGTAGCCTAACTAGCAACTAATCAAAATTTTACGGCTTTTGTGTAATTATACTCGTATCATTGGGAACAGCACAAAGCACAAGGATGAAGTTACACATCCGACGCCACAGTGCCTGCCATTTGTTTCCTTATTACGCATACACACACACACACACACACACGTACATACAGTGTATACATTAGCCAAGTTTGTGTGTATGTCAATATTTTATCACTTATTTGATGTAATATAATGACAATGCTTTTATGACAAAGAGGTTTTCCAATTTCCCACAGCGTGCTCTGAGCCTAAAAGCATTTGATATAAACACGTAAACACTTCTATTTTACATATTATAGCCATGAAATTCACGAATCTGCTTTTCCAAAAGCTAAAATTAAAATATTAGTGTTGTTGCAGATGTTTATAAATTTCTTTTTTTGTGAAACAACAATGTCCTTTAATAATTTTAGTAGAATAGCATATCTATCTAGATATCGCCATGCCGATTATAGTGTGCTTTTTGGTTAGCTTTTGTGAAAAAAACACGTTTTGTCAAGTGTAAAGAAAAGGACGATGACGCAGCAAGTTTTCTTGCGAAATATACGCATATATTTTTATATAATGATGATACAAAATATACAAGAATTGGGCTTGCGGGATGAGGAGTTGTCATGATTTATACAATTTTAAAGCTGCCACTTTTGAGCAGCTCATTCGACACTAAAAAGCATATTTTTTTCCAAGAGTGAATTACGTATTAAAGATTAATTATTATGTTAAAAATATTCAAAGCAGCGCCTTTTAGACATATTATTTTTTTTATGATATTGAAGAAAGTTGAAATGGTTCGCTTTGAATTTTTAGCTGCGGTGTTTAACTTTAAGTAGAGCATAATAATATTAAAGTTTTCTGATACTAGAAGTTTTTTTCTGTTTGTATATTTTATATGCAGAGTGACGGAAATACAGGAATAAAGATTCCGTAAGGTAATATTGTAATTAAATAAGCTATAAACCCAATAACTGTCGAGGTGACTGTTGCCTGCCCCGCCGTGCTGGCTGTTAACGGATGCGTTTGGAGGAGCGAAACATGCACGTACATTTGGCTGCCTAGCGAATGTTAATGCCCTTTGGGGCATGACTCGGCCACAGAGGACAGCCTGTCTACCAGTCGGCCAGCCAGTCTGCCAGTCTGCCAGTCAGCCAGCCAGTCAGCCAGTCTGCCAGCCAGTCAGCCTGCCACCCGGCAACCAGAACCCTGTTGCGTGCTTCTAACTTTCGACAATGCGCACGCAGTTTGCATATTTGCACATCAATTTGGAACTTACACAGGGGCACGGAAGAGCACCAGGAAGTCTATGGAGCAGCAAGGAACAGGCCAGCATCTATCCATGCCTTGTGATAACAGTGCAGTGCGTGTTTAATATGTGCTATCGGCTGAACGATCAAACTGGGTCTGTAATTAGTTCACATCCCTATTCACGTATGCCGCATGCCACATGCCACATGCCAAATGCCACACGCCACATGCCACACACCATCAACACTAATCGGTTGAGACAAGCGGAAGTTTCACAACAAAAAAAAACCATGTCATCGAGTCATTGTCGCACAATTAACCAAACATTTAATCAAGATGCAGCCAACTCGCACGCAAACTTAACCTAAATTGAATTTAATTTTGCGCTAACGTAAATACTTCAAGTGTCATGTATACCACAAAAATAAAAAAAAAAAAGTGTGCAGAGCCAGATTCCAGGAGGTGTCCAAAAAAATATACTTGTGGATTTAATCTGTCTGGCTTTATGTTTGACAGTGTGTCTTTAATTTTGACCTTTGCAAGTTTTTCACCGACGTCTTTTGATAAATCATGAAAAAGTTTTGCACCCCTTCTCAAACTCTTTTTGTGGCTTTTCATGACATTTGGCAAAATCTTCAAATTAATCATATCGCGAACAACCGAGTCCCTTTTTATAAGCATATTACATTAAAATAATGGGTAGAAATGGTGGTTTCATAAAATTGTGCCAAAGTTTTGGTAATTTGCAGGAGGACACCGTTTTTCTATATATTTTTGTTAGTTCTTTCCAGTTTCGCCTTTTATACAATTTAGTTTATTTTTGTCTCTTTTTTGGTGTTGACTTATATTGGTCGATATGAAATAATTAAATGGAGCCAAGTGCTTTAATTGATTAAATAAAATAAATTTAACTTAAATTAAGCGCAGCTTCTAATCGAGCGCTCCTGACAATATTATAAATATGAATACCAACTGATTTCCCACGACAATTGAACAGACATGTAAAAAAAAAAAACGAAGCTAAATGTATTGGAGGAAGTTCGATTTCCCAAACCACTCGGGAAAGTTGACTATAATTTCATCCATTCAATTCAATATTTTGAGCATACTTTTAACAAAACATTTTGTTCCTTTGTGCTAGCTGCTATCTGTTTACGAGGTTACTTAAGAAATCACTCAAACTGGCAAAAGTACACCAGAAGGACAGCTACCATTCCAGCAAAATTCATCTCAATTCTTTATTCCACTTGGGATACTTGAAAGTTGCGAAAATGGCATAAACGAAGCCAATGAATGAAATGCGAATGCAACAAGCATTTACAACATGAGCACACCAATAAAAGATAAAAGAAGACTCGGAAAAGTTGTTGTCCATGAAAGAGCAAAGGTCACACACCACACACACCAACAATCACAGAAATGCGCTTTGAGTGTAAAAATCAAAGAAAAGTCAAAAATGACACAGAACAAACAAAAACGCACGCAAAAAAAATCCACGCAAATCTAGTGGAAAATTAAAATTTTGGCAAATTTATGCGTGCAGCGCAGAGGGCAAATGCCAGACAAAGTGTGACAAAGACAAAGGAAGCAACACACATATTGGCCAAAAAAAAAAAAAAAAAGGGCCCACATGGCTATAGATGCCAAAAACAATTTACGACTCCGAAGTGCCACTCGCTCTGCTCTCCCACAAAGGATTTGTAAAACACGTCTTTGATTTGGCGTAAAGAACAAATTCCGATGCCTTAAGCCAAATCCGGCCACAGATGCACATGGGAATTCGTCAGTGCTGATTATGTATCCACTGCGCAGCAAACCTTTCTATATTTATCCACAAAATCATCTTACATTTGTGGCTGCTAATGTTTATATATGTTATTTACCTCGTCTGCCCATAAATATATCAATATAAAGTTGGCGACTTTTGGTGCGTTAGTACTCAAATATATGGCCCAAACAATAAATCTGATAGTAGTACTAATAGTAGTAGTAATAAAAACTTCTACTTTTTGATAAGGCAATTTAATTGCCTTTAATATAATATATATATTAAGTAAGCTTTAAATATCGTCTTCAACTATTAATTCAATTAAATGCAGTCCCTATTAAAATATGAGTAGAGTCTGGTTCGGTAATTGATACTGATTAAAAATGGTAGATTTTTTCAATATCAATATTTATTATTAGCTTAAACAGCTTGAAATAGATACGGTTACTTGCCAGCTAAAATTACCCAAATAAGCTTTAAATTATAGCAGAAATTTTCATTCGATTTTTCTTCTATGCGTTTATTGAGATGGCGACGCAGAAAAGCCAATCGATACAGGACGATGAAAGCTGATATGTTGCACATGCACCAACACATTTAAAGTTTCCAATCCCTACTCAAAAACGCTTAAATGAAACCGATGAAGCTAAATATCTGAGCTGGGCCCGGATATAACTCTGGTGTAAGCCGGTTGAGCGATGGGGTTGGGTATATTTTGGGGCGACGCGGATTTCCTGTTGCTTGCCTCGAATGAAATCGAGATAAAACATGTTATTTGATAAACAAGCTACGTCAAAAAAAATTGATATGCATTAAAAATGTAGAAAAGTGCTCATCGTATGCCATCTAATTAGGTTAATATATTAATATAAATAACTTGGTTGATCAAAGGATCGATGTATTTTAGGATAAGCCTTTAAACTTTGCGCTATTTATTTGATATTATTTATGTACATTTTTAACGTGGATTGTGTGAGCGATGCTGGGGCAACGACTTCGTATAATCATGATTTTAAATGTACAAAAAATTATCTCTAAAAATGATATGAATGAAGCTACTCACTTAAAATGTTAGTCAGTCGCCAAAATGCGAATTGATTCTGCTTCAAATGTGCTGCACACCCTTTTTGTGAATTTGCCGAGCCCAAAATTCAGATGAGCAACTCAAACATGCCACAGCAAAAAAAAAAAGAAAAAGTGTATCAATTTGAATTGCAAAGTTAAATGAAAGCTGGCAACGACACAAGCAACATGAACATGGACCGACACCGACACACACCCTCATCAGCATCAGTTAGTACATGTCGCATGTGGCATGTGGTACGTGGCGACTTGGCTGTGGCGTGTGGCCAATGCTCAGACGGCTGCTCCCAAAAAAAGGGCTCAATACCCTTCAAAAAGAATACACAAAATACTCGAATTGAATACGAATTTGTGGAGAACCTATATTAGTTTGAGAATTCGCATATTTTAATATTATATTATAATATTAATCGATTTTTTTTTGGATATTTCTGAACTCAAATATTTTGATAGACACACAAAAAAAATTTATATTTTCAAGTTTTTGGATTTTTTATTATTTGTTATTTTTTTTATGAGTCTACTAAAATGTCTTAAAATAAAAGTGTATTTAATTTTTTGGCATCTTGGAATCACTTGAGTTTCATTGGCTTCATTTGTGTATTCTATGCTTAAATATTTAATATGTTTCCCAATTCCCAGCCATCGAATGGGTATTCAGACACGCTTGGGGATAATATATATATATATATATATAACTATCTATAAATGTGAATATGTTTTTGCTTTGTGGGTCTTTGACCGCCTTGGAATTCCCTTGGTCTTCGATGGCCAGTCGTCGAACTTGCCGCCAGACACAAGTCGTCCGGTTTGGGGTAAGAATATACAAATATACAAAATAGCAGCCTGGACAACCATAACCACTAAAACTAAGTCTAAATTGGTTACAAATATATATATATATTTGCTATGCCCAAAAGAGAACCAATTAGTATCTAACCAAATATGTGCATTTGCAATGAGTGTAAGAAACTGTCGCTTGGAACACAAATGAAGTCAAATAACGACTACCAATTGATAAATAAATTATTATATTATATTATTATAATTAAATAAAAAATGCAATTAGTTAAAAGATGAGTTCTTCGATAAAAAGTTTGTGTGACTGCAAAATAAATGATGACTTTCCAATTGTTATCGTTTTTAGTGAAGAGAAAATTCAACTTTTTAGGTAATTATGATGAACGAAAAAGTACATCAATTTCGCGTTTTGTGTGCATACTCCAATTTTATCAGACCTACTTAGACAATTAATTTGAAAAGGGTTCAAAAAAGATAATATTTGTGGTATGCTTGTCCGCGAAATGTGGCCTCGTTCAACCAACAAAGACACAAAACTTAAGTGGGTCACAGGATTTTTGTGTCCTAGGATAGGTCACTGGCAGAACCTCTGGGGCACGTGCTGGGGGTTGCCCCGAGGGTTACTTGATGGGTTCAGCGTGAGGTCACTAACTGCTTATGTGATTAGAGTTCAAATTAAAATTCTTTAAAAATGCCCTTTGCCGCTTAATGGCTAACATGTGCAGCAAATGGCTTGCGGCTTGTGGCCCACACAGACACACAACAGCAGTTCAAAGTAAGAGAGAGAGAGAGAGAGAGAGAGAGAGAGTGTGTGGGAAAAATGCCTCTTCGCTTGGGACTTGTGCCCAATTGAAGCTCCGTAATTGAATTGAGCTGGATGGAACGCTGTTTGGCTAAGTCTGTGGGCCGCTTAGCCGTTGGCTTATTGGTTTGCTCTTTGACTGTCAAGGTGTCATCTGGCTGGCTGGAAGCTTGCTGTGGGTAGTCCAAACTGATGCTCGCTAATTAATTCGCCTAGCAGCGGGATGCACACAAATGAAATACTCATTAATTAATAACAGAATTTGGGGCGGACTAAGTCGTCACCTCATTTAACCACTGTGAATGGTGACTACCCACAGAGTGTCTGAGTATGTGTGTGTGTGTGTGTGTGGGTGTGATTATGTATTTATTATAGCAGCACAAGTGTGAGATTTATAAATTGTACCGTTTGACACAAAAGAGTTAAATATAATTAGGTTAGAAATAAGTGAGAACATATAAATACATTTACCAGGTTACCAGGTTACCTAATTATTTAATGACTAAATCTGATTAATTAATTACATTAATTGTTAACAATATTAAGCTGTTCATTAAGTGTGTTCATTCTCCGAGTTGTGCTGAAGAGTATTTAGAATTTAGCCCAAACGTTAAATTAAATTTAAATTTAAAGCACACTTTTAACTGTCACATCAATTTTTCTCGTTGTTTTGCTTTTTATGGTATTTTCACCCCAAAGTTTTCTTATAAAGAACACATGACACACATGCAATTTATGTTAGCACTGAGAATTACAGTAAATTATGAAATATGTCAACATAAGTCAGGGAATTTTCAATTTTGGGCTTTCTTTATGCGCTGCACATACATATACCCTTTACTAAAATTATATGTGGCACGGCTCAGTTGAAGCGAGTTGGGAAACCACAATACAACAACCAACAACCAAACACAAACACCAACATAATCATAAAAGACCGTGAACAGAATAGGGAGGCCAACCGAGCAAAAGAAAGCAAGTCAAAACCAAATGGACCAAATGAGCATCCACTGGCGACACGTGGTTGCCAGCCCCAAGAGGGCTAAGTCAGCCACAAGAAAAAAAAAAAATAAAAAATATATATATATATATATATAAAAACTGAAGGCAGTGAAATGAAAACGACAAAGTCAAACCCACATCTTCAGCCAAAATCCCATCCGCATGGCTTCAACTGTTTCATTTTTTTTTTAGGTGCCATACAAAATTATCATAAAATTGCGTCTTAAAATATTTAAGTTTACTCGTTTTGTTTCTTCCTGTTGCACATTCGCAAGTTGTTGTTGCTGCTGCTTTTTTTTTTTTTTTTTTTTTTTTTTTGTTTGCGCTGTTTAAACATTGATAAGCTGCTGCCATCTACAAATGGCTGCACAACTGGCCATAAGGCTCCCCAGCTGGTCAGTGGTTTTATTCCACATTTAACGTGTTTAAGTTCAGACATTAATTTTATATGCGATTCTGTGTCTTAAATATTTTTTGTGGGCTTTGCGCTTTAATGCCTCAACAGCGGATGCACATTTGCCCCAATTTGCCACACTTTAAAAAACACAATGTAATTTTAAAGTATTTACATCATAAACATGATGATAATTACATAAGGGTCGGTTAAGGAGCACAAAAGTTGTTGTAAAGTTAACTTATTTTCATATTGACACAAGAATATGCACATATAAATGCTAATGTATATTTTGTGTTATGTATATGTTAATAAGGATATGGATATATATATATGGTATATCCACTTGTGCAGGATAACCACTGTCTACTCGGTTTCTTGCCACAATGTAACATTTGCATGTTATTGTTATTTTTTACATTTGTTTTGACGTTAATGTTTTTACTTTTTGGTTAAGACAATGAGATGAGTTTTGGGGGCCAACAGCAGTGGGTTTTTTTTGTCAAGTAAGAAGGGTTCAAGCGTGAAACTAACCAAACTGCCAACATTATTTTTGGCTCAGAAGTTCAAGAAAGTTGCAAGTCACTCAGTAAACAACGGCCGTAAAACAACACAAAAGTTACTTGGAAATTATCTAGTCAAGGGCAATATAAGTTCTCGTCTGTGTGTGCCATTGTTTTGTGTGTTTGAGTGTATGTGTGTGTGCGTGTGTGTGTTTTTGTTGGGATGTGCTTACACAAATACACATACACGTCAAGATGAATAACAACAACAACTAGAGGAAAACAGTCTCAACAATAACACACGGAAATGGAAATGCAATTTGTCTGTGGCACATACACATATTCTATGTATGTGTATTGGTGCAAAAGTTGGGCTCCTGTTGCACAGGTAAACACACATAATCCAAACTGACTTTGGCTTAATAGTCAGTTGTTAGTCCTTCCCATTTCTTATTTGCCCAAGCAAACTATAATAATTCAAACTTTATAAACTGCGGGATATTAAATTTAATTATAACAATTTGTTCAGGTGTCGGATTAGAAGGAAAAACGGCATAATTAAACTTTATTGCTTAAAATGACTCAAATGATATATATTTTAAATGGTATTTTATTTTGGGTTTTTGAATATGTAGTTTGTAAAATATATTTTGTGTGTGGCAGGCAAAGGGTTTGGCTGGTGTCTACATTCAGTTTGCGGCACGTGGAGCCAATGTTTGTCTATTCCCATTTCGATTCGAATGGAAAAACATTGGTAGTTAATGCGATTGCTTTCATTTTGGAGAACTGGGAGTTAAAGTCAATTTACTGATGTGGTATCGGTCCATCAATGATGCAACAGCAATCAATCATAATTAAAATTGCTAATTCCCTGTTTGCCGAATTGTGTTGCATGCCAAAAAAGAATCTAAACATTTGTGGCACAAAACAAGCATCAATCAAATCGCATGCATGTTTTATCCAATTCAAGTCATCTTTTTAAAACATGTTTGAACGTAGTTCCAAAGTATATTCCCACACTCATCATATGTTTATCCTTAATATTAAATTTTATTAGTATTACTTCTGTTTTTTTTTATTTTTTTTTATTGATTTGGAAGCCACGCAGCGTTTGTCTGCTGTCAGACGAAGTTCGTCTTTTCCTGAACAAATTGCAGACTTTTTCAATTTCAGGTTGAGCGTGTAAATTTCATTTACTCTTTAGGCCAAAACCATGGCCATGAGTTAATGTTAAGAAATCGTAGAAAACTGAAAAATCTGAGCAGCGCACAGGCAATTGGCCTATATTTCACGGCTGGAATATGTTAAAAAAAAGGGTGTGAGAAGGTGTGTTTGATTTATTTGGACAAGATGTCACACACGTCGTGATGTTGCCCCCAAAAAATATGAACGAACATTTACCGTTACAGAGGCCGTGGGGCGTATGCCAATCGTCGATTTGAAGAGAAAAACCAATTTAAACGAGGAAAACGCCTCTCAGCGAGAGGTGTCTGACTAAAAAATAGCCTGTGACCTATCCAAAGTGCCTCAATGCCAACATAAAAAATATAGGTATAGCTGTAAATACCTATAGCATAGATTGAGGCTAAGAGCAACGGACTACTATATATATATATATATATATGCTTCACCTGAACATGATGTTTCCCTAATTCACTTGAATGAATACAGGGTAGGCAACACATGTGCACGGCCTTGTTGTGTTTGTGTGTGTGTAGTCATGTGTATAGGTGAGTTCGCTTTTGGTCTGGCCAAAAAAAAAAAACCAAAAAAAAACGTGCGTCGCTTGTTAAAGTGTGGGGGTGCAACGAGTGGGGGTGCAACGGGGCGAGGCAACAATTTTGAAATTTGAAATCGGACTAAGCTCAAGTATAAAACAGGGGAGATATGCCGCGGGCTTATATTTAATGGAAGCATGTTTAATAAAATATTTGTGCGAGGTGTGTGTGTGTGCACAACCAACAGTAGATACAAAACATAAATCCAGCATACCAGAACATAATAAATAAATGTGAGAACTGTCAGCTGTATACAATTGGGGAACAGTCTGGCAACGTTTTGGTTTTATTAGCAATTACCCTATTTGTGTGATGGGGGGAGCAGGGGTTTGCCCCGACAACTGCTTGATAATGCCCCATTTAAATGTTGTGTCCATCGATTTGCAAAGCCCCCCTATAAATATTTAAAAAAAAATATTATCTTTTGCCTTTGGTATCAGGATAAATATAAAGGCGTTTTTTTTTTTGTGTTAAGTATTATAATTATAAGGAAATTAAGTTGAATATAAGACGAGAATAAATACATCAGCCAACTAATACTCTGTGAAAAAATGTATAAACTAAGCATGGAAAAAAAGGGTACTTACAATAATCATCATGCACAAAATGCTTTAACAAAAGATTTGTATTTAGAATTTATTAGATTTGGCCCAGCTTTATGAATCTCGTTTACAAGTTGGCTAAAGACAAAAACCCCCAATAAATTGTGGAGCGACCCCTAATGAACTTAAAGGTGGGTGTGGCCAGGGAGGAGCAAATGTTTGTCGAGATAGTGTTTTTTTTGTTTTAAGCCTGTGGCACGTATTGTTCATTTCTTTATTGTTGTTAAGTTGTCTCGATTTATGTACTTACCACATTTGCCCATTGAGGGCAAATTTAGTGCTGCACTTTGCAGCATAATTTAAGCTTATAGAAAGCGAAAGGAACCAGAAAAGAGAAACGGCAACGCTAACGGAAACAGCAGCGGCAACAGCAACAACAACAGCAGCAGCAACAACAACAGCAACAACAACAAACACAAAATCCAAAACAACAATCATAATAATAAAAGGTCATAAAATGCTGGCATTAGCTGCAAAGTAAAGAAATGCCACAAACAAAAAAAAAAAAAACAGCGCAAACACAAATAAAAGTTTTTTTTTTTTTTTCAAAAAAAGGCCCGCCTAGAAAATCCTGCAGTGAAGTCGAAAAAAATGTTTGGGTTCAAATGTCTAAACAAAGGGCAATTTAAGCCCTGAACGCCATGTCATGAACTTGGCAAAGTAACTAAAATCATCAAAGAACGATTTAATAAACACCTGAACTGCTGCTGCCAGGACAACAGGTCCTTCTAAGTCCTTGAGCAGCTCCAACATCTGGTTACCTGTTATGCATTATGAATGCTTGATTACTGAACGACCAAGGAAACGCTTAAATGATAGGAATGTAATAATGTAATTCTTAAGCAGCTGGAATTGTTTAATTCCTCCAAGCATTAACAGGATTAACAGTCGCCAGTCTTAATCCTTCTTAATTTATCTCAACAACCAGAAACACTTCATTATCCTCAGCTAAATTCGCAGAGTTCACAACAATTGAGAATCCATTCGCCAGAATCCATTCGCCAAGAGCTGATGGTATCCCAGAATAATGCCAAATGTCAGAGTAAAGTTTATTCGGCTAAATCTAATTTTGAATATTCAGCGATAGTGCGGAAATAATTTATTATTTTTATTATTATTATTTATTTAATTTATTATTGAAAGTGCTCAAAATAATTCCTCCCGTTTCGCAGATTTTACATAATTTGATTTTAATATAAAAAAAAACACGCTTAAATTACCTGTTGCCAATGTCAATGCAAAAGTGCTGGATTTCTGGTATATTGAATTCCGTTATGCAAATAATCGTAAATTATTATTAACATATTTAATTTGAGCTTTTCCCAATATTGACTTGGTAAATCAGATGGGGCTATTTAACCATTTAATTCCCGGCAATAATTCAATTTGCCCACTTCAAGTTAAATGGTGGCTGTTATGAATAAATGAAAATACAATAATTGAAATTAATTAAAACAAAGTAAATAAATAAATGGACAAAGTTACCAGAGCTGCGAACTGGAACCGCAATCTTGAAGGTTTTTTCTTGATCTTAATTAATGCAACGGCATTATTTATGCGTCTTTTGGGTCCTTCAAGAAGTTTAATTGAATTAGTCTGTGGAAAAAAAGGCAAAGATGTTACAAAATCAACAATAAAGATAAACTTGTGCCTTAATATCCAAAATATATTAAATGACGTTTTTTTTTGTTTTTAAATAAAATAAACAAAAACAAAAACAAAATTCTGCGAAAAGTTCTGTTTCTTTTGTATTTAAAGTTGCCGTTTGATTTATAAACACAAATCGAAATAATAAAGTGCTTAAAAGGAGATATCCAAGTGCTTTCCTATATATAAAAAAAAAACCAGAGACATCTGAACAACTCCTTAACACCCTTTCTAAGTACGGGTTTTTGCCGGAAAACAAGAGCAAACTTCTCTTAAGTTGTGGGTCGGATAAACAAAAGAAAATGACGGATAAATTATTGAGCCAAAGGTGTAAAAAAGTGGAAGTGGTCTCGGGTACGCTAATTAACTTGAAAAATGCGTTGTCCTTTTCAATGGCCGGCACTGAATATATTAATACATTTGCCGCACGACTGTCTCGGTTTTGACTTTGTAAGAAACTTAAGTATTTTGTGGCACGCAAGATTTGCCAGCTTACTTTGCTATATATTTAAAGATTACTTATTCAATGCTGCAGATAGATACAAAGATACAAAAGAAAATGTTTAATTGACAAACTCTTAAGTGTCATTTAATTAATATATAAAATATGAAAACAGCTTGAAATTTCATAATTTATTTCTTGACAACTCAGATGAATTTTAATTTAATATTAATTTAATATTAATTTATTAAAGCTACAAAAATCATACTCAATAAAGAAAACAAGAAAAAAAGCAGCATTAAAGTTGAATATTGTGCAAGTTGATGGTAGCAACAAGTCCTATGGCAACATGTTGCGCAACACTATGCTAAATGTTGCTAGATGTGTTGTGATGTCGTTGGGTGTGGTGAGTTAAGCATTTGTTGCCGCAACTGTTGGTCCACAAATGCCAACAAAGAACAATTGGCGCGCTTCGGCAATCAGTGCACGACGGAGTCTACGAAGCGGAGGCACACAGCGCGGCTTCCGCTGATTAACCAATTTGGTTTGGTTCTGCTTCTTCGCTTTGCCTGCTCGCAAATTGCTCGCCAACTTTCGCTATCGTTTTATTTAAATTTTTTTTGCCCGTGCTGACGCGAGTGCAAGTGCAATTTCTCAAATATATATATACATATATATATATATATATATATACAAATACATATATATATAGTGTGAGAGAGACAGCCTCACGATTGGAGCCTTCTTTAACTATCATCGTCTGCTGTCTGCGCTCGCGCCGCTGACAACCAATGCAGCACTGCAGCTCAACGCCAGCTTTGCTGCTGTGGAACTCTTAGGCGGCGCCAGCGACAGCTTCAGCGATGGCCTCAACAGCAGTGAACTGTATATTTATGGCAAGGAACTTCATCTCGAGGAAATGTCATCTTCAGCGTCGCTTAACACCACGTCGCCGATGAATGTGACAACCGTTGCAGCTGCAGTTGATTCGGTTGCGATTATTTCCACTCCAATTGCACCGACCAATCGGAGCATGTCGCGCATTATAGCCGATGTGCCCATTTGGGTGATACCCTGCTACAGCATTATACTTTTGTGCGCTGTGGTGGGCAACCTACTGGTGGTGCTTACCCTGGTGCAGAATCGTCGCATGCGAACCATTACCAATGTTTTTCTGCTTAACTTGGCCATCTCCGATATACTGCTGGGCGTGCTCTGCATGCCGGTGACCCTGGTCGGCACACTACTGCGTCACTTCATTTTTGGCGAATTTCTCTGCAAGATTCTCCAGTTCGCTCAAGGTAAGTAATCCCGAACTCTGCGCCAAAAGCCTTCTATTTACCATCTTTCCGCCATTAAGCCCCCAAAATGCATAGATTATTCACATCTTTAGTTTTATTATGCCAGCCACTTGAATTGTAAATAGTCACAAAAGCAAAGTAGAATAGATCCTTGCTGTGCCGTGTGCCTTATAGCCAAGTCCGAGTCTAATCCCAAGTGTGGATTTGTTGGCCTTTCACTTCTGTTGCAAATTCATGCACAGTTCTATGGCAAATGCCAAAGGATACAATCTGGGGCCATCATGTAAGTATGTGAGTTCTCGCACTCTAAGTTCACCTGATGCCACTCCAAATGATCTGGGTTTATTTGCTTACTAAACGCCCTCAATTTGTGTGCGTGTTAAATTTTATGGGTGTTGGGTTAGCTTATCTAAATGAGCACGGGTGACAAGTTGGCTTAAACGTTTTTTAAGGACATAATGGCCTAATCACAGCACAAATGAAAACATAATCATAGCCATAACATAATTAATATTCGTCTATGTTTTAGTCATGCTAATAATGTTATGAATATTTAAATTTTTAATTGTCTAATTTGCAAATACACTTCAAGCCAAAACTTTATAAGGGGGGGTGGATAACATTAATTGTTGCTAAAAAAAATATCACTTCGTTTTTTGTTGATTCAAATAATGCAAACTTTTTTCAAATCTCAAACTATTTTATGGGTATGCAGAAGCTGTGACCAAAATAAAAATGTATGCGCTATATAAGCTATGAAAATATATATATGCAACGACGCACACACACACATACACACACACACACACACACCCACACACACCCACACACACACACCGACAAATGTGCTTGAGTTAGCTCTTAAAAACGAATTGGCTTGCCACCAACATCTTTTAACATCGATTTATTACATTTGATTTAAATTTTATGACCACTTTTCATCTAAGGCACTCTGATTTATTTATGACAGCACCGATTTATCAGGCAGCACCGATATAAAATAAAAATTGTTGGAGCGAAAATCCTTTCCCCGCGACATGGGAATGGGAATAACTCACAATTATTGCGTATGGTTCAAAATAAATCTTGAAATAAACAATTAACACACTTTGCTGTTAATCGATAGCTATAGATTCATAATTCATCTTGAATGGTCACATCTTTAATATATATCATTACATTCAATATGTCAACATAAGTTAGTTTATGTTCTACTTATTGCACTTATTCAAGACAGACATCCAGCAAGTTAGCAGTCATTGCATAAAAGTTAGCAAAACGGGTTGAAAAGTTTAAATAGGCATAAAAACAGAGCACATAAGCATAAGGAAATAAGTAAGAACGCTATAGTCGAGTGAGCTCGACGACGAAACACCTTGTACATAGTTGTTGAAAATATTCTAGCTTGGGGTTTTTTTTTTGCACCCAAATTTGAGCAGGTTAACTCATTTCTTATCCCAAGAACAGTATGTGAAGAGTACCAAAAACGATTATTTTAATTAGAAGCACGAACTGATATATCAATATATGAATACGAGAATATATATTTTTGAATAAACCTTGTCCCAATAAGATTTGACCGAAATTGGGGTAGTTGATTTATAATATGCATATCGTATATAACCTGTATTAATAAAAAGAATCTGCCATTTAAATTGTGGCATTTATTACTATCAAATATCGAATAGAATCGATAAACAACAAACAAAGGAAGTTATCGATAATATAAAGCAAATCTTTGCTTCCTTTAATCTCTGATATACGCGTGTTCAACCAGACAGGCGACTCTGCTGTTGATCCTGCCCAAGAATATACGAGGCGGAGATGCTTCCTTCTGTGTGTTACATAAATTTGCACAAAACCAATATACCCATTTTGGCCATCTTTAATGGTTGCAGGGTTTAAAATGCGACTATAGAGAGGCACTCACTTGCGTAAGTAGTTATTAGTTTCATGAAGCAGGTTAAAGAACTTTTCAGCCATAAAATGGATTTTGCCATCGGTGGCATAAACCTTTTGTTCTCGTGCCGCAGCCACCACAGAAAATAAAGTGGCTGTGAAGCAGAAAATGGCGCACAACTCAGCTGGGTTTTTGCCAACCCAGCAGCAGCCTTCCACAAGAACTTGGAGAATTTGTTTTGGCACCTGTCAGAAATGCTTAAATAATTGGTGAAATTGATTTACTTAGCGCAAAGTACTTGCACAGCCACTCGACCAACCAAAAGGGTTGAAAATAATAATAATAATCTTTTCAAAAGTAATCAAGTTCAGTTTAAACGAATTATTATTTAATAATGTGTCTATTCATAAATGACTGGCTGTTATTAAAGCCAAGTTTATGAAGCTGCTGCACAAAACCTGCTCATGCGTTTCATCCAAGACACACGTCAATCTAGTCAAGATGAGTCTTCCGGGTAATGCGAAATAATTCCTTTTTTTTTTTTCCTTTTTTTGAATGCGAATTAGGTAAAGTCTTCGCATAATGTGAATGAGGAAAATTGTGAGATTGCTTAAATGTATCTCTCTTTGTCTGTGTTCCTGTGCGGGTGTGCCATCGCCTTGGAGAGGCGTCCTCGAGGACGTGCGCTCCATTCAATGTTGCACGTCGTCGGGTGTTGGACTTGGAGTCAAGTATATGCTAATGTAGACGGTTTCATCATGCTCTTATCTGAGATACGCACGATAGCTGTTGAATAGTTTGAAATGGGACTGTGCAACAAATCACTTTCAACAAAACAGTAAAAAATATACAAAAAAAAATGGAACAAAGGACGCTCACGTTTCTTTGTATTTTTCAGTTTTTTTTATAGTTTTTTGGGAGAATGTGTTGAAATGTGATCAAATTGTTATTGTTCATATAAATTGATGGTCCTTCATAACGTTTCACTGTGCGATGGCAGTGCTGCTGGTGATTGGCATCCCATTGTTGTCACATGCAGTTTTAATGAGCTTCTTCCTTTTCCGGTTTTGTTGCCATTTTAGCTGCATCCGGTTAGCAGCTCGTTTAAAATGTTGTTTACATTTGCCAATTAGCCTTTTGCAAAAATTGTTGTTGACTGCTTGTCATAAACTTTTTGGACTTTCATCGTTTTAATTGACAGTAGCATAACCAACTTGTTAGCAGCATAATGACATTGCCCGAGCAAATAACTTGCCACACATGAACGAGTGTGATTTGGACATTTACCACAACTGTTGCACAACATCTACTCGCAAAAATTTATAAATGTCAAATGTGTGTAGTTGGCGAGTCTGACACAACAAAATTATGGCATCAATTTGTCAACGTGAAGAATTTGGTGTGCCATGGCTCATACCAAATGGCTGCCAAACTCACAAGCTTGGTAATCCGGTTACGGCCAAATATCAATTTGTCTGGTAATTTTTAAAAAATTTTTTCCTTCACAATGCTTTGCACCCAATTCAAATCAAATCCCCAATCACGGAGCTTATGACGGCTGTCAGCTTGCCGAGTGCGAACATCTTGCGGGTTCCCACGCAGATGAGAGAGGTTGCCCCAAAATGTATGCTACACATTTCACTCCTAATTCTCCACAAGATTAATATTAAATTCGCATGAGTCTTTTATTAGTTATATGCAACACGCAAAACTCATTCGTTTTTGTCAACCATGGTGTATAAAATATATATTGTGTACTGCCAGAAAATATATTGTTCTTTTTCCAAACTTAGACAGCCAAATTTATATTATATATTTACGCTATTTCAACTAGCATGTTTTCATTTTCCTCTTGTGTTGTTGAAAAAGACAGATGATTGCATGACTGCCAATTTAAAAAGTTTTTCATGACTTATTTTTTTTCTTTTTTTAGATGCATTGGAGTCAAAAGTTAGGTAATTTTTTATCTAGTGCTTTACGTGCTGAAGAGTTAGGAGTTATTTTAAGTACCAGCACATAATCTAAAAAGTAGTAAAAATTATTCTGAATACAGTTCAAACTGAACAATTACTTTATCATGGTTAAAATGACATGAAACGTATTTAAATGGAATTTAAATTATAAAGAATTTTGTGGCTTATGACGACATTCTTCATTTCCTTAAAGATGTTTTTTTTTTATTTGTTTGCAAGTGGCAGAATTTGCGATTTGTACTTATGGAAATCTTGCAAAACTTTTCCATTTTATGGAATATCTGCTTCAAAAAACTTTATGCATATATAAATAAAATCATATCTTAGGTATATACTAGAATCCGAGTTATTGTGCAACCATTCTAAATCAAACATCTGCAAAATGTTCTTTTAAAATTAATATTCTCTCAATGTAAATGGCAAAATGATGTTGGTTTTCTTTCTTTTTAAAGTAAACAGTTTAATTTTCTTAACTTGTTATTTATTTTTCAGCCTTTTTGATTTTGTTTGTCCGGATATTAAATGAGAGTTAAACAACCGCAAATGTAAATCACTCGCTGTAAAAAATACACACACTGAAAGTCAAACACAGTGCCACCGCGCCACACAATGTGCCACACACGGCGCCCCATCTCATGTGTCCCGCCCAGGCTATGGCATCATAAAGTATTTTCCGTAGTTAATTTTCTTCAAAATAGCTTCGTCAACCTTGTCGCTACGGCATCCAATTTCTGCTCTGTGAATAATCCTGCTAAAATGCACTTGTGGTTCTTTGAGATTTACCATATGCGGTCTAAACAACGTTTAACCCTTATGCAAGACTACCACGTATAAAAGCCAGCAAAATTAAATTTCAAACTGGTTATTTAATTTAAATTTACCCAGATAAAGCCATACTTACATTAACAAAAAAAAAAAAAAAAACGTGTCAAATATGTTGTTAAGCAGCTTTTACAGCTCGCACAAGGAAACCAGATAATTTCGAAAAGAAAAAAGATCAATTTGGTATGCAAAAGAATAGTTTAAATTTGATACGAAATATGCTTGTGTTAAAGTGGTAAATGTCAAATCGATAATACCGCAAGATTGCCAGCCATTTTATAAATAGAGTCAACAAACGTCAAAGGCAATTTGCTGCCTTGTAGCCTCCTTCAAGGATTTGCATATACTTCGTTGCTAGAAATCTAAAATACCCACATCTCTCATATATTACACAAGGAAACTCATAACACTTTTTGTTCGGCCACGCCCACTCCTATTGTGCTACATTATGTAAGTTACCATTTGATATATATATTTTTTTTCTAAGCTTCCTTACAAAATTATAATATAAGGTAAATAAGGTAAAATAAGGTAAAAGTAAAAAGAAATTTTCTCAGTATTTTATAATTCGTTTATTATTAATATTTTGGGCTATTTTCGAGGAAAAGATTCTGCTTGTGATTTTATTTGTGTGTCTTAAATATAAAGACAAAAGCTTCTTACTAGTCAAATATATTTTAATAAATACAAAATGAGTTCGTTTGAGCTTGAATTCGCTTTGTATTTCGTTCAATTATATTTCTTTTTAAATACGCTTTGCTCTTCTTGTTGTGATATTAAAAAAAAAAAAGGAAAAGTCCAAGCTATCTTGAAATTTTAATTACAAAACAAAAGCAGAGCTCAAACGGTAAATAATTAAAAAAAAAATGAAATGACAGCAAAATAAAATATTTGTACTTTACTTTCTATAAATATTCTATTTTATGTTTTTTTACAAGATTTTATTTAATTGTCGCATTCTTTCATCAATCATAGAATATGTATTTATTTGTTTGAATGAGAAAGCTCTTTCTTGTTGTATTTAGTAGACATATTTTGTGTTTGGAGTACACACAAAGAGATTAGGTGACACTAAGGTGTGGCTAAGATGAGTGCTGAAAGTACACCCAAAATACACAACCAGCATAAATAAATTAATGCGATGAAAGTGGAATTGGCGCAAGGGGGATACGGAAGCCCCAGGTGACATTTTGGCGTATTTGTGATTCTGTGTGTGTGTTTACTTATGTGTGTGTTTGCTCCAGTCAAATGCCACAAAAGCATACAAATGAGATGCCATTTTTTTAAAAAAAATAAAATAAAAATAATTTTTGCCCATAGGCAATTTAAACTTTTGCAATACTCTGATTTGGTTCATATTTTTTTGACAAAGGCTCTTTGACTGAGACTGGCTGTCTCATTGTGAATGCCGGAAAGCAGCTTCAGAGGCTTAAGCCGTGCTTCGACAACGACGTCTGTTTGAGTGCAGACCCAAGTTCAAATAACACTCACGTTATGAATCGCTTTAAGCCTTAAAAATATTTATGAAATGTGAGCAAAAACACACCAGTCAATTGGCATTTGGTGGGTTGCAAATAAACTCGACCACTTTGACACACAATTTATTTTGGAATTTATTACGAGTAGAGAAAATATTTCTTATAACTGTTTTATAAAGTTTTCTAGCCAACATGGCTAACGAAAACGAATCCTGTTTGCTACTTGCCATATAAGAGAACTTGAGACTTTGCCGTGCATGTCCTCCCAAAAGGGCTCAAACTTGTTTTTTGTTTGCGGCAACTTATCTGAAGAGTTCTATTTCAGGTTTATGATGAAAATGTATAGCAATTGTCAAAGTGCACTCAAGACTTTGAATATGTTTTCCGTTTAGGTAAGAGGCAAAAATTCGATACTCACATTTAATACGAGCTTCACTTAATTAACTTTAATTGTTTATTGACCTCTTCAGTAAGTAAGATAGATATTCTATCTTGGCAGGTAAAAAGCAAAGATTCTAACTCACATTTAATTCAAGTTACACTTAATTAACTATAATTGTCCATTGACTTCTTAGCAATAAGTTTGCTAATTAAAAATCATTTATATTTAAGCATAATTACACATTGGACAAAGGCGATTAATATTAAATATATATTGTGAAAAACTCATTAAAAAGATTCTTAGTAATTTAAAAAGATAGAAAAAAATCACTTTATTAATATATATATATATTAGTAAGCATTTTTGATTTTATATATATGTTTAGTCTATATGTATATATTTTTCTGCAAGGATATTAATCTTATCAAAGAGAATCGCGTTTTTCTTGTTTAAAATTTAAACTTTTGATCATACTTTGAACAAGCATTTAATATCTCGACACGTGCTGAAGTTTTTCCAAAATTATATAGATGTCGCATCGTTAATTAAGATCGTATTTGATATGGCACGAAATCGTGTTCCGCTTCTGCCACCAACTCCGTCTGTAAATGGCAATGTCCCATCTCCTCCTCCTCCGCAACCCTCCAATATCAATTTGTATATCATGCATCACATTTTTATTTGATATGGTTAACAATGTGATTTACAGCATCATTGCAAGTGGAGGGTCCTGGCCTGCCCGCCAGCTCACTCCGGCAATAACTTGTATTGTCAATAAAAAATAAAATAGAAGAAATAGGAAACCAATTTCTTTTATAATTTTTGGCGTACAAAGTTGCTCACAGCCGGAATCAAAACAAAAAAAAAAAAACAACTGAAACATTTCAACATAAAGTTGATAAAATGGTATACCCTGTAAAAAGGGAAGAAAACTTATAAAAAATATTATATTATATTATAATATTATTTTTTAAGTATACATAAGTATAGACAAATAGGCAAGTGAATTGTGATATTGTCAAGTTGTAAATAGTATCTGTACAATTGGGGTAAAGGATATCATTTGGTCAATCAGTCTCAACTAACCGATAAATATATATATTCTGCGGCGGACGAAACTTTTACGTTGCCATTTTTTATTGTTAGCTCAAATTTGAAATGATTTTTATTAGGAATACACACACACATTTGGCATTTGGTTGAGCATTTCATTGCCAGGACAAAGATTCGATTTTCCAATGAAACGACACAAAAAAAACCCATTCCATGGAATTAGTGCAATGGCTGCCAGGCAGTCCATAAACGAAATGGCCAGCTCAAAGTCACAAGATATTGAAAAGCGACATTTCAATATTTAAATAAGGAAATGTCGATCAGTGTTCCATATATATATATATATATTTATTATTTGCCATTTCTTATTTTTAGCTTAAATTTGAAATGACTTTTATTGGGAACACGAGCACAAGTTTACAGGCATACAGGCATACAGATTGAGCACTTTATTGCCACGACACAGATTCGATTGCCAAGTGGAGCGAAACAGATACCCAATCCATGAAATCTGTGCTATGGTTACCAAGCGATGTATCCACCAAAAAAATCAAATGTCAAGCGTTAAACCAGAGAACTGCGACCAGAGGCAGTTGCCCATTTTATGCCAATATTTTGGGATATTTGAATACCAGCTGAAACCGCTTTTCACATTGTTTGCAACTGATTTATGATTTATGCTGTTCTGATCACATAATATCTGACTATTAAGTGAATTTCAATATATATACAATACAATTGAATGTGTAAACATGCTTCAAAGCTATCAGTTTCCCGCCGGAGCACTTGAGAAACTGTTTAGAGAAACAGAATGGAGATATTTAATATTCGCCCAATGAATGTGTTTTTGTCATTGATTTCTTTTTTTTTTTTTGAGTGAGTGATGAATATGTTTTTTCATGAAAGATGAGACTATTTTAAGTTATCTTTTAAAGAGTCCATTTGCAGACGCACAAGTTTAGAATTATGACAATATTATTTGTCGTTGTTTAAGGTATACCAGAAAATTGTATGTTATTTATTTATTACATTAAATATCATTCATTCCCTGTGAGATTTTAAAATTATAGCAAAAATGCTATACTAAAATATTGTTAAGAATTGAAATTTTATTCAAGTATGTTTTTACCAGATTAAAAATGGTGGCAGGTTCACAGAAAATGTTTAAAACTCAGTGGATAAATATAAAACCATTGCTCAACAAGTAACTTATAATTAATATTTATTAACATATGTTCGAGATTTATTTGCCTTAAAATACATTTCCTTCATATATGAAATAATTAATACTTTGACCTTATTTGCTTGAGGGCTGTTGGATGCAGTGTGGATGGAATTACTTAACTGACTTTTTAAATAGATTAATTAGCCGTTTGATGTATTTGTAAATGGGCGTTGATCCACCCACATAAAACATACAACGTGGTTAATGTGGCACATTTTGCTGTTGCTTGGCAACAGCCCAGAAACTCAGTTGTGGTTCAAGTGTTACATGCAAATTTGTGGTGAGTGCATGAGAGTTGTGGGATGTGGCCAGATGGAAATTTTAATAAGCACTTCTTGAACAGAAATATGCCCCAAGGTAAAGAGCAATAAGTCCAGATTGGAAATGACGTTTCTCTGTATTTTTTTTTTTTTTTTACCTGGGCGAATTTCTATTTTTAAAATTATTTCTGGTAAACCGCAAATAACCAAATCACAGCAAACAAGCTCTAAAAACTAGAAATAAATTTATATTAAGGATGCAGTCTCACAGTTTTTTTTTTTTAAATTCTATATTCTTCAATTTTGTGCATGGAATAATTAAATTCTTTTAACTGGAGTTTGTGCGGAAAGTGTTGCTGATGTTTTTCCATGTCAATAATAAAGCAAGTGTTGAAATTTTCCACCGCATTTGGCAAACACGAGAAATCATAATTATTTATTCGGTGAAGCGGACAGAAATAAATTGGTCCCAAATGCGTTGCACAACTCCGATTAAATATTCATTTGCTCTCTCACATTTGTGTGGACGGTTTGTGGTTTTGTCGTGTGGCATGCAACGTGTTTCAACAATAACAATGGCCAACGAAATGTGAAATCTACAATCTAAAAATAAAAATGAACAAATGTGAATACAAAAACAAGGACCATGCGTGTTCCTGGTAAATTCGAACTTTGAGTCCATTTGTTGACCGATAATAAACCATTTTTTTTCGGAATCCAATTGTTGCATAATTTCAGCGCATTTTACGGTATTTATTTACGGCAATCCAAATGCGCTTTTTGATAAAAGTTTTGTTTCGTAAATGAAAACTAGTTGTATAAAATTTAGTCAAATAAAATATCATATTTCAATGGTATAAAATTCATAAGAAATTTATGAAATTTTGAACTGTTCGTTTAAAATACTAATACAAATAAGTAATAAAATAATAAATAATAATAAATAAAAAATCTAACTTCAATGCAAAACAAAATTAAGAAAATATTTAAAATACAGAAAGAATTGGCTGGGAGACCTTTTTGTTTTTTTTATTTTTTAATATATTTAAACCACTGAAAATTGTTAAAAATATTATTAATTGTTTTGGGAAACTTTATGCAGAAGGCAATAGGAAATATTTGCTGATTTAAGAGTATTTAAGATCTATAGACTTCAAATATGAATTGTACATATTTTATGGGGTCAAAGATGCTGGCACAAGATAATTATACGCTTTACCAATTTTACCAATATTACCAATTATTAACTGGTTGCTGCATTGGCTTAATTGCCAACCCAGTTACAATTTTGCGGCATAGTTTCAGGAACACACACTCACACATTCCACATTAATAAGGACATAATTGATCGATTGGATACCCATGCGTAAAATGGCTAATTTAATGCTGCAAATGTATTTGTGAAGGCTTTGTGTCAAGATACCACAAGTAAAGCAAAATATTTGCATTCTATCTGGTTCAGGAACACAGAGCATAAATGGCAAGGTGGAACCACAAGTCCCAGGAGACAGTTGGATGTGTGGAAAGAGTGATTTGCCTATCATTAAAGCATTTTCTGACCGAACTTTGACTTATGGCCTAGAAAAAAAAAACGTTGACAATCGTTGCTACATACTTTTATAAAATTATATTATTTAAGAGGAGTTAAATCAAAGTAAATCTTTTAGATTAGATTTACTGATTATTTATTTACTAATAGCTAATTTAATTCTTTAACAATGCATATCTAATCCAATTAGCTACAACAACAAAGTTGTCAGCCTAAAATTATAAATCAAATTAATTTTCAAGTGCTTCTTACAAATCTTATAATTTGTGTCTTATTGGGTATTAGATGAAATTGAGCTATCTAATTAAGTAATCTAAGTACCAAAGTTTTATAAATGCCTTAAGCCCTAAAGTTTTCCAGTAAATTCACAATCAAAACACTTATTTCGTATTTAATTTGTAAGATTGTATAAAAGTTGCCATTAAATAATTGGTGTCCACAAAACTGGCTAAGAGCAAACTTTCTCATTAATTGTATTTACATTTTCGAAATACTTTTGGGCTGAATTAATTTTTGCTATTTCTTGGTAACTGAGCTTCCTTTCGAGACTTGCGTTTATTTCCTTTTAAATGTATTTGGGCTCTACCTATATGCTCAAACTTCCGTGGGGATTGTCCTGTATTCAACATTCCCGTGAAATTTGCATGTTTATTTGCGGGCAAGTCCATTGAACCATGGCTATGGTTCCCGCAGCAAAATTGCGGCAATGCTGACAAAGCTAAATTTAATTTTGTTAATGAGCTTGGTTTGTTTAGCAATTTGGCCAACTGCCCAGCTTCAACACAAGTTACTCACACACACAGATAAAAACTCAGCAACATAAACAGTGCCAACTTATGTGGCCCATTTACATACAAAAACCAAGATTTCCCAAGTTATTCACCTTTTCCTAACTAAGTTTTTCTCATGTGTGTGCGTGTGTGTGTGTGTGTGTGTGTGTGTGTGTGTGTGTGTGTACGATATTTGCTCTGCATGTGAGTAGATGCAAATTGAGTGGGAATATGAGAAGTTACTTTTGCCGGAACACTTAATTTTGTTTCTTTTTTTTTTTTTTCCTTCACTTTAGCCAACTGAGAGACACCTCCTCCTACGGGACTCCGGGTTGACTGTCAGCTGGCAGTGGCAAATGGCAGATATATTCATATTGTTGGTAATTCAATTGACGCTTTGACAAGTTGTGTACACCTGTCCAGATGTGGCAGAAGTGCGCAACTTCATTAAGCTTTCGAATTTGGCCAGCAAGCGGTTGGCATGTAAATCAAGTTAACTCGAGCGAAATGTTGGCCATGCTAATATTATTATTGTCATTAACATTGCCGTATACCAAATGGATCACTTCTGCTTGCCGTGGCTTGGCAAACAAATTTGGGTAGCTCTAACACCAACGTCACCAAAAGCCGGCATAAAATTTGCATTTAAATGATGATGCGCACCTTGAGTTTCCCACATCCTTGACCGTAGACCGTACACCGTACACCGTAGACCGTAGTAGATGCACCCGTTCTTGACCAAATTTGTTTGTATGTTTAATAAATGTGCTCATGATAACAAACCGAAAAAAAATCACCTCGAGTATAAACCAAAAAAGCAGCACTTTGCCAAAGTTCCTTGAACTTTCATCATTAGGTTTTGGCCTAGTTATTTTCTAGGGTGGTGCAAAATATTGAGATTGAGAGTATTTTTACACTCAGAAAAAAGGTAAACTTTATTTTATTTATTTTTTCATTTATTTTATTTATTTTATTCAGATTGTATATTTTTAATACCAAATATTTATATTAATACAAAATTTTAGTACTTTGAGATTGCCACATACGAGGGTGGTCTGAAAAGCTTCCGACCTAATAAAGATACAAGACATTCTTCTGATGTTTTATTTTTTATTTGTTAACATAGTCTCCTTGGAATTCTACACACCTCTCCCAGCGATACTCCCATCTCTGTAACCCGTCCAAATAGTACTCGGCGTTTTTCTTTGCAAAATAATTGTTCACAAAGGTGATTGCCTCTTCATTTGACGAAAATCTCTGTCCTCCGAGCGCAATTTTCAGATGAGGGAACAAAAAGAAGTCGCTTGGGCCTAGATCTGGTGAGTGAGGCGGATGGTCCAGCAGTTCAAACCGTAAATCGTGCATTTTGGCCATGGCAACCGCTGAGGTGTGAGATGGAGCGTTGTCTTGATGAAACCGGATTTTCTTTTTTTTGCAAATGTGGTCGTTTTTCCGCAAGTTCTGCCTTCAGCTTGTCAAGAAATGATGCGTAGTATGCTCCTGTAATGGTTTTTCCTTTTTGAAGATATTCAATTAAAATAACTCCATGACTATCCCAAAAAAACAGTCGCCTTTACTTTCCCAGCCGAAAAAACAGTTTTTGCTTTTTTTTTACAAATATTTTATGATTTTGACGAAGTGACAAAAAAAATATCTTTGCAGGATTCGAGCCCAAATTCCTCAGCTTAACTCTTACTTGATAGCTTTGCAAATTTTTGTAATTTTTATAAATTTTAAGAAAGGTTTTTTTTTGATTTTCTGAGTGTGGCAATTTAAGTAACTAAATGCAAATTTTATGATTTAATTTTACAGCCGCTTCAGTGGCCGTCTCCTCTTGGACATTGGTCGCCATTTCCTGTGAACGATACTATGCCATCTGTCATCCGCTGAGATCTCGCACCTGGCAGACGATCCACCATGCCAACAAGATCATCGCCTTCATCTGGCTGGGCAGTCTGGTCTGCATGACGCCAATTGCGTATTTTAGCCAACTTATGCCGACCAGTCGTCAAGGTGCGTGATACCAAATCAATGTTAATTATATTAACTATACTCAAATCCTAATCCAGGTCTTCGCAAGTGCCGGGAACAGTGGCCAGCCGGCTCCCTGGCCTATGAGCGTGCTTACAATATATTTTTGGATCTGGCGCTTCTGGTGCTGCCGCTGCTGGCGCTCAGCTTTGCCTATATGTTCATCACTCGGACTCTCTATGTGAGCATGCGGAATGAACGCGCCATGAACTTTGGCAGCAGTGGACCGGATGACGTGTTGGCCCCCGTGATTAGCAGCACCAGCACCAGCAACAACATCGGATGCAGTCGATTCCGTCGCACGAATCAGTCGAAGCGGCAAAAGTTGCGCCAGGAGGCAACGTGTATCGATGGTGCCACTCAGCTAGATATGCACCAACAATTTGGGGCATCACAATACTCCTATGGTAAGTGAACCGAGTACTCTGATCTTTGGCTTTGCAAGATATTTTCTTTAGGTTCGTTTCAGTTTTGGCTTGCATAATTTTAAAAATTATTCAATATGTAAAGTCGGGTAAAGAAAATTGTTTTGCTTGGAAAGTAGCAAGATGGCAGCATAAAATTGCTGGCATTTGTGGCACATTTGGTGCTAGCAAGCGTAACTGAAGAATTTCACATCCTTTCGTCCTTTTCGTCCTTCTGCTCCGTTGCCCAACACACACACACACACACACACAATTTACATGCCAAAGCCATCCACGCGCAAAATGTGCTTCAGTTCGTCGTCCCACTTTTTTTTTGGGCTCCAGCCACTGGCGGTGTCTGTGGCTTCAACGCTTCGACACTTTGTCGAATTGCCGCTCTGACGCTCCGTTGTTGTGGTGCCTCCACTGAGAAGTGAAGCGCAATATTCACGTTTGCCACAAGCCGCATTTGACAATAGTTTTTTTTTTCCTTTTTTTTTTTTTGTTTTTTTTTTGGCACATGAACTATAAATTGCCTGCATGTGGAAAGCGTCGGGTTTTGGATTTAATCTGATTCCATCGGATTTGATAACTTCAAGTGAGCCACTTAAATAGCTCGCAATCGTCCCTGAACAGCTTAAAGTCACTTTTACTTTAACTGGAGCACATTCCACTTAGTAATCAATACCAGCCAGCTGAATATTTGAATTTTTTTGCCAGTGCTCAACTACTTATTAGTTTCCCACTGGTTTTTTGGCCAGATCCTCGTCGTGGTGCCTTGTCTGCTAAGTGTCAATCAATGACGACCATGACTGGCAGATTACATAGAGATTACCACGAAAGCCATGTCTAGGTGTCAAAAAAAAAGTATGTCTACATTTCAGTTAATGAAAAGAAAGCAAAAAAACAAAAAAAAAGTTATCTAGATTAAATACAGAGTTTATTTGCGTAGAGATTCCTTGATTTGAATGTTGCACACTTTTGCTGAATTTCATTAAATCCTTTCTATGCATTTCAATGGGTGTTTTTTTTGTATAAAAGGAAAAACGTCCATTTGACGACCCCATTATCCTGAAAGCCCCCTTTAAATATGTAAACAGTGATTGCATATTATTAGCATAAACTTTCGTTTATTCCGAGATCCTTTAAGTGCGTGGCTCAACGCTAATAATGAATTATCACAGTGTGTCGCCATTAAGGACTCTCGGTGCGCTGGACCAGCTGGAAGATGAGTGTCGTCTGCAGGCTCTTTTCACACTCGCATTTTGCATCAAATATTTGAAATGCCATTCACAACAAAAAAAAAAAAAGGTCAAATTAAATATCGTGAATTATGCTTGGGTCGAGCATTTGATGGCCTTCTCTTTGAAATTAGTTAAGCCACATCTGTCATGGCAATTGGTGGCACATTTCCGCATTCCACATACCGATTTACATATATATATATAGTCTAGCACCACATTGCCACATTAGCACCTAAAAAAATAATGTTCTACGCCAGTTGATGATAAATTTTATTAAATTTTTAAAACCTATGCAATTTACGGTCGGCACTTAACAATTCTGCGTCATAAATTACCATGCAGACCAGCTCCAAAAGGGAGGCCACCCAGTTAGTGTCAGCCATTCTTCATTCCTTATTCCAGCTCGAGTTGGATATGGCAAAAATGTTTTATTGCCCAACGCTCAGAATGCTGGCGGTTTGTTGGTAATTTCCATAGCCAAGTTTTATACAATTAGAGCCGTTGCCTTAAACCCATTATTTTTTCCATTATGACTGTGCTCATTAAAGATACCCGCATAGGGTATCAAAATACAGTCATAACTCCTTAAAACTCACCGATAAAGACCTAATGTTTATATACTTGGCTGCCGAATATAAATTGTGTCAATAAAAATGAAATTAACTTACTTAGCTGCCACTCAAGTATTTTTAATTGTCACATCAAAGATGCCAGAAATTCAATTCAATTCAGCTATGCAGACACCCAGTTGAGGGGGAATTGTGAGCCAAACGAGCCAACTGAAAGTGGTAATCAATCTGGCCAGGCTAAGCAGCTTCGTTGACCCAATCTATGACCAGACACTAAAAATGAATAATGGCGAATTTTGTGTTCCCCTTGGGGGAACAGTTGTTGGGGTTTTTTTTTGACATTTCGGAATTTTTTGATATTTTTGGAAGAGGGAAAACCCGAAGAAAACACTTGCTAAACATAAGCATGGATTCATCGGATTTTCTTAATATGTACCAGCTGTGCATTTAAAGTATTTTAAATTTTGTGTAAATTATTAAAAAATATACAAACTGAATTAAAATTTCGCTTATTAGCTTTACAGAAATATAACCAGTTAATACAAGTGGACAGAAATTGCGAATCCTTACCAGTAAAGAATAAAATATTCAGAGGAGACATATACTCAAAATATAGTTTAACACTATCTAAAGAATGATGGATATATGTCATTATCTTTAAAAAATTGTTCATTTTAAATTTCACGAAAGATTAAGCACATTTTAAAAATCATCATTGAATATTTAAGAAAAATATAATTAAATTACTCAAATATTCTATAACATTTATTCCTTTATACTCTGTTAAATTGAAATCAATAGAATCGCTGAATCGTAATGGTTTCCATTTGATTTCATGTGCCAAATTAGAACAAAGACATTATGTGGCACAAATCACAGTGGCAAGAGCACCGTTGCTGCCCCAAAATGTGGCCAATGCTGATGCCTCAAGAGGAAGTCAGGGGCATTAAACATTCGCGAGCTGCAAAATTCACTGTTATCAATTAGAATATTTGAATTGCCTATCTTATCATATGACTGCTTTCCATGTGATCCTTGTTCCTTGCTCCTTGCTCCTTGCTGCCTGCTCCTTGCTGCTTGCTCCTTGCTGCTTGCTCCCTGCTCCTTGCTCCGTGTTCCTGGCTCCTTGCTCCTTGCTGCTTGCTCCTTGCTGCTTGCTCCTTGCAGCTTGCTCCTTGCTCCTTGCTGCTTGCTGCTTGCTGCCTGCTCCTTGCTGCTTGCTCCCTGCTGACTGCTCCTTGCATATGACTCCTTATCATATGACTGCTTTCCATGTGCTCCTTGCTGCTTGCTCCTTGCTGCCTGCTCATTGCTGCCTGCTGCTTGCACCTTGCTCCTTGCTCCTTGCTCCTTGCCGCTTGCTCCTTGCTCCTTGCTGCTTGCTCCTTGCTCCTTGCTGCCTGCTCCTTGTTGCTTGCTTCTTGCTGACTGCTCCTTGCCAGGCCAAGCATTCAATGAGAACCAACTGCGGAAATATTATCCACATTATTGGCAATATTAGATTTGAAATGAGCTCAACCATTTAAGCCAAACCAGCTGTCAAACATATGTTGATATTGGTGGGATGGAAATTTTAATAAAATCGTCTATAAGATCTGTGTATCAGCTTATTATATTTTGGATGTTTGGAATTTTGATTTGGTTACTTCAACTCGATACACTGCAAGTAATTAAGAGTCATGTGTCAATATTTAACATTTGTGGCTGCTTTATGCAAAACCAGCTGCAGGGCATTATTTAGTTAATTAAAGCAGTTTAATTGACGTGTATCGAAATTTTCGCTCCATTTGGTGTGTTCCATTAGCAAACATGTAAATTTTGTAGCTGCTCCTTGTTTGCAAATGAACCAATTTTGCAGCATCGTTTTTTTTTCAGGCAAAAGCAGACATTTTTGTTTGTTTGTTTCTTTGTTTGTTTGCACATGTTTAACGTCTTTTTATGCTGCTGTACAGTGAACAAACAATATATGGAAATATATATATATTGTACTTTATGATATGTCTGCAATGTGTGCAAAGCAAATATTTGATATATGCACTCTGCGAAGCAACTCGATTGAAGCAACTTGTTTAAGCCTCTTCTGTTTGGTTGCATCTCAATGAGCTCCGTTATATATATATATTTTTTTTAAAATTTAATTTTTTTGCAAATTGTAATTGTAGCATTGTATCCAAAATTTGAATAAAAGCAGACTTCTTCAAGAGTGGGTTGTTTTGGGATAATTAAGTATATATTTGTTTAATGTTTTATAGGTAGAAAAAAATTATATATATAAAAATTTGAAATGGAAAAGCAAAAAAAAAAAACAAACTAATCTGAGGAGATATTAAAACAACCAACAGTAAAACATCAATTAAATTAAATTTTAATCAGAATTCATTATTTATTGGTTATTTTATGAAATTTCTATAAGTTATTTTTATTCGAAAAGCAGTAGCTTTAATCGAATTTATAAACAATTAATTATAAATATTTAACTAATTACCAATTTAATTTAATTTAATTAATTATAAATATTTAATTAATTACCAATTTAATTTATGTTTTTATTTGAAATGTATTTAGAAAACGAGAGTGGTCTGAAAAGTTTACGGCCTAATAAAGATACAAGACATTTTTCTGATGTTTTATTTTTTATTTTTCAACATAGTCTCCTTGTAATTCTACACACTTCTCCCAGCGATGCTCCTATCTCTGTTACCCGTCCAAATAGTACTCGGCGTTTTCTCTCTGTCCTCCGAGCGCAATTTTCAGATGAGGGAACAAAAAGAAGTCGCTTGGGCCTAGATCTGGTGACTAAGGTAGATGGTCCAGCAGTTCAAACCGTAATTCGTGCATTTTGGCCATGGCAACTGCTGAGGTGTTTGAGGCAGTTTTTGGACGTCCCGAACGTTCATCGTCTTCCAAGCTCTTACGGCCACGTTTAAATTCAGCTACCCAAAATTTCACTGCGGTACTTTCACTTGTCAGACCACCCTCGTAGTTAAGCAACATTTTTTACTATTTATAATGCCTTTCATTGAGTTTCGCAGAGTGTATATATATATATATATATATATATATATATATATAGATTTTTAAATATAATAATTTTGGCAATTATCTTACAGGAGATGGATACAATCACAGTGGCAGCAACAGTCGCCTCTTTGGCTCAAACAATGGGCGGCAGCATCTTTATTGCATGCGCAGTGCTTCGATTAAGTCGGTGCGGCATCAACAGCAACAGCAACAACATCAGCAACAGCAACAGCAACAGCTTACGGGAACCGACGATTGCTGTGTCCGCTTGCAACGTTTGCGGCATCAACACCAGCAGCAGCATCTCTGCATGAGCATGACCAATGGTCGCGGGGAGCGACGCAAATCGCTATCCACGCCCAGTTTGCGTAGGTAAGTCGGCGTTAATTTGCTGCACATGCAACATAATGTTGCAACTTTTATTTTTGGGTCAGATCCAACGATACCAAAAGCTTAGAGAGCAAGAAACGGGTGGTAAAGATGCTATTTGTGCTTGTGCTGGAGTTCTTCATCTGCTGGACTCCACTGTATGTGCTCAATACGCTGACCATGCTCATTGGACCCGTGGTGTACGAGTATGTGGATTATACGGCCATCAGTTTCCTGCAGCTGCTCGCCTACTCCTCGAGCTGCTGCAATCCAATCACCTATTGCTTCATGAACACCAGCTTCCGACGAGCCTTCGTGGACACCTTTAAGGGCATGCGATTGTGGAATGGGGGACGATTGCGGTTTTGCGGACGTCGCTCCCAGAATGATACGAATCTATCGGTGGCTGGAAATTCGATTGCCATGGTCAATTCGGCCATGTCCACTCACACCGTATTGGAGAGTCCGCGTCTCTGAGCCAGCCGGCAACAGCAACTAAAGTCGCAGTCATTGCCGCGGCGGGACAAGGACAGGGATAAGAATATAGATAAGGCTAGGGATAGGGAAAGGAGAAGGGAGAGAGGCGAAAAGGACGCAATGAATGCGATTCAAATGGAATCAGAGTCGCTCTAGACGCATTTGGAATACAAGATTGTGATGTGCAGGAAACTGAATCTGTGGTTGTCAACGATTCTACTACAAGTAAGTGAATTGTATTGGGTATGGATAGAATATACACACACACATATATATATATATATATATATGTATGTATATATAAATATATTTATGCATTGGTGAAACTACTTATTAACTGCATAGTTAAAGTACGTATTTCCAGTTCAAAAATGGTTGCATTCGATTTAATATTTAAAATCTAAATGTTAAATTTAAGTTTCTCGTTAGACTTGTCATCGTCAAAAAAAAAAAAACAAATGTAATATATATATGTATATATTATATATATATATATATAATATTTTTAAATGTGCAAGCAATCAAGTATAAAATTACTTAAAAAAAACATATATATTTAGGCATAAATATATGAAAAAAAAATCAAATACACTCTGCTCCAAAAACACAGGAATATAAAACTAAACAATGCATTTTTGAATGCTGAAAAATCTGAAAAAAAAGAAAAATGTTATGCATATGGTTTAAATATATAGATGTGGTTATTATTATCAGTATTGAATTTTTAATGTATTTTAATTGTGTGAAACAACCAGCAAGACTAGAAGAAAAAAAAAAACTAACTTTGCAATTACGAGAATTAAATACGATGCTTACGTCATAGACCAGGCAATGATATACCTTAAATATATATACTCGTATATATATATGTGACTGTTTTACAATATTACAAATATATATACACCTGAAAGAATCTACGTGTTTGAAACCGGCCGTTAAATTGTCATTGTCAGCTGTCAACTTGCCACATCTTGGCATGATTATCAAATTGCGTAATGCAACTTATGTAAGAATGAATAAATAATGTTGAGCTTCATAAACTGGTCCAAGTTATGGCTTGTACAATTCATGAGTCTTTCAAATGGTACAAGAACTTTACATACATATTTAAATTGAATGAATTTAAAACTTATACAAAAAAATGCAAAAGCAACAACAACAACAAAAATGTAAGTCAGTTCTTGTTTAGGAATAATAAATATAAATATTTATGTCTACTTTCAAAAATATTGATGTGTTTAGTTTAAGAAAAGAAAAAAAACAAATACATAAATTAAATTAAGTTGTGGATATGAATAGCAATTTAACTTATGTGTGTTGGTTAAATGAAATTTGAATACATTTTTTCCCTCCTGTAAACTTGAAGAACTTAATAAATCAAAATAATGCAGTTCACATAATAGCAAAAGAAACGTTTAAACAAAATTGACTGCTGAATATTTTTCAAATTCCTCCCCGAAAAAAATCAATGCATACTTTTAGGCTCGTCTGAACAACGGTAAAGCTAACCAGAAATTAGGCAATCACTGTGAATAAGTTGATGTACACACAAATACAAACATATTTTTATGGGTTGTGTGGCCTGAAAATACTGTGAACCGATTGCCCATTTCGAGTTAACGAGCTGCACATTAATTCTCTACTTCTCTGCTGAGTTAGCTATAATGCCAAAAAAAAAAAAAAAAAAAACCAAAAAAAAGTAAATAAGCCGAAGCATATTTTAAAATTGGAAAATTTCGGAAATAATTCACGATTCGGTCAAAGACAGGAAAGTTTGCTCAGAGAAGAAATCAATTTCCGCCTGGAAATAAAGTGCTCGCAAATATTTAAGGCATTTGCTCCTCGTTGACAGAATGAATGGATTTACTCACACAGACATTTGCATATGTGTGCGTGTGTGTGTGTGTGTACGTGTGACAGATGGTTGCACATGCAACTGCATTTTGCCACTTCATTATAATTATTATGATTGCCATTTTGGTGCTATTCAAATCTGTCATTGAATTCACCGAAGTGTACAGAAGAAGACAAATCTGGACATTCACCATTATAATTACTATTTTTGTATGAATTATTTAAAGTTTAATTTTATTATTTGCACATTAAACAGCATAAAACGGAATATGTATATATATCTTATTTAATGGGTATATTCGATATTTGCAACTGCTGTGTGAGTAATATTTACACATTGACATCAACAAAAAGTAATAATTATTTTTCATATATATATTTTCATACTAATCTTAAGGAGATGACAGTCTGACATATTAATATGCAATATTTAGCTTGCTTATTAATGGTAAAAATATTAACCGCACTCTGTGTATGCCCCAAATTTTAACAGCTAATCCATAGAGGCTGCTTGGTGTCATATGAAAAACAGCTGCTGCTGTGAATCATGGCATATTCCATTAGCTTATTTACTGCTCGAATTGTCACAATTGCCTTCGCCGAAGTCTGAGTCTTAGTCTGAGCTGGCCAAGTGTCCTTAGCCGCTGTTAATGTTCGCCGTGCCTACGTGACAATTACAACAGTTATTACATGTAATAAGTGAAGCCAGCACCTGAAAGCAAACCAAGCAGCAGCAGCAGCAGAAGCAGTGGCAGACGCAGAAGCAGAAGCAGAAGCAGCAGCAGCAAAGGCAGAAGCAGCGGCAGAAACAAAAGCAGAAGGAGAAGCAGCAGCAGCAGAAGCATCAGCAGAAGCAGAAGCAGCAAAGGCAGAAGCAGCGGCAGAAACAAAAGCAGAAGGAGAAGCAGCAGCAGCATTATCAGCGAAAGCAGAAGCAGAATCACCAGCAGAAACAGAAGCATCAGCAGCAGCAGAAGCAGAAGCAGCAGCAGCAGCAGCATTACCAGCGAAAGCAGAAGCAGAATTACGAGCAGAAACAGAAGCAGAAACAGAAGCAGCAGCAGAATTTGTGACAAAGTATTCGCTGGATTTAACACGTCAGCAATGGCTGAGAAGGGAAGCATCAAGTGCTTCTCGTTGTTTGTTGTTTTCCTGATAAAAACCTTCTTGGAATTGTAATCAGATCACGGCCGACGAGCAACCGGCAAATAAACTGAGCTTAACTCAATTCAACCCAAACCCAACTCAACGCAGACATGTAAATGTTTATGTGTGAAAGTTGTTGCAAAAGATCGTTCCAAGATGTGGACGAGAGCAGTTTCGGAAGCCCGGGTCCTTGAACAGCATCACTTGAGAGTTTCCTAACTATGGCGTGCAACTAAGCATGCTTGACACACCACTTATGCAAATGGCCAGGAAGTTTAACGCTGCTATTCGGCGAGATGGCTATTTGAGTTGGCCATGGCCAAGCGCCCTTTTGTTTCTGCCCAGCTGCACTAACTTATTTATTTATTTATGAAGGACTTACGGCGTTAGTCTGTTGCAGCTCAGTCCACACCCCGAAACATTCGCTCATCCCACTCCTTCATGTGCGCCCTCAGGCATTCTGGCAACGCTGACTATTTCACGGCAGGAGTAGCTGGTAAGCTTTGCCCGCATCGCCACATTAACTTGAATGTTTTTCCCAGAACCCGAGCATGAAATGGCCATTAATTAAAACGCGTGAAAGCACATTTCTTTAGTTTCACATCACGCTTAAGCATATGTGTATACGTATGTGCATAAACTCATAAGCGTATTAGACATGTACACAATGTATGTCAACCATAACTTCGCACGTTCGCGACAATAAACTAAATGAATACTTTCCGAATATAAATGTACATTCATGGTAAAATTAAAATTACTATAAATATGTTTGCATATGTACATGTATTTATATATACATATATATATATATATGTAAATAGTACGTATTTATTACTTTAAGTGCTGTCTTTATGTTGCAACAAATTTATGCAATTTTGCCAAAAAAAATTATTTAAATATTTAAGATCTTCAGGCAATATCCGTTTTGAATAAAATTGATTTAATATGTCTTATTTTTATTTATTAGAATTTAAGATTACTTTTTCTACTTTTTTAAAGGTCGTTATTTTTATGCTGTAAATAAAATTGATTTAATATGGCTTATTTTTATTTATTAAAATATCCGTTTAAAATAAAATTGATTTAATATGGCTGGTTTTTATTTATTTATTAAAACTATTTTTTCTACTTTTTTAAATGTCGTTATTTTTATGCTGCAAATAAAATTGATTTAATATGGCTTTATTTATTTATTAGAATATCCGTTTAGAATAAAATTAATTTGATATGGCTTAATTTTATTTATTTATTAAAACAATTTTTATATTTATTTAAAGGTTGTTATTTTTATGCTGCGCTACTTTATGGCAGTGTCTATCCGTCTTTTTCTTAGCCTTAAGTTGGCAAAGATGTTCATCATCGAAAATAAATACGAAAATAATATGTCAATAATATTTTGACCTGGAAGAGTTATCAAAACATTTTCTGAATGTGCATTTGTATATGTATATAAGAAAATCGGTTTTTTTTTTATCTGTTTTTTTGGGGTTAATATTTATTTTCTACAACAAGAATATTAAGCTACTTCGATTTGTGTATTCAGATAATGGAATAAAGTTAAAAATAATGTCAAATTGACAGTTTAATTCAAAATATTAAATTAAATTAAAATTAATTAAAAATCCTAACACATGAAAACTCTTTAGTCCTCTAATGGCAGTACTCTTATTCAGCAGACTAATGGCCAAGTTATTGGCATGGCTAAGTTGGCTAAGTTTCTGACATTTCTGTTTGTTTAATAAGGAAACACAAGTTTCTCATTTGGTTATTGGAAGAACAATTCTGTGATGACAAATAGTAACAGACTGTTCGAATGCTCTTTCCTAAACCAAACTGTGCACCGAGTTCACTGAAGTTGGCCTAAATAGGGATTTTGAGTAATGGCGGGCAATTACGACATTTAACTTAAAATTATGCGAGGCTTAGCTCAGCTGAATATTTTATTTATTTATTTTATTTTATTTATTTAGTCAACTTTCAAGTGACAAGAGTGCAGATCAGCTATCAACTATAAAAAAAAAAAAACAAATAAACATATGCAGTTGCCTGTGTTATTGAAGGCGTTAAGTGAATGCCTAACAGTCCATCGAGTATACGCATAGAGGGCCCGTAAGGCAACGGGCATGGGGCATGGGGCATGGTAAACCTTGACCAGCTTTTTTTTTTTTTTACCATATGCTACTTATGTTTATTGTGAATTTTTTTTTTTGTTCGTCTTCGATGGCGATTGCGAATGCGACCGCGACTTGAAGGCGCATTTGCGCAACGGACGCGCCCTTTTTACTCAATTATATAATTGCGGCTGGCGTTAGCTTGGATTTCGCTGGTCTCCGACTTCGACTTCACTTGAAACGGGTTATCCGCATTGTATATTAATTATACTGTTTATCTGTCGCAATATTTTGAGACGTGGCTCAGCTATTTGGAGAAGTTTCGCGACTCATTTCATACAGTTGACCTTCGCGTACAGCGAAATTTGTTAAGACTTCATATTTTTTATTTTTACATTCTGCACATTTTTCGGCTTAAATTTTTAAATGCCTACAAATTGTAAATTAAGCCGAGTGAAAGTTTTTTGTGCCTACCTTAAAAGCCTTCAATAATTTTATTAAATATCAGTTGTGATTACGTAAATTATTAAACAACGAAATCATGTTTCATTTGCCATATCTTGAATATATTTCTTGTATATATATACAAATATTTCGAATAACTGAATCGCCCTCTACCGGATAGATTGCGTAACTCTATTCTATACTTAGCCGAGAACAGAACCGCAGTTTTATTTGCACATGTTCGTAGATTTTCATATATATTTTAATACCCTTACGGATCAGATTATAATTTTGGAGTGAACTTTGTAACACATTGAAGATGATGTCTTCGAGCCCATATATACCTATATATGTATATATAAACTCTTGATCAGCACTACTATCGGTAAATGGTTTCGCATATGATAAACTTTTTTGTTTACCAATTTTATGTTTATTGTTTATGAATTTTTATCAAAGATTATCAACATTGAACAAATGAAGAAATATAGGCTGTCTGAAATTTGTAAGGGTATAAAATTGTGTCTCTCTATATTCATAATAATAATTCCGTAAATATAATTATAAGAATTCTAAATTCACATTCTTAGTCTAGACGGGATGTCTAGAGAAACGGATAACGTACTCTAATGCCCCCAATATCGGAGTATAATATATGATCTTTGAATTTTAATTGTAATTCAAGGCATCGAACTCAAGTGTCTCGATAATAATTGTATTTTGTGTTCTGATCACACAGTAAGTGACTTACTGTAGATATATAGAAATCTAACAAATTTTTTCGAGGAATCAATTAAAAGAACAAGTGCAAAACAATATTTAAATACAACGTAGTTCAATAAACTCAAATATATATTCAAAATTTATATGTGAATGAAAGTGAATGCAAAAACCTTAGTGCAAAATTCCAGAGAAATATAGCTTATAGTCAAATCCAAAGCATGTTTTATTTTTCCGATGTATTTTAGCTTTGGTTTTTTGCGCATTTCAGTCTAGACAAAGTGCAGTCATTTTTTTATTCAGTATGTTCAAAATTATGATGAAAAAGTTTGTCTGCACTTTATTTATTTATCAAGAAGTTAATCAAAAAACATATGAATAACAAAATTCCCAATAACAGGTGAACTGAATGGAAAATGTTTATGTTATTCCTATTTTTAGTAATGCATACGTACTTATCACAAACACAAAAGCTCAAGTTACAGATATATATATATATATATATATATATATATATATATATATATATGTATATGTATATGTATATATTGCTGAGTTACCGAATAGTCACTTGTCTTACACACCTTAACAACATGATATTTCCGATGGCTCATGACAATGACCCATCGAAGGGTTTGTCATTCATTCACCGAGTGCATTTGTTGATTATGGGATTTATGGGATTTATTACATATTTGATTCTTTAGCAAAAAAAACGGAAATGTTTTTGCTGACATCGCATTTGGATTGTGTTCAAAATACAATTTCACATTTAATGCCATTGGAAATCATCAATGAAAGCTACATTTGGAAAAAATAGCTACTTTTGGGGTACTCTGGTTATTTGAAAAGTAACCTGGAAATTTTCTTACATTTCTAGTGTATAATTTTTAGATAATTAAAACCAAATTTTCACATATTCGTATGCCTACAGCAGAACTAAAATTGGCGCTTCCAATATTAATTTGTACCTACAAATTTTCTTACATTTCTAGTGTATAATTTTTAGATAATTAAAACCAAATTTTCACATTTTCGTATGCCTACAGCTCAACTAAAATTGGCGCTTACAATATTAATTTTTACTTGGAAATTTTCTGACATTTCTAGTGTTTAGTTTTTAAAAAAAATACAGCCAAATTTTCACATATTCGTATGCCTACAGCACAACTAAAATTGTCGCTTCCAATATTAATTTTTAGTACTAATTAATATCTTTCGAAAATTTGTTGGACTATTGCAAGATAATTTTTTCTTAGTGTACGTAAAGCAATATAATTACTCAATTACAAATGAATAATGCAATAAATATTACAAAGTGTATTTCAACAAATACTATGAGCAGATTTGTAGACAAAGCTAGGATCAAGAGATGCTCAATTTAAGATCAGAAGATTAGATGATTACCATAGAAACAAGCAATGAAAAATCGATAGATTCATTGGTTGATCGACCGAACTGTCCACAACTCATTTGCATGGTATGATATTTGTGAAACCAAATAGGTCAATGGACATGAAAACAAGAGTAACCTTGAATATAGATATTCCGAAATGCCGAGAAACTATCAGAATCAAAACATAAACACTTGGGATACGAGCGAGACAGCAGCACTCGAGGGTGTCACTGCCCACAGTCAGAAAGCGGTTGAAACTGGTGTGGGGAGAGGGATGCGGGGTGCGCGGTGTGGGGAGAGCGGTGCGGGGTGCCTGGTGCGCGGAGTGGGGACACGGGGCATGTATATACAAATTTACTCAAAGCGAGCACGTGGTTTTTGTTTTGCTATTTAAGATTCTTTTTTTTTTATTTCACAACCATAGCAAAAAAAAAAAAAAAAAAAAAAACACACGACGAAATTTCAATGAAAGCCGCAAGCTGCCAGACAAAGCTGCTGTCACCAGTGGCTGGTTATTGCGGGGAGGGGCGGGTGGGTAAGCGGCGTCATTTAGGCCCATCTACGCTTCATTCAAAGAAGATGGCAAAAAAAACCCAAAGATGTTTTAGTCATACCAACATCGAGATGATCGGGAGCGGGGCAAACAATCTTTTTGACTTGACAGCCGCTTTTCAGATTCGGGTGCTGATGAGGTTTATAAGCCGGAAATCTACGCGTTTTTCTCAATCAGCTAGCAATCTAGCTAGCAGATACCCTGAACCCATTGAAGAGGGTATAATACAGTTGGCAAACAGTATATGGGCAGCACAAGGAAATCTCAGTGAGCCCATAAGTTATATATAAATATAAATATAAATATATATATATATATATATATTCCTAATCAGCATCAGTCGAGTCGATATAGACATTTTTGTCTCTCTGTCTTATCTTAGAAACCGTTTAATACGAGATCGTATTGGAAAATATATATTAAAATATTTATCGATAACTTTCTCCGTTTGCATAATGTAAATAAAAATCGATTACCGCTGGAAATAAAAATCACTTTTTTCTACCAATGAGAAATGCATATTGGCTTAATCTGAATATATATATATATATATATATATATATATATATATATATATATATATATGTATATTTAATATATATATATATATATTTAAGCAAAATCGTAGATTATTTTATTTACTTTAAAGAATTATTTAGAGGGTATCTGCCTTTAATGTTTTTGACTGTTTTCAACTGATTTTGTTTTTATTTCAAACAGGAATATGAAATTAATAAAAAATTTCGATTGTTTTTATTAGAATTCGCATTTTATTTAGGCGTTTATTAAAAATGCAGATATTTTTATATTAAATTTTTTTTTTTTTCGCCAATTGACGCAAATTGAGATTACAGATCTGGAATATTTTAATTTATGCTCAAGGAAGTTGCGCACTATTTTGTTGTGGCTTTAAGCCTTAGCAACAGCTAATGGCCCACCCCATCGCGCTAGATGCCAGCTGCCAATCTCAATGTGAGGTGGTTGAACCCCCATCCCCCACCCCCAAAACATTACTAACACTCTGCTCAACACACGGTCCACAGATCTACAGGTCTACAGTCTATAGCCTGCAGCTCCGATTCCGACTCCGATTCCGATTCCAGCCTGGGCTGGCTGGCTGGCTGGCTGGCTGGCTGGCTCACTGGCTGGCTCACTGGCTGGCCGTTATGGCGCAGTAGCAGCAAGAATGCTAAACGAAACCGCTCGAGAGACCTGAATCGTGGACGAGTGTGTGTTGCCAGCTTGTGGAGCTGGGCCCAATGCTGATGCTGTTGCTGTTTCTGTTGCTGTTTCTGTTGATGTTTCTGTTGCCGTTGCCGTTGCTGTCGTCGTTGCTGGTTCTGTGGCTTTTGCTGTCGCTTAGGGGCTCGAGGGAGGGAGGGAGGTTGGGGGGGTTAGCTGGCAGCAGATGTCAGCGTACGCGCTCAAGGTTGTGCTCGCTCTGCTAATACAACTGGTGGGGGGGGGGGGGGCTATGGCGCATCGATTGACATTATATAATCGCTGTCAGGTTGAGCTCATTTGGCCATTTCAATTTATTTCATTTTATTTCATTTTATTTCATTTTATTTTTATTTTTTTAAGAATTCTACTCGAACGTAGTATGGAGCCATGCGTACATCGCATGCCATCTATAAAGTTCATTGCTACTATCAATTGGCGCGAAAAACAGAGAGAGAGAGAGAGAGAGAGAGAGAGAGAGAAAAAAACCAAAACACGCTTAAAAGAAAACACGTTGTATCCGCATCTAATAGTGGATCCCTTTACGCATTCGCATACTCTCTTAGCCGGGCCAACAAGTCGCGTAGTAAATTGTGTGACGTGTTTTGGGGGCTTTATCGTTTGGATGCTGGATGCCGACTATGCTGGCTAATAGTGGCTGATGGCTCTCCCCTTTTTTTTTTTTGGCATGACTCAACCGTTGGCCGACAGACGGCCAGACGGCCAGACAGTTGGACAGATGGACAGACAAACTGGCAGACAGACGGCCCGGCAACAGGTTGAACGCGGACTGCGGACGGCGGACTGCGGACGGCGGACCCTTTATTGTTGTTGTTGTTGTTGTTGTTGATTTGTTGGCATTGTTATTATTGATCGTTTGTTGTTATTATCGATTAATTAGGCGTAGCGCAAAAACGTTAACAGAAAATGAAATGTCGCAGTTTTATTTTTGATTTTAGTCGGGCCCTTATATGTATGTAACGGGCTGCCGCTGGCATACACACACACACACCTCCCCCCTCCTCAGCGTTCCGAGGGGTAACTAGAGGCGATGCTGACAGTTTAATGAACTCGAGCATTTTGGTGTTGCTACCACAACACGGCAAATTTATACGCACATTTTTCGCATACTTAAGAAGTGTGGATTTGAATTGTGGTTTCTAGACGACTATTTGGAGCCCCTCCCCGGCCACTCCAGTTACATAATGGCCAAAAAAACAAACAGCTTATTTATTTATTTATTTTTTCTTTTTGATTAAATTTTCCAGTTGGGTTCAATGAATTCGCAACATTTCACACGCCTTTTAATTCGCAGTATTTTTGTAATTATTTTTTATATATTTTTTATTTTTCATATTTTATGTTTTTCTCTTACCCTGTAAACAAAAGTAAAATAACGCTGTAGTTTGTGGCTATTAAAGGCTGTTTATAAGTTTAGGGATCGAGTTCTGATAGTGTGAAAATATAGATACATAACTATATATATATATATACATATACATATATATATATATATAGTGCTGATTTCTTAATCATTTTAGTTACTAAAAATTCAACTGGATTTTAATCGATCTATGCAATTGCGTAGTATCTGTTAGTGTAAAACTAAATAAATTAATATATATATATAAAAAAATTCACATGAGAATCAAAATAATAATAAAGACTGGCGTTTTTTTGCAGACATGCACATATATATTTATATATAGTTGAATGTAAATATGTACGGGCATTTAAATCTTTTTTTGCTGAATTAGATTATTTTTGCGAATGAATGGTCTCGGATTGGTACGCTTGCACTTACGTAAACAACAATTATATTGTTTGTCGATTTGTCGCTCTGTCGCTCTGTCGTCGTGTTTATGTCAGCTACAAACAGCAACTGCGTATTAAATATTTGTTGTCACTCAAATGTTTAGAATCCAGTTTGAATCACTAAAAAAAAAATGCAATGCTTGTGTCGAAGTTGCGAATAATAATTCTAATAGCAATTAGTTGGCTATAGAAAATTTTGCAATTTATATGTTTATGATATAATAAATATTAAACAGTTCATTGACTTGCATTCTTTTTTTTTTTTTTAGGCAAATGTACGTGTTAAACAGTCTTAATTTTGCGATTGGGGAAGTACACATTTCATTAATTAAAATATATTAATAATAATACTAATCGTAAAAAATGTATCTGGCATAGCTGCAGGTTTAGATTCAGCTTGATTTTCACGTTCGGGTTCAGGTTTAGGTGCAGGTTTAGGTGCAGGTTCAGTTTCAGGTACGGCTCGTAGCGCATCCGAGAGACTCGCATAGCGGCACGTAGCCAGAATGGGCCGTCGATCGATGGCCAAAGTTGTGAAATTCTTTAAACTTCTCAAATTACGTCGGCTTTTTTGTTGTTGTTGTTGTTGTTGTTTGCGACATCGATTTGTCAGTGCGTTTTTTAGTTTGAATTAATGAGTGCTCAAGGCCAAAAGGATGATCGGCAATAGAGTGCGAGCGGGGGGATGAGGTAAAACGCAAAAGCAGAGATAGTATTTGCTGCATAATAAGTAGCTAGAAAGATTTATTTGTGTGTGTGTGTGTGTTTTTGTTGTTCATTCATTTCATAATATTCCATTTCGATGTCAATACCTTTTCCCGTTCCCGGCCAAGTCCGGATCATGGCCAAATCGATCGTCTGATCGTTGGCCAGGCTGAGGCTGAGGCTGCAAATTGCTAGCCATCTCTTTTCGTTGTTAATATTTCTGTTGCCATTTTCTGTCTTTGTTTTTCTCACTAACCTAACTATTTCGATTCTGCGTTGTCATGTCGTTCGATTTTGTTATTGATTTCATTTTTACAAATTATTTTTTTTTTTTTGGTTGTTTTTTTGGCTATGTTGTGGTTTTTTTTTATATCAGGAATTCACAATGTTGTTTTCAAGTTCAAGTTCAAGAAATAACAGTCAATAACAAAAGACAGGTGACTATTTAGCATAGCCATCAGCTTAGGACAATTTAAGGCATTCTTAGAACATAAAAAAAAATAATAAAAAAAATATAAATATATATATATATATATTCTTTAATATTGATGCAACTTCACAATTTTAATTGAATAATTTTTACTATCTTCAGTGAATTTTACCTGAGCCAAATATATTAATATATATATTTTATTTCATCTTGATGCAACTTTACATTTTTAATAGGATAATTTTAACTATCTTCAGTGAATATTATCTGAGCCAAATATATTTATATTTATATTTTATTAAATCTTGATGCAACTTTACAATTTTAATTGAATAATTTTTACTATATTCAGTGAATATTATCTGAGCCAAATATATTTATATCTATATTTTATTTCATCTTGATGCAACTTTACAATTTTAATTGAATAATTTTTACTATATTCAGTGAATATTATCTGAGCCAAATATATTTATATCTATATTTTATTTCATCTTGATGCAACTTTACAATTTTAATTCACACTTTGAATTTAATTTCCGCTATATATATATTTATTATGTAATAAGTCTGTGTGTAGGGTAATTATAATTTTTTTTTTATTGATTTCATGACTGCTCTAATCTAAAAATATATTCATAATACGCTACTGGGTGGCCTGCTAACCGCTAACTGTAAACAATAAACAAACAATAAGCCACATTAAGATTTGCTCAGGCAGTTAATTAATTATACGTTTTTTCTCATGTGTATAAATATTTAACATGTTGACAGCGAGCAATGGTTATTCATTTAAGCTGGTTCCTTATCGCACCAGCAACACGCCTACAATGAAAGAAATTATTGGCTAACACCCTAAAAATTAAAATCCTACTAAAAATGAGAAAAGTCTTTAATAATAATAAAAAAAAATTACAAACAAGCTATGTAATTAAATAAAAAAACTACAACTTGGAATTTCAATATATATATTTCTTTTTTAGATTTAAAATTGTTGTATTTTAAAAGCTAAAAAAAATGCAGCAGTTTTGAAATTTATGTAAAAATAATTTTTAATCAGATTCAAATTTGCAGTGCAATTTATTTTTCTGAGTGCACCAACATTCTCCCACTCGTTTTGCATAACTACACGCCCCACCCCTCCCTCCGTCGGTATTTTAGCTGCTTATGTTTTTGTGTGTTTTTGCGGTACATTTAAGTTTTTTGTGATTCTGCCTGGGTCTAATTGGATATTTATGGCAAATGTATGTACAAATGCACATACGTATTCTAAGCGTGTGCATACCTATAATATATATAATTTGTATATATATATACACGTACAGCCGGCTATATTATAGTATTTTACAAATGATGCTTTGTTTGCCCACTCAAGGTCGGGCTATAAAAAATGTGCAAAATAAACACAAAAAAAAAACACTTAATTCTAAGTATTGCATCACGAATTTGGACACACGATAAGCAAAGTTCGTACAACGACGCAAAAAATACACTCAGTTTTGATGGGCATATTTCGAAAAGTGTATCATTTTGGTATGCGAGCGACAGATAAAAAAATATCTGTATTATTTTTAAATTCTAAATGACAGGCAAATTTTCAGTTATGCTGCTATAAAAAAAATTCGTGCGATTTTTAAATTTAAATTAATTAAGCAGCTTATATATATATATATATATATTTATATATATATATATTTATATATTTATATATTTATATATTTATATATTTATATATTTATATATTTATATATTTATATATTTATATATTTATATATTTATATATTTATATATTTATATATTTATATATTTATATATTTATATATATTTATATATTTATATATTTATATATTTATATATTTATATATTTATATATTTATATATTTATATATTTATATATTTATATATTTATATATTTATATATTTATATATTTATATATTTATATATTTATATATATGTATATTGCTAAGTTTACGAAGTTTGAAAATGTACATAAATGTCTATAAATCTCAAAGCTATGTTTTTCTTAATAAATAATAATAAAATCACACACATTTAGAGTTAGATATTTATAGATTGATAATATATATATATATATATATATATATATATATATATATATATATATATATATATATATATATATATATATATATATATATATAGGATTTACTGGCAAGCCTCTTGACATGGTCAAACTGCGCGTCATGTTGACTTATTGGTAAACAACATTTAATCAGCAGTGGGAATATTTAAATAATTGAAATCGCTAATAGTTAATTAGGAGCAAATGCTGACCGGGACGGGTCAGGGGGGGAGCTGAGCCATCAACAGAAATTCACAGAATTTATCAAATTATATAATCTCTCACACGTGTAGACACGATCAATAGCCAAATCATAGATATAATTTCGGGTTTTTTGCGCATGATAATGTTAAATATTTAATAATTAAATTTTTTTGTATCGCATCGCTTAATAATTAATTGGCAATACATTGCAGCTGACTCTGACGCAGATGCTGACGTTTTTTGTTTTTTTTTTTTTTTTTGCGACGCCTTTACCCATCCATTGAGATCGGCAAACCAGTTAGTTATTACCGGGACCGGGTTGCCTGGAGCTCGCTGACTTTGGCTCTTTAAACTGAAACTGAATCTGACACTGCCACTGCCACTGCCACAGTCGTTTGCCGCTGGCATATTTCTGCACTGACTCATGTCCGGCATCCTTGACGCCAGTCAGACCCAGGCTCCTGCTCAGACTTAGGCACATTCGAGACTGTACAACTATTGGTTTGGATTTGGGTTCGAGTTCAAGTTGGAATTGGAATTGGAGTTCGGCTTTCGGCTTTCGACTTTTGCTTTTGCCTAGCAGTCATTAGCCTGTGAGCAGCGCATCAGTTCCTGGAAACTTCTCTCACTCTCACTCTCGCTCACTCACTCTCTCTGCCGGTGACCGTCCATCTGTGGCCAACTCTCTGCCTCTGCCTCTGCTTCTGCTTGGGCTCTGGGGATCTGTGTCTGGGCCAATGACCGTATTCAAGGCCGCCGCACACACAGCACACAGTTTTCCTGTTCTCATTTTTCACGCGTGTGTAAGTGATCCTTAAGTGGCTAAACTACACACTACACTGCAAAAAATAAAAGCCTACCACAAAGATTATCTGCCTGGCATATGGAGTGTTACTAAAAACTAAAAATACACAAAAAAAAAAATATGTTTTTATTTTGCTGAAATTTATTTTTTTATTAGGCATACAAAATTTTAGTTCTGGTTTTTTTTTTTTTTTTTTGATTTGCTGAGTGTACTACAAATGCACTTGCACTTGCGTAGCTCACACACACGCACACACAGAGGGACACATTTTGTAGTTTGTTGTCCTGTGCTGGGGCGGGTGCATTGACCCAGCGACCATTGTCTGAAGTGCTTGGAATTTTTTTTTTATTTTTTTTATTTATTTTTTTTTTTTTTTTTTTTTTTTTGATTTCCTAGAGGCCACATTGCCTGTTGCCTGTTGCCTGTTGCAACTTGATGCATCCTAGTTTTGCAGCTGTTGCGTGAGTAGCAGTTGTTGTTGTTGTTGTTGTTGTTGTTCTTGTTGCCAGTTCAATGACTTATCCGCTTAAATCGCAGCCACTTTGCTTGGCCTGTGCTGTGGCTGTACAACAACAGTTGCTGTTGCTGTTTTGTTGTTGTTGTTGTTTGTGTTGCTGTTGCCATTTCCGTTTCTGTTTTTGTTGCTATGCCAGATTTTGATTTTATTATTAGCTGCTCGAAAGCATCCTCCTTATCCTTATATAGAATTACCTGCTTGCTTTGGCTAACGTTTACTAAACATTTTTTTTATTGCATTATTTTTCAATATGCAAAGTTTTTTTGGCATCTTTTTGTTTTTGCTTTATATTTTTTTTTTGCTATATTTTTTGAGCGTGTTTGCCCACAGCCTTGATCTTCCAGGTTAACATTTGGCATTTGACGATGTGTTTTTGGTTTAATTTGTTTTTTTTTCTGTTTTTTTTTTGTTAATGGTTTCTGTTACTCTTGACGAGACGGCAAACGTTTTTTGAATGGGAACTGGATGTGGGACTGAAACTGGACTGGACTGGGGACTGAAAATGTGGACTGGGGATGCGTTGCATGGCACAGGTTTATTAGCTCCAGGCTGGCTACCAGTTAAATTTAATTGCTTATGATTATTCAAATTTCTACACGCATTCCGGAGTTAAGTCAGCCAGACAGGGACTGGGGGGACAAGGACAGGCAACATGAGCGAGAGAGAGAGACAGAGACAGAGAGGCAGCTGATGCCAATGCAGATAACTGATTGCCATTTGTTAACTGATTGCTTGCTAATGTTCAAAATTGAATTGAATTTAAGTAGATGCAAATTAGTTGATTGGCCACTGATGCTATCAAAAAAAAAAAAAAAAACCGATCAAAAATTCTCATAGCGTGAGTTGTCGCTTCGTTTTTATCATGTGTGAATCCGGTAAACTATAATTCATATATATATATATATATATATATATTTATATATATATATAATATATATAAGCTGATCACATCTTTGTATTGTATTTGTAATGTAAGTAAATATAGTCGCTACATTATTCTGATAAGCCAAATATATTTTTTTTTACTTGTTGTCGGCTAAAATAAGTCCTAGTTCCATAATGTCCTTTGCAATCAATTAAGTGTTGGTAAGTAAAAATAAAAACACAAATTAAAATTACTTTGTAATTAGAACAAACACATATTTCTACTGAATCAATTTTATTATTAATATTATTATTATTATTATTATTATTGTGAATATAGCAGACAACTCTATAATTTAATTCTTCTTTTATGTTTTACAATTTATATCAATGATTATTTCATAAGAAAAAAAATATTGGTCGTAAAATTAGCTCAAGTATTAAAATCTTTTTGTTAGATTCTTAATTATATTTATTATTATTATTATTATTATTATTAAATATTGGTCGTAAAATTAGCTCAAGTATTTAAATCTTTTTGTTAGCTTCTTTTAATTAGTAATATTCAATTAATTATTTGGCAAAAGGAAATCCTTGCTAATTTTGTATAATTTTTCACTTATCGAATACTGACTGTTATTTAAATTTCCGATTTATCTATTTAGTTAGCCATTCACCCTAAATTCATATCTTATTTTATAATAGCAAATCGCAATATTATTCATAAAAAAAACTGGAACTACAAAATGCTTAAATAGTTCATTAATAAATATTTGCCAATTTGATAAAAAGATTATTTTAAAAATTAATAATAATGTTAGGGTTTCTTTTCTCAAATAAATACTAAAAAAAATCTTAACAAATTTGTATCTTAGCCAAATCGATCTTACAACTGGCGATAATTATAATAATAATAATATAATAATAATAATAATCTTTTACATCAATTTAAATTTAGTAAAATATATATAATAATTTGCTTATCTCAATCCGAATTTTGTGTCGTCTGCGGAATATGACATGGTATAATATAATTCATTACCAAAACATATCTTGGCCAGAAGCAGCAGCAGCAGCAGTCTGCTTCTGGTTCCGTCTGTCTTTCAGTTTCAGTCTCCAGTTTTCGGCAGCTGTCGACGTCAGTGGTGAGGGTCAAATCTTGTCCTTAAGAGAGCAACTTGGTCTTCGATTGTTCGTGGTAAACAACCAAATAAATAAATATATAAAAAGCGAGGAAACCAAACGAAATCCAGTTAAAAGCAGAAACTTCTGCAGAATTCAATACAAATGCATTTAAATTTAAATATAAAATCAAAAATCTTTATCCAATTAAATTTATTTATTTCATTTTTGTTATTTCTTTTTTATTTTGTTTTTCTCGTAGATTCTTCTTAATTATGCCTAATTAATAAAAATTGTTGAACTTGAATGCGCTGGAAAACCCTAAAATCACATCTAAGAAATATAATAAATCAACAAATATAATAAAATGAAATGTTTAAAATACAAAATAGCAAATCAATTTTGATAACTGGCTGCAGCTCAGCGAAGATCCACTCGAGAAGTCTGAGCAAGTTGACCCAAAATGCAAATTGCCCATTTAATATTGAGTTTTTTGTTGCTTTAATTATTGAATATTGCTTTAAGCCGTGATCAGATCAGTTCACAAGCATATAATATGTTGTTGACCAGTGCAACTGCTTCCGCTTCTGCCGACTGATATAAAGACTCGCCATGCGCCATGCGGCACTGAATTGTTGCAAATTGTTGCAGCCCCCAGCAGAGTTCCGATTGGATCACATGATTTAATTTGGGTGAGTTGGGGACATGTGAGGTCTAAAATATGTATATATGTGTGTGTATATGTGCATTATCAGCGAGTGGTAAGCACATTTCAAAGCCTTGGGCACTATTCAAACGCTGATAAACACAACAATAACACACCTGCTGCGGCAGATGCCGACGCGCTGCGAGCGAGGGCAGTAAACTCCCGCCGCAGTCGATCGCCGACTAGCAACTGTCGACTTTCGACAGCCGACTGCCGAGTGCCGACAGTCCGATTGCCAGCCAAGTGGCTGTGGCATCTCTTGTTGCTCTTGAGCTTGGCTTGTGTTTTGAAAAACATAAACAGAGAACATCGCGGCGCTCGCTGCGCGATGCACTCAAAACAAAAGCCGACGGCCAGTGAGCGAACGTTTGAGCTCAAACATGTTTGCTGGCAGCAGCAGCGGCGAACATGTTGGCACTTTGCCGAAATTGAGTGAAATAAACGAGCAATGCGCTGCGCTGCTCTGGTCTGCTATGCTATGCTTTGCTCATTGGTAACTTGTTGATTTGGCGCTGTCAGCCTTAGGGTTAGGGGCTAGCGGGGCTGCTGACGGCTGGCGGCGGCAGCGGCGGCGGCGGCGGCGGCGACTGATACGAGCGCATCAAACTGAGACTGAGACCGAGCTGAAATATGGCGCCGGCAGAGACGACAGCAGCAGCAGTAGCAGCCGCAGCAGCAGCAGCACCCCAGCTTTTGACTATCAGATTCTGTCCCAGAGTCAGAGTCAGAGCTCTGCCGCGAGCGAGCAAGCGCAGCTCAAAAACGTTGCAGACAGCGACGTCGCAATCGGTCGTCGTCGTCGTTGTTGTCGTTTTCGTCGTCGTCGTCGTCGTCGTCGTCGTTGTCGTCGTCGTCGTCGTCGTCATCATCGTCGGCTTTGGCTCTGTCGTCTCTGGCCTGGCTATGGGGAGTGTGCGCGCGCTTAAAGCGGCCGAGCCGCGATTGCCGTCGATCACTCGTTCGTGTTCGGCGCTGCTCTGCGAAGCGGCGGGGCCGAGTTGTTATAAAAGTGACAAGGACATACGTCGAGCCATTAGTCGAAAACTATAAACGCTCGACGCGAAATCGTCTCCGGGTCTCGCCGTCTTTTACTTCGACTCGAGTACGCAACTATTTTTTTTTTGTTAGCTCCTCAATATTCAACCGTGTTTTAATTCGTTACCAAATCGCCAAGCAAAAAGCAAAAATTTGTAGGCAATATTTTTTTTACAAAAAAAAAAAAAAAAAACCAAACACAAACAAACAAGCCGAAAAGGAAAAGCAAACTAAAAAAATAAAGCGAATTATTAAATAAAAAAAAAAATTTATTTCGCACAGACAAAACGTTAAAAATAAAATTGACAACATCAGAATCAAAAATTGTTTGCAACAGCCAGCGGCAAGTAAAAGCAAAAGTGACAACAAATGGCTCAGCAGTGCAGCAAATAAATGCAAATCCTCAACAACTGATAAACTGATCAACTGAAAAGCAACAGCAACTATACCAACAACAACAACAACAATAACAGCAACAACAACAACAATCAAGCAATCGTCCTGCTCATCTTCCCACAAACCGTGCCGAGGAGACGCCTCACAGAAAGATATCGGCAAAATGCTGGCCGATTCGTATCTGATTAAATTCGTGCTGCGGCAGCTGCAGATGGAACAGCAGGATGCACAGCATCTGCTGTTGGTCTTTCTCAGCTTTCTAACGCTAATCAGCCTGCTGCAGTGGCTCCTGCGTCACTATCAGGAGCTGCGCAAGCTGCCACCCGGCCCCTGGGGCCTGCCGGTCATCGGTTATCTGCTCTTCATGGGCAACGAGAAGCACACACGTTTCATGGAGCTGGCCACCAGATACGGCTCACTGTTCTCCACCCGACTGGGCAGCCAGCTGACCGTCGTCATGAGTGACTACAAAATGATACGCGAGTGCTTTCGCCGCGAGGAGTTCACAGGACGACCGGATACGCCGTTCATGCAAACCCTCAACGGATATGGTGAGTACAAAGTACCCAAAAAGGCTAAAAAAAAAAAAAAATTCGAGTGCAAAAAGACGAAACACAACCAAAAAAAAAAACAACAACAACAAAAAACACAAGGCAAATATCGAGTGAATCTGAATTTACTAAATATAAATTAATTTTTATATATATATTTTTTAAAAATTAAAATGGGTAAATTTACAATTTGCTTACAATTTAAAAATAAATAAAAAAAAAAATATATATATATATATTAATTTATATATTTATATAGATATTTTGACAAACAGTGATAAAAAAAAATAAATTTCAATTAAAAGAGTAAGAAAAAAAAAGCTGATAATATTTAGATTTCTTTGTTTGTATTTTACTTCAATCAGCTATTATTGAGTTTTTAACTGCTTCTTTTGGCCATGCCAAGTAAGCGGGTTTAATTTTTATATGAATATGATAAGAGCTCAACAAAATAAATGGTGGGGCTTTTTATTATTATGCCAAAAATCCGTTTCAACAATATGCCAAAGTAGGGCAAATCCAGCAAAAACTCTGCTCGAGCCTACCTCAATTAAATAAAAATATAAAACAAAATTCCAGCCAGCAAAAAAAAAAAGAAGAGAAAAAGAAAAAAACACAAAATTTATTTATACAAAATGAAAACCAAAAAGGGAAGCGAAAGCATTTCGTTAAGTGAAATGACAACTCTCGATTGAGTATATATATATATATATATGTGTGTGTGGATTGATAATATTGTATTTGCAGGCATTATCAATAGCACCGGCAAACTGTGGAAGGATCAGCGACGCTTTCTGCACGACAAACTGCGACAGTTCGGAATGACCTACATGGGAAGCGGCAAGCAGCAGATGCAGAAGCGGATTATGGTGAGTACTTTCTGAAAGCCGTTAACTGGCCAGACCATAACTGCACTTACAATCAGTGATTAACTATAAAAATATAAAATAATTAATATTAATTATTATTGCTGTCCGCTTTCCAAAAAAAAAAAAAAAAAAAAAAAAAAACAGACGGAGGTGCACGAATTCATTGGACATTTGCATGCGAGCGATGGACAACCGATTGATTTGTCGCCGGTCATCTCGGTGGCTGTGAGCAATGTCATCTGCAGCCTGATGATGTCCACACGTTTCAGCATCGATGATCCCAAATTTAGACGTTTCAATTTCCTCATTGAGGAGGGTATGCGTCTGTTTGGTGAAATCCATACCGTTGACTATATACCGACGCTGCAATGCTTTCCCAGCATCTCAACGGCCAAGAACAAGATTGCCGAGAATCGCGCTGAGATGCAAAAATTCTATCAGGATGTCATTGATGAGCACAAGCGCAGTTTGGATCCCAGCAATGTGAGGGATCTCGTCGATTATTATCTATGTGAAATTGAAAAGGCCAAGGCCGATGGCACCGATGCGGAGCTGTTCGATGGCAAGAATCATGGTGAGTACTCCGACTACGATAACCCACAATTCCCACGACGTTCCATCTCTCGCGACTTAAGCTAATCAATTTTCTGCTTCTTTTTCTCTCCCTCTCTCTCTTTAACAGAGGAACAGGTGGTGCAGGTGATCATTGATCTCTTCTCGGCGGGCATGGAGACCATTAAGACGACACTGTTGTGGATCAATGTGTTTATGCTGCGCAACCCGAAGGAGATGCGACGCGTACAGGATGAACTCGATCAGGTTGTTGGCCGTCATCGTTTGCCCACCATCGAGGATCTCCAATATCTGCCCATCACAGAATCAACCATACTCGAATCGATGCGCCGCTCCAGCATTGTGCCATTGGCCACCACACACTCGCCCACAAGGTAACTACCACCACTACTACTACCAAGACTACAACAGATATTTGCATTTGCTCGGGCGATCGGCTCAGTTATCAGCGATTATCAGTTTTGTGTGTGGGCCACGCCCCTTAAACGCCTTCGATTGCTTACGCAAATCCAAATGACTCTGACGAGGTCCATTCGATTCGATCGTTCATTCACATTGTGCATTCACAATCAAACAAATGGCTTTGGCACTGGCAAACTGACAAACTGAGGGAAACTGGGGGGGAAACTGAGGGGAAACTGGGAAACTGGCTTTCATTCAGTTTTTTTTTTTTTTTTTTTTGCCCCCATGTCAGCTGCAAGCTGCAAGCTGCAAGCGTTGCGCGTTGCGCGTTTCGTTTTCAGTTTCCTTTGCGTCGCAGCTTGGCCCAGTTTAGGTTCTACGCACTTGATACCACCGCTGATTAGGGGGGGCTTTAGCTGAGCTGATAACCGAAGCACGCCACGCGCCACAAATCAATATCAAACAAAACCAAAAAAAAAAAAAAAAAAATATATATATATACCACAAAATGCATCTCTCTCGATTGGAACACACTTGACTAACCCACAACTCTCTTCCCTCTCTCGCTCTCTCTCTCTCTCTCTCTCTCTCTCTCTCTGTTTCTATCTCTACTCAGAGATGTGGAAGTGAATGGTTATACTATACCGGCCGGCTCGCACGTCATTCCATTGATCAATAGCGTTCACATGGACCCAAGTTTGTGGGACAAGCCGGAGGAGTTTCGCCCAGCCAGATTCATCGATACGGAGGGCAAGGTGCGCAAACCGGAATATTTTATACCCTTCGGTGTGGGTCGCCGCATGTGCCTAGGCGATGTCCTGGCACGCATGGAGCTCTTTCTGTTCTTTGCCTCGTTCATGCATTGCTTCGATATTGCGCTGCCCGAGGGCCAGCCACTGCCCAGTCTCAAGGGCAATGTGGGCGCAACCATAACACCGGAATCGTTCAAGGTGTGCCTCAAGCGACGCCCCCTCCAGCCCACCGCCGTTGAGCCGCATCAAGTGCGAAATGTGGGCGCCAACTGAGCGCAGCCACAATAGCTTCAGCTCTACCGGCTGCTGCAGAGCACGGTTTTGTTCCTAGACAAGTTTTTTTTTTTTATTTTTTTTACACACATATATATATTTATATACATATGTATATTATATTTCATGGCAAAATACGATTTAACAAATTTTGCGTATTAAGTTTGCTTTAAGTTTAGATTTAAGTCCAAAGCTTTCCAAGGCTAAGAAACAACAACAACAAAAACAGCCTGTCAGCAACAGTAGATATATATATATATATATATATATATATAGATTTAGTTATGAAGCAAACCAATTCTATTCTTTCAACCCCAAGAAGCTGTGTTCAGTTAATTATTGCAATAATTCATTTTGTAATTGCATTGCAATAATTATTTAGCAATTTAATTAGCCAAGGTACAATTTTCTGTTTACACATATGAGATAATTATTTTTTTTTTCCTAGCCTTAACTATTTAGTTGATGTTTTTGTTTATTATATACATACATATATATATATATATATATAAATTTATATATATATATTTTAGTTTAAGGCATGCAAGCAAAAAAACAAACTGTGGTTTAGTTTTATTCACAACACGTAGGAAAACATATTCAGAAAAAAAAAATACAATAATAATACAATAATAAAGAAAATGTTTTTATATATATTTTTGTAGTAAGCAACAAATGTTCATATATATATATATATATATTGTAAAAATCGAAGCAAAAATGTTTTGCAATTATGCAACAAATGCACAAAATAACATCAAAAATAAATAATATCATGTATATATTTTTCACAAACACCGCTTTAATTTTATTATTATTATTTTTTTTTTTTTACTCACAAGCAAATATATAAAAATATATATATATATATATTGTATAATACAAAATATTCCATTAGATTGAATTTAAAAAATGAGAAAAAGTTTTATACTTTATGTGCCAATTAATTGATTGATTTGTATATAAATTGGAAACAATTTGAAAATGTGTTAATTAAACATTATTGTTGGCAAAAGGCTATTATTTATTTATACGCTATTTGTTTCCGAACTTGTTATATACTTTATAAAAAAAAAAAAATAGAAAAACAAAAACAAAAAGAAGCCAAATTGTTAATTTGCAAAAGAAAAAGCAAACAATAAAAAAAATCATGCAAAGAAAATAAAAACAAAAAAATATTTTAAAGGCAAATAAATGAAAAATGCACCCAACTAAAATTTAATTGTGTTTCTGCTGCTTTGGGGGATTCCGCTGCTGCTGCTCCTCCAGTTGGCTGAAGCGCAGCTTAAAATGTTCCGGCGCCAAAGTAATGCCACATTCGCCATCCATGCTGACATAGCCATCCAGTTGGATGTGGAAGCGGCGGAGAATGCGGCCCGCGAAAAGCGTTAGCATCATGCGAGCCAACTCATCGCCGGGACACATGCGTCGGCCGGTCTGGAAGGGAATAAACTGTGTCGGTGCCACATACTCACCGTCGTCGCTAAGGAAACGCTCCGGTTGGTACTGTTCCGGCTGTGGCCATGTCTCCGGATTCATGTGTATCGCCCACTGCAGTACGAGTATCATGCTGCCCCTCGCCAAGCGATAATCCCCAATGGTTACGTCCTGCTCGACGCCATGCGGTATGCCCAAAGGAACCACTGAACGGATGCGCTGCACCTCCGAGAGGCAGGCGCGCAGATATGCCAACGGCTCCAATTCGGCCAGTGTTGGTGTGCGGCTCAATTTGATCAGATCGGCCTGCAGCCGCTTCTGGCAGTGCTGCTCGCGTGCCATATAAAGCAGGAACCAACGCAGTGTGGCCAGCGCCGTGTCGACGCCGGCGCCAAAGAGATCGGCCAGCAGATGACGCAGTTGCTCATCGCAATAGAGCTGCGAATATGGCTGACGCTCGCGCAGAAAATGCTCCAATATGCTGTGTGGTTCCATTGGCGGTCGCTGCTCCTGCTGTCGCTGCTCCAGCTGCCTCGCAATCCGCTCGTCGCAGCGATTGATAATCCGATCATAGAGCTTATGCGTCCTGGCCTTTCCATCGAGCAGAAAGCGTATGCAGCGACGGCTGCTGGGCAGATGACGCAGCCAGGGCAAAAAGTTCACCACACCCGAGACGCCAATCAGCTTGACGCCCTGCTCCTGCAGCTGCTGCAAATACTGCCAGTTGGGATCGTTGCGCTCGTAGGTCTCGCCAAAGACCACATCGTTGATTATGTTGCCCAATGTGTGCTGCAAGGCCGGCAGCGGATCCAGCACACCGTCTTCCTCTGCTTCCGTCTCATATGACTGCGAGAGGAGAGCAAGAGTGAGAGATGAGAGAGTGAGAACACAGAGTGAAAAGTGTCAAAAGCGAAAGGGGAAAAACCAAAATAATAAGAAGCAAAAAAAAAATAACAGAAAACGAAAGACAACATTGCAAAGCAAAGCAAAGCAACAACAGTAAAAAAGAAGAAGAAAAAGAAACAAGAATAAATTGCAGACTTATTCAAGCCGAAAATTGCATACACTAGCAAAGCAGAGTAAAACGAAAGTGAATAACATAAGGCAATAAAATTTCAGCTCAATTAATATGAAATGTGCCGTTTGATAGAGCAAACCGAAATAGGATATATATATATATAAATATACATATATATATATATATATATACATATAAATATACATATACATATAATTCAAAATACCCACTGCAAGGGTATACAAAATTAGCAAATTTAAAATTTATGTGTCGTCGTCGACAGCAGCAGCAGAGGCAGAAGCAGCAGCAGCAGCAGCAGTAAACACTCAGCAGACGTCGAGTGATGACCACAACGGAAAGTGAATGTCCGTCTGTCCGCGAAAGACAGCATCGTCAACTGAGGCGCAGACGAAGCCGACGAAGACAACGATGACGATGGCGATGACGCGTAGGACCTTCACTTTCATGATTCTTGGAATTTTCTGATCGCGGGCCAGTTAACCAATTAGTCAGACTCAAGACTCCAGACCCGAGAGAGACACATCGAGAGATTGTGAGATATATATATATAAAGAGAGAGAGAAAGATAGAGAGATAGAGAGATAGAGAGAGAGAGAGAGACAGAGAGTGTCTACTTACCTGGACGCATTCGTTGACGCCGCGACTGATGCGCTGCTCCAGCTGCGCACGCGTTTCGCACTGTTTTCGCGTCATGCCCAGCGCCTTAAGCCACTCGATAAGCTGGCGTCTTTGGTATTTCCAGATGTCGCCGGCAGCTCCAATGATACCTGCAACAACATGCACATACATATTTACACACACACACACACACACGCATATTTATACAGTTAGTAGTTGCTGTATTAAGTCATTTGAATCCGTTATTTTTGTCCTTTTTATAAACTTTGTCATTCCTCAAATAAAAGTGAAATTAAACTTCTGCACTAAAATCCAAAAAGTTTCGATTTTTTTCGATTTCTGCAAATAATTTCCATGTTTAGAAAATGGAACTGCCTTTAATTAAAAGTTCCTTAATTAATTGGTTTTTTTTGTCCACTGCTTAGAAACATTTTCCATATTTAAAAACTTTACTTGTACAAAAAAGGGAAAAGAGGAAATCCTTATTTTTTCAATAGGCAGCAAATTGCTTCTGCTTCACTTCCTGAAAATTTTAGCTTACCATAGCCACCCATAATGCCATGTGTTACATAGAGTGGAGCTCGCGCCGTCAGCTCCTCGTGACGAAGGAATTCACGCACAAGTGTCGCATCCGATAGCACCACCGTCTGCACCCGGCCCATGCTCAGCTGATAGATGCCGCCATAGCGTTTGGCCAGCGCCTGCAGTGACTTATGCGGCGCCAGCCGATCCAGAAACGGTAAATAGCCCAACAGGGGCAGACCCCACGGACCGGGCGGTGTGCGTCCAAAGAGACGGGCATTCCGGCGTTGACAAATCAACGAAACGATAACAAGGATAATGCCAAGCAGCACACCCAACACAATTAAACCCAGCCAATCGGATCCATCCATATGATTCTCAACCATCATAGTATGCGTCTGCATTGCCTCCGGTAAATTCTGCGCCGCGTGGAACGTCCGTTCGGCAGCGAGGCTCTTCAATTACTGCCATTTCCATGGAAATTGAAACGTGTCAGCAGCGAAGTGTAATGCAAAACGACGAAAGTGAAACAGGCAGACAGAAAGACAGATAGAAAGAAAGACAGAAAGACAGACAGAGAGACAGACAGAAAGACAGACGGAAAGACAGACAGAAAGACAGACAGAGATAGGCATACAAACAGACAGCAGGAATAACTGAAGGCCATACCATTATATATATATATATATATACTGTTATATACATATATTTTTATAGATATATAAATATGTCTGTGAGCATTTACCCTCAGTAAAAGATTCGCTTCTTCCTTGTCTCTCAAAAGTACAAATTTGAAATTCAAGCATTTGCCGGGAACTTTTGCCGTTTGTTAAATTTACATTTACATATATTTTCATACATTGAGGGAATCACAATTTGTGGTACAAATCGCTGTCTCCAAATCTCTTGAATATTTCTGTTTCCTATTCTTATTCCTATCTTTAAAGTTGGCATTTTTTGTGTGTTTCCTTATTTGTGTTCTGATTTGAACAGAAAAACTATAATAAAGCAGTTGAGGCAACTGATTTCATTATATTCAGTTAAATAAAAATGGTTATATAAAAAAATTTGAAATAATATCTTTATTTAATAGATTTATATATCTTTATTTTTATACTCTTCGAAATATATTTCTATAACTGTAAATTACATATGCAGTTTTTCACTTTAATTTAAAATTTGCATAGATATAGTTTTAGAAATTAGTTCTAAGCACATGAAAAACTTTTTGAGTGTATGCCGCAGGCAGAGCTTTTCGAAAAGCTGCGGTAGAACTGAAAGTGAGAACTGAGAAGACTGGCTGATTCATGCTCAGTGGCTTGGTGGTGGATATATCAACACAATGGGGCAGAGAACAAGTTCAGGGCCGATGGGCAGTGGCGTGCCGTTGACTTCTCACTTTGGATCCGGGCTGAATGGCATAAAGGACCGGCAAAAAAGGCACAGCAACTGGCCGCAGGCAACAGGTAACAGGTAAGATTGTACGAGTGCTATTGCCACACAACTGTGTGGCATCAACGTCCACGAGATACTCTGCCAATATTATTTATTTTAATGACCTGCCGGCTGACGCTAAACCATAAATGTGTCTGCCAATAAAAACAGCGACTTCCATCTACCATTATTGGACTCAGATGGAGATGAACATTATCCCGCTAAATACCGCTAAATTTTGAATGACCTCTCTGTTTCTCTTTCTATCTTACTATCTCTCTCTCTCTCTCTCTCTCTCTCAGTATATATTTTTATCCTTATATCTTAAGCAATAGATTTTGTCTAGGAATCAAAACTGCTTCCAGCTAAAAAGCTAATATTTTATTATTAAATAATCTGACAAGAATTTTGCTTAAAAATTCTATTTAGCGGTTTTTAGCTGAATTTCTTTGGCATTTAGTTGCGAATACGTAAACACTGGCATAAATTAAAAAGACCCTCAATCGTCGACTCTTTTCATTGTTGCAAATGCGGCGCATCGAGATCAAAATGAAGTTCCTACGGCGGCTGAGAATGGGACAGAGACTCAGACAGAGACTCAGACAGAGACTCAGACAGAGACTCAGACAGAGACTTAGACTGAGACGAAGACTGAGTCGAAGACTCAATGAACTTTCTATGTCTGCCGGCAAAAGAGCTGAAAGAGTAAAATTGCATAGCAGCCATCTAAGCCATATGGCATTGACTTGGCCATGGTTGACCATGCTTGAGTCGGACACAGGTTCAACCCGGCGAGGGAGCATTGGCCGGGCAACATGAACCCGAGTAAGTCCCAGAAAGTCAATTTGATGGGTTGCATTAGGTTTGGGCTGAGTTCTCGATTATTTTTGAACCATTCATTTTGACTGTGGCAAGTGGCAAAAATGTCGAAACTTCAAGAATTTGAACGTGCTGCAAAAAAAAAAAAGATTGTAAACTTATGCCACACACACACACACACACACAGAGAGACGAATATAGCCCATATATATTAATTTAATGCCCTAATGTCTAATCAGCGCATTGCACACACAAAAATTTCGGTCCCGAAATGGGGACAGTTTCGACTTCTGTTTAGTCCGGCTCACGTGGCGTATGCGCGTTCCTCTTATCATTACAACATTCTTTATTAAGCACACATGTGTAAGGCGTGCGGCGTGTCAGCTCTTGTGTAAATTTCGTAAACGTAATACAATTGCAACAGCAACAACAACAACAACAACAATCAAAACAACAACAAGCAAAGTTTCTGATATGGCAGCGCATGCATAGCCGGACCATCTCTTAGCAGCGTTCCCCTCAGCTCCCCTATCACCTCTCACCCCTCAACCCACCCCCGCACTGCAAACCCCACCCAGCAGGCATTCTTTGAGATCGCCAATCGATGTGTGTTTGCTTTTTACACACAACATTTCGAAAGCACAATCCAGAAAAAAATATGTCAAGGTAGTTTGCATGTTTTATTTCTTAACCCAATTTTCCCATTGCGCTTCACATTTGCTGTTGATATTTATGTTGTCAGTATTCTATGTACACACACACACACACACACACACACACACACACACACTCCAAAGTAATTTAACACATATGCTTTGTGGCACATTTTGGAACGCTTGTCCCCAGCCAAATATGCAGCGTCAGTTATTTGACCATTAATGGAACGCATCTCGCATTCGGATTCGCATTGCACTCGCCCAAAGTCCAAGGTTGCCCGGCGTAAGTATCAATTACTACTACGGCTCATTACCTGCTTGACCTATTCAGATAGTTCAGCACAGTTACCCGTTTGAAAGACATTCCAAACCATTGCAGTTTATTGACGGACAAATGAAATATGGCACTGATTTTGCCAGTTTATTGCTGTTCTAAAGATATTCTATTATTCATATTATTCATGTTTAATCGATATAATTTCGGACTTTTTTTGAATTTAGAATAAGTAAACTAATTGTGTTTCTTATTTTCACAATTTACAAATATTTGCCAACATAAAAGACTCAGCTTAACAAATACAGAAATAATACAAAAAATTCCAATTGAATAACGAATTCGACTGAAATGGTTATTTATATGTACAACATAAATTTAGATCTTAATCAAACTTGTACATTTTAGATAAAAATATGCATAAATGTTAACAATGCTTTTTGTATTTTATAAATGAATTATTCCTTACGGCAAAATTCGGAGTATAAAACCAAAAACTAATTCAACGCTCAACGCCAATATTTGATATCCATGCATTTTGATAAGAAAAACCAATGACTAAATGACGTGATTTTCTAAAATTAACTTTTACACTAAAAAACATGCATTACTCGTATTATTTTCTACTAGTTTTGAATGCACAATCAGCTGACCAAACGCGGTATTTCCCCCCAAAGTAGCGTCAAGTTCACAAATAAATAAAGAAAAATGTTTAGATTAAAAATATCTGTGAGATGCAATTGCGCATTTGTAGTTTTTTCGCTGCTTGTCTGCATAATATTTATTGGGTTTTTTCTTTCAATATTTGCGCAAAAATGAAATTTTTACAATACCTTGACATTTTTCATAGACAAAAACGAGCATATTCATTTAGCTCATCAAACAAGAATGTAAGTGTGTGTGAGTGTGTATGTGTGTGTGTGTGTGTGTGTGTGTGAGAGAGTGTGTGTGTGAGTGTGTGTGTGTTAGAGTGTGTGCGTGTGTGTGTGTGTGTGTTACATGTTTGTAATGATTAAAAACAGCAGTAGCAGCCGCAGTCGCAGCGATGTCGACTATAAAATAAATAAATAAAAAACAAACACAAAAATACAAATACAAATTATTATTTTGATTTGGTTACATTTTAATTTCATTTCCAATTTCATTTTCAATTTCAATTTTGATTTCGATTTCATTATTGATGGCACGCCAACGCAGTTTGGCAGCCGCAACCCGGGACAGGCCGGGACAGTTGCTGGAAATTAGCATAAAACACACACAAACATATAACAAATATATGTATATATATATATAATATAGCTGAAACATAAAAATACATATATATATACATATATATATATTTAATTGATTTGAATCAAGCAGTTTACAAATTGCAACCGAAAAGTTCTGCCCCGTGTTGAGGTACCTGGGTTTGTCCCAAAGCTGACGCTGATGCTGTCTGTGTCTGAGTCCAAGTCTGGGCACTGAGCCAAAAAAAACAACAACAACAACAACAACAAAACCGAATCGAACCGATCTGATGCGATCCGAGCCAAGCCGAGCATTGGCTCAGCTCCACAACAGCTCCACAAATTGTTGTTGCCGTTGCAATGGCGCGCAGTTCAACGGCTTTTGGGCCATTTTAAGATCAATGCACCCCGCTGCAGCAAACGCTGACTCTGGCCGGGTCTAACAATTAAGCATTGCTGCTGCTGCTGCTGCTGGTGCTGCTGCTGCTGCTGCCGTGCACCACCCGGGCGCAGGCGGGGGCCCGGCTTGACTCGGCCCAGTGGCAGCCGCAGTCTAGGCCAGGTCTGAGGCGGGCCTCAATCGCAGCAATCGAATTCGCAGTTGTGCGCTTGCTTGGCAAAAAACCTTGCGCATGAACGAATCCATGGACATGGACACACACTCACTGGCAGTTGCCGACGTTGCCGTAATCATCCCTCGCAGCGCCGCCAAAATAAAAAATACCCCTTGCGTCCACACATTGGCCAAGTAGTTGTCAGGCCGCTGCCACCTTCGTTTGGCTTTAATCCAAAATTAAGAGCTCACGGGAATTTTGTTTTGATTGGTATTTATTTGGGGATTTTTTTTTTAGTTGGATTTTCTGAATTTTTTGAGATGCGAGTATGCAAAAAATGCATTTCGAACGTAAAATGGAGACCGGACTGCGTGTCTAGCCGGTTACAGTTGCCGGTTGACAAATTGCCAACTCAACTTGTTCTGACATTTTTATATGAGCTGTTGTTGTTCTTGTTTGAGCTGTTGTTGTTGTTGTTGTTGTTGCTGCTCATGCTGCTGTTGGTCGTCGTCTAATGAATGGTGCAACATTCTAATTTAAATCGAGCTTTGTTTCAACACCTGCTAAATACGCACACAACACACACATAACACACACACAATTCAGTGGAAGAAACATTTTTGATCTGTAATGAAGTCATCAAAATATCGATTTGTCGATTTGTTTATGCATAGTAAAATTCAAATTGCAAGTTAAAAATAAATACTTCAATTTTGTGCATTGAGAAATATTTTTTTTTTTTTGTTTATTAATTGCCAATGTTTGTTCAACATTTTTTTGCCTGGTTTGGGCAAACCCCAGAAGAAAAAACCCCAAATCGACTAAAAGTAGAAATTACCTAAATAGTTGATTTTTTTATGTTTGTACAAATGCTAATTTGAGATTAACTTGAAATAAGCAGCATTAATATTTAAAATTGCTTATTTATTGTCATTGATAGATTTTAAATGTTTATATATATATTCTCTATCGATCAGACACGACTATATTTCCTCTCATTTAGACCAATTGAATAAGGGAAGCCAATATATGAAATATTTGTTACACATAGCACTCAAAATACCTACAATAAATCAAACTGACTTAGCCCAGAATTAGCCATATCTGCTGCCCTATTTGTGTTTAACTCAATTTTCCTAACAATGGGTAGAATAATAATATCAGAATGGGTTTTTTTTTATATAAAATATGTTGTCTAGAAAAAGGTTTTCAAGTGCGTCTAAATATTTTATTCTTTTTTATTTGAAATATTATTAATATATATAATATTTTAAATAAAATTAAATGAATTAAATCACTAAATTCAATTTGGCATACGACAACGATTTTGCAAAATGTTTGGTTCATCTCGATACAGAAATATAATGGAAACAAAAACGACTTCAATAAATATCTTTATTTTAATAGTTAATAATTAGTCAATGGGCAAAAAGAAAGCCAACTGAAAATTGAGATGAATCGACGTATTTTCGGCGATATTTTTAATAGTTTTTTTGGAGCTGTTACAACACCAAAATTCGATGGTATTTTTGGGGCAGATCGGGGAAGTGGGCTTAGTGCTTGTCACCTTTGCTAGTTGGCTAGTGTTTCATAATGCCCGCTTTGCAATGACTCAGCACATTTCATACACAATTCGAATTGAATTCCAAACAACAAAAATTTGGCCAACCAACTCCACGTACGAATGCAAACAAACAAAAGAAAATTTGTATAAAAGTAGTAATAATAATAATAATAATGATAATAATAATAAATATAAAATACACTGCATTTTTGTAGAGTAGTCCAAGTCGGCTAGTCGTCTGAGAGGCGGAGAGCCACTGAAAAAAGACGTAGCCGGGCCGGACTTATGTGGAGCAACAACGTTTTATGCAAATTTCAAGGTTCTGCATTGGTTGGGTCAACGAATCGCGCCGATTTAATGACGCTGTTGATGTCGATGCCGATTCAAAATCAATTGAATCGAATCAAATCAAATCTAATCAATTCGTATTCGATTCGATTCGATTCAAATCTCAGCGCCTTAATCGCTAATAATATGCCAACTAATCATCGCCATATATCAATAAAATAAAAATAAAATAAAAAAAAAACTTGACAAAAGACAACTTGGCTATATTTAATTTTGTTTTCAATATCGATTTCCTATTGAAAGCGTTCATTGATCTTTCATGTAATGCTGATACTCAAATACTTAGATGAGCTGGTTATTACAAAAAAAAAAAAAAACAAATCCATTCAAGGCAATATTTACTATTTTACAATTTATGACCCAGCTTCCTACTAGGGCAGTAGATATATATCTGAAGGTCAGCCAGCTTGTCGGACCATGGCAACAACCTGACAAATATGCGACAAACAACAAACAACAAACAAGCTGACAATGTTGGCCATGTCCCCCAAAAACACGGCTTAAAGGGTCCAATTAATTACAGGCCAGGTTGCTATGTCACTTTCACAATTAAGAACTACTACTAGTAGAATTAATTAGAATTATCATATCGGCATAAACTATATTAATTAATTAATTGATATGAGTTGAGGCGATTTCAAGCCTTGAACTAGGCATTGGATAAAGTCAAACAGGATCTATCGCATAAGTTAGACAAGCTCAATGAAACAATGATTTTGATTGTGTAACGCACCGTGAATATATATATTTATATATATATATATATTCAAATAAATATATGTGTATGATTAGTGTGCATGCGAGTGTAAATCTCATCTCAGTCATTTCTATTTACATGAATTGCGCTTGAGCAATTACAATGCCATCCGTTGACAATTCAATTACATCGATAAATTTCAATTCAATTCTAATGTGACACTTGAATAACAAATGAACTAAGCCACGAAAACAACAACAGACAAGAATGACTGACAGATACCCTAACAAACTGACAAGAATGACTGACAGATACCCTAACAGCTTTGCTCAATTGAAATGTAATCTAAATTTATTTTATTTTTTCAGTTTTAATCGTAATACAAAAATATCGAAAAGATTTGCCAAATAAAATACAATTTTTAGTTAAATTGCTGATATTTAATTTTGACGAAAGATACTTTTGTTGAAAGATATTTCTGTTGTTGACGAAAGATACTTTTGTTTGTCTAAATAAATTATAATTAATAGAAATTAAACATTGCAATATTAATAAAAATAACTAAAAAAATTCTATCAAATTTGCAAAATATGAAAAATGAAAATTCTTGGCCAGCCCAAAACACTTTTCTTACATTTTATTTAGTTGTTGTATTTGGCCAAATATTTGCGTATTGCAATTGCTATCATTGAGATACGGGGAAGCACATTACGTCGACGCATCACTTTGATGAGGGGCGTGGTGGGGGAGGGGGATGCGCTAATAAAAGCCCCGCATTATATAAACCAACACAAACAGCTTCAATCAAATTGACAAATTGATGGCGATGGCTAAGCAATGGCGACGCATATTAATTAAAATCAAAATGCAATTTTCAATTGCGTATTTCTACTCCCAATGCGAAGTCCAATTGCAATTTCAATTGCAATGCATGTGTGTGTGTGTTGGTGTGTGTGTGTGTGTTGTTTAGCGAAAACGTAAGTGATTAGGACCACGTGACCATTGGGACACGTGACACAAAGACAACATTATTAAACATTCCATCTTTAATAATTTGCTGCATTTTCTAACTTGTTTCTCAAAAGATCTCAACACGTAAATATCGATATTTATCGTAAACTGATAGTCAGCTTTATTAACTAAAATTAATGACAGACTTGCTTGGCAAATCCGTTAATTAATTGAACTTGTTAAAAACCTTTTCCAATTTCTATTGTATTTGATTCAGTTAATAGCTTTTGCCAGCATTTCTACAGAATAAATAAATTAAGTTCTCATCCCAGCTAAATCTGGATTTTACCTGCCAAATTGCTTGTTTGAATTGGTTATAAATAGATGTAAAATGTATATTTTATGGCTAGTTGAGCAATCCATGAGAATTATTAATTACCAACTATGACATTTGTTTACAACTTTGTCAACTGACACTCAGATTAAGCCTTATTTACAGCACGTTAATTGCTGTTATTAAAATTATTTTAAGCTAGTCAATTTCCCTGTTAACAAGAACACGAGAATTGTGAGCAGCTGCTGCTGCTGCCTGGTCGTGTTGGCTCGTTTCGGTTTGGGCCAGATTTGTGGACAGCTTTCGTGGCAACAACAACTTTTGCAACAAATCAAAAATTCTTGCCACCGCTGACCTCCGGCGAGCATTTATTGCTGATGACCCGGGGCCCCGGTGCGGAGCAGGCAGGCAGTCAGGCACATTAAGCATTTAGGGTAAGAGGTAAGAGGTAAGAGCAGTGGGGTGCCGGCCAAAAAAAACGTCTCTGCCTGTTCCCTGTTCCCTGGTCCCAGTATTTCCAGCTGCTGGCGATTTTCACCTTATGCCAAAATTGACGCTTGAATACACACACACACACACACACACATATATATATACATAAATACACCAGCTCACACATACACGTGCAGACAGACTGTGAGTTTTTTGAGGCCAAATTTAATTGCAACAACGACAGCCACGACGCGCGGCATGAAATGTAGAAAATTGGCAACTGTGCATGAGAGCAGCTGCCAAATGGACAGCGGTGTGCGGTGGGGGCAGCCAGTTGGAAATGTTGGAATGGATCGCACAGAAAGTCGCCAACATCAGCAACAGCATCAGCATCAGCATAAGCATTACCATCATCATCAGCAACAGCAGCAGCAACAGCAACAACAGCAGCAACAGCAACAGCAGCAGCAGCAGCAGCAATGGGCGGCAACAGCGGCAACAAGCGGCAACTTTAATAAATGTGTCTTTTGAGTCGCGTTGCTTTTCTCATTATTGTTTTTATTAAAATGTTCTTTTTATTTTTATTTTATTGGATTTTGGTTACATTGTATTTCACCTACTTTCGCAGAGTAGTTGACATCAATTTGAGACGACGCAAAAATGCATTTCCACAAAATATCAGAATGAAACAGTTCTACAAACAGGCAAAATAACCCACCCTTCACCACCCACCGCCCACCGGCCACTTGCTAATTGTTTTGTCTTTAACTGTTGAAACTTTTGTTAACATGCAATTAGCCTAATCAGATTTTTACGGGCTGAAATGACAATGCCGCGTTTGCCACAAAGAGCTGCAAGCTCGGCCACAACAGCAGCAGCAGCAGGATATGCTGCTTCATATGTAAAATAAGGCATAGGTTGAAAGAAGATTTCTGGGTGCTGCAGCTTACCGACATGGTCAAATGACAAGTTGGTTCAGTGGGTCGTTCAACTGGTTGCTTGACGTTAAGCTGCTGCCGCTGCGGCTGCTGCTGCTGCTGCTGCTGTGTGTTGTTGTTGTGGCTGCGGTTGCTGTTGTTGCTGTTGTTGCTGCCGCTGCTGATGTTGCTGCTTTTTCGTCTGTTGGCGATGCTCGGTCGTTGACCGCTGGCCTACAACTGTAGGCTATAGCTCAACGTACCGCAACTTGGGCCAATACATAAACCTTCCGTGCCCCACGACGCCCACATAAGCCACAGTTTGTAGCTGTGGCAGATTGACTGTTTCTATCATTTATCCCTCTCTCTCTCTCTTCTCTCTCTCTCTCTCTCTCCCCCTCTCTCTCTCTCATCTCGGTTTCTTTCGCTTTTTACATTCTAATGGCGGCAGCATTGAATTTGAAAAGTCAGTCATTAAGTCAATGCGTTTTCTGGTCACTGTGCCAACGACATTGTCTCACATGCGATCCATGCAACAGCAACTTACACACAAACAAGCAAACAAACAATCAAACCCACACACACACACACACATACACACACACACACACACGCAGATCACTGGCGAGATCAATGCACTGGCTGGCTGTGTTGACAGTGAGGTTATTGCCTAATGCAGCGGCGCATTGCAAAAAGGTTAGAAACAACAACAACAATAACAACAGCAACAACAGCAACAACAGCAGCAGCAACACAAACATTAGCAACTCATAACCAACAACAACATCCGCAACAGCAAAAATAAAAACCATCCACAACAACAACAACAACAACAACAAACCCGGCCTGGCAAGTGGCTTACCTACATTCCCAAATGCAGCTGTGTTGGTGTGAATTGCACACACAAGACGCGACGCCCCCACGGCAGCAGCACCAGCACCAACAGCAGCAGCAGCACCAGCAACAGCAGCAGCAGCGGCAGCAGCGCTGCAAGCAGATCAGGCGTCAACGTCGCTCGACGGAGTTCATTGACTTTTGCGCAAACGCACAAGCCTCCAACTCCAATTCAATGCACATAACGCGCCACTCGCGTAGGCCGTCAACTTGTCCAACAAGTTGGGTAGACGACGCAGCGGCAGCAGTGGCAGCAGCAGCAGCAGCAGCAACAGCAGCAGCAACAACAGCAGCAGCAACAACAGCAACAGCTAACGATGACGACGCCAAGCTCAGACTCTCTCTTGCTCTCTCGCTCACACTTAGATGCCGTCTGGGCGCGTCTATCTCTGTTACTCTATCATGCTTCATCTACTGTCCCTCTCCCTATTTGTCCGTCTGTCAATCAGTCTGTCTTGTCTAGCTTCTCGTTTTTTGCACAGCTTAGTTACGCAGGATAACCGCCACAGCGTCGTTATCAACAACAGCAACACTAGCAGCAGCAGCAGCAGCAGCAGCAGCAGCAGCAGTAGCAACAGCATCAGCAGCAACAGTCGCAGCAGCTGCAGCAACTGCCTCAACGGCCATGCCAATGGCAGCGGCGTCAATGCGTCTCAGCTGCAACGGTCAATGACCGACCGACTAAAAAGCACACACACGCAGACAGACACACACAGTGTCGCACATGCATGTTGCTGTTGCTGTTGCTGTTGCTGGCATCGCTGCCAAAGCTGCTGCCGCCGTTGCTGCCGCTGTCACTTCCGAGGCAACAGCAATCGCTTTTGGCAGCCACAAAATCCTTGCCGTTCATTTACATTTTAAACGACGCTGTTTTCGATGTTGTCGCTGTTGTTGCTGTTGTTGTTGCTGTTGCTGTTGCTGTTATTGTTGTGGTTGCTGCTTCAATGTCAAGGAAGTTGAGCACACGCGACTTCCTTATGCGCTGCACACGAGCAACCGCAACCGCAACCACAACAGCAGCAGCGAAAATTTCCCGCATGCGTCGCATTCATGACTCAACCTCAAAGTCGAGGAGCATTCACAGTGGTCCGCATGCGCAGCAATTGTAGCGAATATCAGCTGAGCGCCAATATCTTCATATCATAACCACTGTGCGACTCTGTGGGCAAAGCTCTCTCTCTCTCTCTCTCTCTCTCTCTCTCTGCGCTAGGCTGTGTGTCTGTCCCTCTATCCGTCTGTCTCTTTATATCATTCGTCTTTTCGTCTGTCTGTCTGCTTGCCTGACAGTGTGTGAGAAGCATTTGAAATGCGCGCCGGCGCTGCTGCTGCCGCTGTCACTGCCGCTGTCTCTGTCTCTGCTGCCGCTGCCGCTGCCGCTGCTGCTGCTGCGTGACGACTGCCGGCAGCAGCGTTGACTTGTAAACAGAAAAGTTCGTAAACCTTTAAAAGTGAAAGTAAAATCGGACGTAGACCTACATATACAAATGTAAAAGCGCGGCCGCTGCTGCGATGCGTCGCGTGTAAGCCAGTATGTGCGTGCGTGTGTGTGCGTGTGTGTGTGTGTGTGTGTGCGTGTGTGCCAAGAAACCAGAAAGCAACACACACGCGCAGACTTAATGTTGGTGTTACTTTTGATGTTGCTGTTGCTCTTAGTGTGACTGGCAACGAACGACGCTAGCAGCAGCAACAGCAGCAACAACAGCAACAGCAGCAGCAACCTCCGCAGCAGCAGCAGCACCAGCAACATTCCCGCGGAATTCCCAGCTGCTGCTACCCGCAATTCAGCTCCCTGGCGCTAGAAACGAAAGACTTTTAAGATACAAACTTAAGAATAGCAGTAAATTTATCCGGCTAATAACAATTAGGCTTAAAATGTTTATATTTATATTTATTTATTATACATTTTATTAAATACTCTTTAAAACTTGGATGGATTTTTCTTTTAGCAATTAAACTGAAGAGCATCTAGTTAAAAAATGGAATAAGAAAAGGTTTTCAAATATAAAACAGTTTTTTATTTTATTTTTAGAGGTATAATAATTATTAATTTTTTTTATTTATTAAAATATTATTTTTATTTATAAAAAATAAAATAAATAAATAAATAACAATAATAACAGTGACAATAATGTATTTTATTTAAGCTGTTAAAGCTGTTAACCCAAAAAGAAATAAAACAATTATTGTGATTTTCTATGTGTTTCAATTTAGGCTAATACAGCTCTAAGATATTATTATTTTCAAGAGCAATCAGTTAACAGAACATTGACTTTTGTGAACCAGTATCATTTACATCATTTACAATTTGAATTTACTCCAAGTGCCCAGCTTTATTTGGTATCTATCTGTTGACAACCAGACTTAAATTCCAAATTTGTTAGTTTCAATTACTAAAAAACACTTTAAGGATTACCTAAAAATCGAACTGAGGTCCAAGTTCAGTTTTACAACGATAAACATCCGGCAATGAACCCACAGATTCCAGCAACTGGGAGCTGGCCATCATTGAATGAACTCCTCTTTGCTCCTGTCGCAACAACAACAGCAACATCATCTGAAGCAGCAACATCAGCGACAACAGACAACAACTTCCTGTCGATACCGTTACGTGTGCAATATGAGCAGTCAAATTGTATTGCGCAAACAGCAGTAACAACAACAACAACAACAGCAACAACAGAAACAACAACAACAGGAACAACACGAAACCATTACCCACCCCAACAATAATGCGTTGGGATCAAAAGCCAATAAACTTTATATGTATTCAATGAATTTGGCTGTTTGACTGGAGACTGTTGTTGCTGTTAATACATATCTGTTGTTGTTGTTGTTGTTGTTGTTGTTCATATATTTATTTTGAGTAACTTTCACGTTCGGCGAGCGGGCGGGTGATCCAGGCGTTGGGCCAGTCAGCAGTCTGATTGCTGCCGGGACAGCCGCCCGGTCGTCGAGGGTCAAAAACTTTCCTCTTCAACGCAGCAGCAGCAGCAGTAGCGTCAGTACCAACAGCAGCAACTCATCTCAATTTTCAATAGTACAGTCAATAAACTTAAAAACAAATAAATTGTATCTTCATTATATAATAAGCCAAGACCGCAACAATAACCGGCAGCAACAGCAGCAACAGCAACAGCAACAGCAACAACAGCAACAGCAAAGTCAGGTTAAACAGCTGATCTGAGAGATATAAAAGGTTGTCAACCCCAGGCAGTAGCAATAACAACAATGCATGCAAATTAAAAAAAAAAATATATAAATTAAAAAATAAAACCAAAAAATATACAAATAAAAAAAAAATTGGCATTTCATTGGCCCTGGCCAGCTCGAATGGAGGTGGGCGGAAAAGGTCATCGACGTCGCACCGGAAGCGTGCCAAAAATATCTAAATATCTAAAAATAAAAACGGGCTCACACACACACAGACACACACACACACGCACACACCTGATTTGCCAATTGATAATACGTAAGTGTTGTGTGCTGTGAGCTGTGAGCTAATATCGCGAATTGATGACAAGTAGACCACAGATACGACACATGTTTGTATCTAATACAATACAAAAAATAAAGATACAAAAAAAAAAAAAAAACTCGCAGAGAAGAAAAAAAAAGCAGAAGCGGAAGCAGGGCTCAGAACAGCTGATCGGTTTGTTAGCAGTTCAAAACTCACGTTTTCAACCACATCAATTGAGAGAGCTGCTGCTGTTGCTGTTGCCGTTTGCCGTTTGCTATTGTTAGCGTTTAGCGTTGCTGCTAACTGTTTGTTGTTCCTGGTTGCATATTTGGCATATTGAAAGCGGCTAAGCGGCCAAGCGGCCAACTGGCGAAGCCACCAAGCGCAGCAATAAACTTCAAAAAAAAAAAAAAAAACTCAGCGGTCAACGAACTCGTCGCTGGCTTTAAGCCAAGACGCTTGCGATGTCTCTGCCGCCGTCACAGTCACAGTCGCTGTCGCTGTCGCCGTTGCCGTCGCAGTCTCTGTCGCAGTCTCTGCCGCAGCAGCACCAACACATTTGCCAATCTATAGCAGCGACAGCGTGGAGAACGTTGACCATTTGGAAGCCGCTGGCTGCTGCTGCTCCAAAAGGCAGCATCAGCTGCTGTCAAGCTCACAGCTGGTGGGGCAACCTTAATAAAAAAAAATAAAATAAAATAAAAAAAAAACTATAAAAAAAGGCAAAGCTACCTCTCACATTGGAACACAGATGGAAACGTCATAGGCAAACTCTCGCTTCTTCACTTTTTAGTAGGTCTTTCGCTTATGTGATTCCAATGGGTAAGCAATGCCATTGAACTCCGCTGACTTCATTTTACTTAACCAAGAGATCTAAAATTGGAATTCTGCAGACAACACTATTCCACATATTATGTATGCACTGTAGTTCATAATAATTGAATTATAATGTAAATATTGTACAGAGAAAAGTAAGTAAATTATTTATTTTTCATTTAACATTTACTTACAATTCTTATATCTTCAGTTGGTATTTTTTTTTTGATTTGCCGAATTATAAATTACAAAAAATTTTAAAAATTACAAATTTATAACTTAAGTGGAACATAATTTTTTAATAATTTAATAATTGAATTAATAATTAAACTCATTATTTAAATAAATATATTTTCTTTGACTTGTTACTTCTTGATAACATTTAACTAAACCAGCGATTTTTTAGTTAGAGAAATCGTTCTCAAATAAACACAGATAATATTTATAATTTTAAATTTTCAAGCAAATATATATATATATTTTTTTATGCTTGTAGAATACGTAGCTAAAAGCTGAGAACAAATCTATTGTATATACAAGAACTGGAATTGATATTATAATGGTGTAAATTAATCTTAGAAAGTCACACACGTGCACACACACACAAGCACAAACACACATGCACACATATATATATAGAATCAAAATCAGCTGGACAAAAAAAACGAAAGCTAAAGTTTGAAAACCTTCAGTGGAGCGCAGCGAGTCGACGGCAATGTCAGCAGCAACAGCAGCAACAGCAGCAACAGCAACAACAGCAGCAGCAACAGCGACTACAAATCCAAGATTCTTTCAGACATATTGACGATCGGCCAATGGCTTATGGCATATGGCCGATGGGCCATGGCTGATAGCTGATAGCTGATGCGGTCGTCATTTGCTTTTTTTTTTTTTTTTTTTGGTAAATAAACCATTTCACCCGGCGAGAAAGTTTTCGGGTTAATTCCATGGTCGACGTAGCGCATTTAAAGTATATTTGAAATGGTTTGCATAGGCAAGGAGGAGGGGGGGGGGGGGGGATTAGGCATTAGATAATTTGGGCTGCCAAAGCATGCGTCCTATACAGGAAGTACCAAACACTTACAGCGTTATGGCCAATCACTTATACGCACCGGATTCAGATTAAGATACACATATGAATTCTGGCTGCTCGCTTGGCTGATTCGCTGGCTAACTGGCCAACTGGCTAACTGGCTGGCTGACTGTCAGCCTGTACTTATACACATATGCATGTCACATATACAAACATACACATGCATACATATGTAAAACTAAAAACATTAATGCAACATGTGAAAAATCCCCGACAAAACGGCTGCAATAAAATTGAACAGTGCAAAACGAAGCCGAAGTCAAACCGACCAACATCGGCCATCGGGCCAGTTGCCTTTGGATACCCTATACAACTAATAAGGACATAAAAAGGTATCAACAATTTTGTACATTTTTAAGAAAAATCACATTTTATAGTTGTAGTTGTAGCACTTTTCAGATGTAGTTTATGTAAATGATCAGAATGAGGTAATTTAAAGAAGCTATGAACTAAAAGATTTAAATAGAGGAAAAAAAATTAAAAAATAAGAAAAAAAATAAATATGCTTATATTGCATGTACTATAAATGTACATATATATATGTATATGTATATATAAATTTATATATATAAAGTATGAGTTGTTGGTCACAGATTTTAGATGCCTTTAAACCATACAGAATCGAGTAAATCAATAAAAAATAATTATAAAAATTAATGGTTTAGTAAATAAATATTTAAAATATATTTAAAAGTACTTGAATTGTGTAATTTAAGCATGCCAATATTTAATTTAAATCTTTTATTTCATTTATTTATAGTAATGAACTGTATTTTTCAGTGAATCTTATGCCAAAAAAAAAAATATATATATATATATTTATATGTGAAACAGGGTATTCGAAATTCGAGCTGGGTCGACTAGAGCAGTCTTAGTTGTTTTTACCAGTTTTGTTTATTTTTTTGTTAAGACACTTTAGTTTATTGAACTTTTGTGCTGCATACTTTGAGCCTCAGCTGAGCCTCAGCTTGGAACTTGGCTTGGCTTACCTCGCCGACTTCACACGCTCGTGCGTTGGCGTCAACGTTGAAGTTAAAGTTGACGTTGTTGCACTGGTGGCAGTGTCGGTGTCGGTGGTGGTGGTGGTGGTAGTGGTGGTATTGGTGTTGATGTTGATGTGTTGGTGGCGTTGCTTGGTTCAATTCAGACTCGCCCCCCCCCCAGCAGCGCCCCGTTACCCGTTCTCGCAAGCAGCAACGCTATTGCGAATGCCTAGCCTCGTTCGCAGCTCATTTAATACAAATGGCCTTCAAAACGATAATTCAAGCGCTTAAATTGTATCTACACTCTTTGCAAAGTTTATTCAACTCAGCTGCGCTTGGATGCTGTCGAGAGTGCTGGTGCATTCAGCGGGTTCCAGCTCAGATTTATGGGGGGTTGCATGCGGACAGCGCGAGAAGCCCTGGCTGGGGGAAGCTTTCCTGCCATCCGAGTGGGAACAATTAAGACGCGTCCCTAGCCATAGCTTCAGCTGATGAAACAAAAAAAAAAAAAAAAACTAAAAAAAAGAGAAACAAGTCACCTTCCACGGTCCAACGAAAGCAACGGCAAATGTGAAGTTTATTGCCGTAACTCAGGAAATCATAAATCAAAATGCCGCTTGACCCATTTGCAAAAACCCTAAATGCTTACATACATATATATATTTATACATACTTACGAAGTGCCATCCTCAGCTTAGGTTTTTGCTTTCTTCTTCACATAGGCTCTCTCACTCTCACTCTCTCTCTCTCTCACTCTTTCTTGGCAACCGCTTTTTAGGTTAATCCCTTATCTGATTGCCTATTGCACATCCTGTTAACCTTATTCGAACCCCAAAAAAACCAGGTTAAAAACCTATAAAACTTATAGTTATTAATTTTGGTGTATCGTAAATTATATATTTGTATATCCGTCAAGTTTTCTCAACATGCATTCTACGATTTCACTTAATTATTAAACCCCATTATTTCGTTTCAAGTTTACAAATTGTATCATAGAAAAATATTAAAGAATTGATTGCTAAATTTAAAATTAATATTTTTTTGGATTTCCTTATGCATATTAAATAGTTTTTAAATTGGTGCATCGCATTTGGACTTTCTGGTTATTTTCGACATATTTTTTTTTTTTTTGCAATTATGTTGGCACAGATTTGCTGTAAATTTCCACGATTAATTTAATTTTTATGCATATGCATACTAAAAACAATAAAACTGATAGGTTAATGTTGAGCTAAATAGGTAATAAAAAAAACTAAGCGATGCAAAAACTCAAATTTTTACAATGAGTAAAAAGCGATATTATTTGCATTTCTTCACCTCCAAATGTCAATATGGTATTATATTCACTTAGCCTACTTTCCATAGGCTCTTTGGACTTCCTTTTGGTTGAGCTGTCTAAGTCTTGAATCTTTCATGTTTCGCATATGCATATCAACAAATAATTAAGTATACGTACACATTCGAAAATCAGAGAAAAACGCGATTATTTAATTTAATTTTAATTAGAGAAAGTGCAAAGCCTCAAACACACGCGCGATCTCATTGGGACCAAAAAAAAAAAAAAACCAAAAACTTAATAAATAAATCATAATAAGCTTATGGGCCCAAATCAAAATTAAAACAAATCCCAAAATAAAACACAAAAAAAAAAAACATGCAGCAAAAAAACAAAAAAAAAAATCACAACAACAAAAATAAAAAAACGCTTAAGCTATCCAAATTACAAACGCATTCGGATGATAAATTATGAATGTTGACACCGAGCAGCGAACATCGAACATTGAACAGAGACAAACCAAGTTAAGCCAAAGACGGCAAACAACAGCAAACACTTGAACGCATTGGATTTTTAACCAGTTACGAATTGAAAAATTAAAATAAATAAATTTAATGGCCGCAATCCCAACGAAATGCAAACAAAAATCAATTCAACATCAAAATCGAACAAAAAAAATAATAAAAAAAAAAAATTTCTACTTATGCAAAGCAGAAATATTGCTCAAAGTGGCACCGCTGTAGGCGACCCTAAAATCATGTCACAATATCTGCCCAAAATCGTCGTAAAAAAAAAAAAACCAAAATAATAATACAAAAAAATGAAAAAGTGAACAGATGGCGCAGCCGCATTCGAGCGCCAGTTACATTAATTTCTTGTTGTTGTTGTTGTTGTTGTTATTGTTGTTGTTGTTGTTGCCTTTCGATAGGCATTTTTATTATGCAAAACATGGAAAATACTGAATTTTAAATCGAACGCCCAACTATAACTTAATTTCGATTTGCTTAAATACAAAGTGCGGACGTTGATCTTCGATTGTGGTGACTCTGACTGTTTCTGGGGTCTTGGCCATGTTTTGGGCGCGTTCGCGTGCGTTTTTTTTTTCTGTATTTTTTGACTTGATGTTGGGCATTAGGTGGATTGGACATTGTTACTCGCGGGCTTTTCTGACTCCGTATTGAACAATATGCGGCAATCAAATGGAATTAATGAGCATTCAATGACTTTGTTTCGTACCACACAAAAGGGCTAAAACTCTCTTCGTTTTGGTTTCATTTCATGTAAAAAAAAAAAAACAGAAAAAAGCCAAAACGGTTTTACGTAAGGCCCTTGAACGTGCGGTGCTCGTTAACTTCAAAAAAAAAGAAAAAAAAATGCGGTGAAATTTTTTTTTTCTCCAAAACTGATTGTTTCTGTGGCCGCCTGGCCTGGCCTGGTCTGGCCTGGCCTGGTCGGACTGCCTGCCTGTCTATGCGAGCGTGTGCGCTTTTTATTTACCTGTAACGACACCAATACTTTTGTCAGTCAGTTACTTAGTCACATAATAGCTGGGGCCAAAAGGCAACAGCTGATTGCCATCGATTGTCATCGGCATCATCACAGTTTGGGGCCTGGCGTAACCAACGATCTCCACCGACGGATCACTTAACTCAACTGAACTGAACCTTGCACATCACAAGAGACCCAAAACCCGAGACCCAAGACCCGACCCGACACCCAAAAACCCGAGCCCCAAAAAACTCCGGGAGCCGAACTGAGAATGGCGTTTATGTAAATAGGATCGTATGTCTCAGTCCACTCTGGCACATGAATAACTCCGAGTCTTACGCAATTATGCACTTATTTCATTTTAAATCGAAACGGTTCAGCACAATATATAAATATATATATATGTGCATATATATGTATACATCTGGAATGTTGTGCATATGAAAAATACAATTACGAGTACGAAATAGTTTATTGAGTATCTCAAGTTTTTATTAACAGTTTGTTACGCAACTTTTAAGTTAATTACAATTGTTCCAATTATCAGGAAGCTATATTTGTTCACTTAGTAAAATAATCGAAAGTATAATAATAAAACATGCTAAATATTAATAACAAATTATTAGTGTTTTAGGTAAATATTGAAAATATATGTAGAGCTAAAGGCAATTACAAAAATATATTGTTTTTTTTTGGAATTAATATCATAATGGATTAAATAATTTATTTTATATAATTTTAATCTATTATATACATTTGATAGGAGAATATGCTAGCTCCTAGTTGAAATTGTGGTTCATAGAGGTTTTTGTGAATTTTTGGGGCGGTAGTGGGTGTGTCCGAAAAATTTTATTTTGCTGAGTTTGCTGGAAAACCTAATTACCAAGTTTGGAACCTGTAGCATTTGAAAACTTTGGGCGCAAAAGTCCTTAAAGGACATCGCCAGCAAGCAACAAACCAATTTTGTTGGCTATAAAATTGTGCGAATATCAATTTCATTGATTTCCCACAAGTGGGATTATTATTACACTTTTTCTGACAGACCAATAATTGTTAAAAGTTGGAGTTTCTATCTGTAAGAGTGTCGAAAACAGTTGCAATAATACAAAGAGATATACTACTATATACTACTGATAAGTTCGATATCAAAGTGTAATGATTTCCTCGATTTGTTAGTTGTTTGTCAGACTCAATTAAGGCATTGTCAGCAGCAAGCTGACAAGTTCTACTGTAACGTGGCCAACAACGTGCCAACTGTAAACTGTAAACTGAGAACTCATATGGATTTTGGGTGTGTCTGTTTCTGATTTTTATTGAGTTGAGTTTAAGTACGAAAACACGAATTGCACAGGCCTTTACCACCATTCCCACCAGCACAAGTGCCCCGCTCTCTGTCACGTGGGACACTCAGCTGGAGCAGCTGGAGCAGCAGAGCCCTGCTCACTGCAACTTATCACTGGAATGAGCTCTCCAATTACCCAGTTCAATATTTGTCGTTGCAGCGCAAATAAGAATTGGTTTGACCAACTTTTTTAATACCCGTATATTGCATTCATATATATACATACATATATATATATATATATAGGCCCTCGTACTTGAAATCGCTTGCATGTTTGTTGATAAGCTCTGCCAGCAAACATTGGCGCACTGGAAAACCAGACACATAAAGAAAATTACAAGAAATAATAAAAATAAATAAAAATTAAAAACAGAAAACAAAAAAAACAAATAACACCACGTCCTCTTTGTCATCACTTGAATTTACCAATGAAATTAAAAATATTTGCTTATTTATTGTGTGCTTTAATTGTTGATAATTTTCGAACGTGTTGCAAAACTTTCGTTTCGGATTCGCATTAATTTTACAATTTTTGTAAGTCTTTTCTGTTTGGCATCAGGCGCACAGCCAAGGACAATGTTGCTGCTCTTTTTTCTTACTTAAAAAGTTTGTAAAAAAAAAAGTAAGCTGGATGAAAGTTATTTGCATAATGATTAACATTCTTTATTCATATTTATAGCCAAGGACATTGTTCTTGCTGTTTTTCTTTCTTAAGTACGCACTTAAAGTAAGTGCAAAAAAAAGTAAGTAGGATGAAAGTACAAATCCATATTTAAAGTATTTTTATTTAATGGGATTGCAGCTATTAATTTTCACTGCTACTAAATAAATGCAATTAGCCTTGAACAAAATAACTTGTTAATTTTTTTTTTTATTTTTTACTATGCAAACTAGTTGCTCCTAGTTGAAAATCTATTGTGATGTAAGGTAAAAAGTAGGAAATCTCTTTTACAATCATTTTTTGATAGTTAGCCAAGGGTTGTGAAGGGGGGAGGGAGGTGTGTGTGGGGCGTAGCTGCCTACAATTCAATTTTGAATGGCAGCAGAAGTAGTTCAAATTACAATTAATGAGAAAATTACAATTCGGCGCACGTGTAATGAAACTAACCTTAAACCATACAAATTGTTCTGCGATGACTATGACTATGATGGACTTCGATGGGTTTTATGGTGTTGGACCAAAGTAGCTAAAAATAAACGAATTGATAAATTGATGACGATTGCGGAGAAAGTCTCTTGGCGACCGGCAACCGGCGACCGGCGACCGTGCCTCTCCAGCAGCAGCAGCAGCAGCAGCAGCAGCAGCAACTGAGGCGCTCTATGGACAACACATCGGCAACTTCAGCGGCGATGACGGACCCACCGATCTACACCAGCTGAGCGCTCTCTGTGCTGAGACCTGAGAACTGTGAAAAGTTCAATAAACTTATCCATTTGCCAAAAAAAAAAAAAAGAAATACAAAAAGTAAACAAAACCAAAAACCCAAAAAGCCAACTTTAGCGGCGATGCCGGCAGCAACGGCCGCGTCGGCAGCAGCAGCAACGGCAACGGCAACAGCAGCAACGGCAACAGCAGCAACAGCAACAGCAACAAACAACGTGCAACGTTTGTGAAAGCAACCAAAACGCCAAATTGTAAGTGCGTTTGCGTTTGCATTACGATGACATCGACATCCACATCCACATCGACATCGACTCCGCCGTCATCATCAGCGACCATCGATGCCGATGCCGATGCTGATGTTGATGCCATGCAAACGTGGCCGCAACAGCAGCAGCAGCAGCAGCAGCAGAGGCCAACATACACAGAAAGAGAGACAGGCAATGCTGCTGGCGCTTGCGTCGACGTCGCTGCTGCTGTACATGTTGCCGCCGTTAATGTTGCTGCTGCTGCTGCCGCCGCTGCTGCTGTTGCTGTTGCCGCTGCCATTGCGGCCGCTGCTGGCGTCTGCGCGGCAGCGTTCGTTGACTTAACGCACTACTAACTCAGTGCCACAGTCACCGACTTTTGAAATGTGTGTTGTAAACACACAGAGACACAAGCCACACACACAAACACACACAAACACACACACACACAAACACACACAAACACACACACACACACACAGGCACTCAAGTGCTGCTTCGCTGTGTATGTTTCATTTTTCACCATTATTTATGCTAATGATAATATTCACGTTGTTGCTTTTGCTTTTGCTTTTGCCTCGGTTTTGCCTCCGTTTTCTTGTATTTTTTTTTTCTTTATTGCCACACAGATACAGCACCACAGCAATGTACATATAAAAATAGATATGCATGTACAATTTTTTTTTTTTGTTTTATAATTTTGTCAATACTAATTGATTTCGTACTTGGTTGGAAAATTCACAAAACAAACGGATCATAAAAATTGGTTCTTTTTTTTATATTGGTTTTTTTTTTTATATTTGAATTGGTTAATAGTTTAATCGATTTATTATATATTTTTCTCTGTTTTCTGATCGTACTTCCAATTCTACAAGTTAAGCTAAAATAAAATTGTGGCACTTGTTGCACTTAAAATTTGCGTAGTGGCAACAGTTGCAGGTTGCAAGTGCAACATTCAAATACAAATAGTTATCGTTGTGGCTGGTTGCATACGGAAGATGCTGATGGGCCACATAAGCAGCAACAGCAGCAGCAGCAACAGCAACAGCAGCAACAGCAACAGCAGCAGCAGCTGGTGCGAAATTGTTGGTATAGAAGTGAAAGCATCTCCGAAAGTTGTAAAATATGAATGTGCTTGACATCAGCAGCAATAACAGCAACAGCAACAGCAACGACAACAGCAGCAGAAATCAGTTTGGTTTGTCAATAGCCGAATTTTGTTGCTCTACAAAATAAACAAAAAAAAAAAAACAAATATAAATAGTTATTACAAGAAATTGATTAAATATTTAACTATAATAATTAATAGATAAGTCGTTGTTTTTTTACGTTTTTAATTTCCAAATTCAATTTTCTAAAATACAACAAAGATATTAATTATTTTAGTTGTAAGTTTATTCCTTATTCCCATTTATTCCCCAAAAACCAACTAAAAAATTGGGTGAAGGTAGGTTAGGTCTACATACACAACTAAAAATGAACACAACAATTTTTTAAGTTTTAAAAACCTAAACTAACGGTAAAATTAAAATACCTTCTGCTAGAGTAAAACAAATGGCTGCAAATAGTTATGTTGCCAAATTGCCAGAGGGCTAACCAAACCTAGTGACAATTGTGTAGAGATCGGTTTTAAAGAAAGCCCCTGACAATAGGCCCTTACATATTACAAATTAGTCAAAAGTTGGCGCTGGCAAAGAAGGCAACGGTAAATTTGACCAAACAACCGTAATACAGCAAGCAAACAGCCAACAAACAAACAGACAGGCAGACGGACGGACGGACGGACGGAGGGACGGACAGATGGACGGACGGAAAGAGAGGCAGAGACAGTTCGGCAATCAGAGAAGCAACGCAAGAGCAACGCAAGCGACGCCGCTCGACAACTTTTTAATTGCCCTCAAAAGCAACTCAAAAAAACAAAAAAAAAAAAAAACCCTAAGAAGCAACACTCTCTGATACGATGGTTTGGTTGTGGTATCACCATCGCCATTATCATCGCCATCATCATCATCATTATCATCATCAGCATCATTACCATTTGGCTTTAAGTGCCAGCCCAGAATCGTAGACGGGCCCTTAGCGGCAACAGCAACAGCAACAACGACAACGCAGCACAGTCCAAATAGGCCGTAAAATTTCTTTTTGCTGCTGCAGATTCTGCGCGCAACAGCAGCAGCAGCAACAACAACAACAACAGTTAACAAGCTGTCGTTTTTTTTTTTTTATTTAATTTTAATATCTTTTCTCACACTTTAGAAAGTTTGATATTTTTAAAGTGATTTTCTTAACAGTCAAAAGGATTTTTTTTAAAGCTATAATAGGAAATTTCCGGCTTAAGCCAGTCTACAAAAAAGGTCCTGAAAGTAAGAGTATTTTATAGAACCTAATGTCGCAGTCAGCAGCGGCAGAGAAAAAACCGCAGCAGCAGAATTTCATTCATATTATAAATAATTTTTATTCGAATTTGAATACAAGTAGGTGAAATGTCATTGAACTCGCAACCGCAACAGCAACGGCAACAGCAACGGCAACGGCGAACAACTAGAAGACAGCAGCGATGACGCCGTCGACGGCGCAGCAAACGACAGCGGCAACAGCGGCAACAACAACAACAACAACAGCAATAGCAGCGACATTAGCAATAACAACAACAACAACAACAACATCAGCGGCGGTAGCAGCTCAACATTGTTGTTGTTGTTGCTGTTGTGACAAAATCTGCAATAACTTCAAAGCTGGCAACAAATGGCAGGACAAATGTCCTGGCAGCTGAAACTGCTGCCAACTGCACTCGATGTCGCATAAATTTGACAAGTGTGTGTGTGTGTGGGGGGGGGTTTTTTATATAAATTGCCTGCGTTGCAGCTGCGTGCTGCTTGCTGCGTGCTGCGTGCTGCGCACACGTCTCTTAAATGCGGCGACGCGCTGACGAATGGCCACAGTTTGCAGCGGACGCTAATCACAAGTGATAAGAGCAGCAACTTGCAACTTGCAACCAGCTCAAACATGTTTGAGACAAAACAGCTGAAAAGCGCTCAATGCTCAGCTGAAGCGCTATCAGCAGCAAGCGACGCGAAGAGAGTTGAAAGAGTTGGTGAGAGCGAGAATAAGAGCTATTGAAATGGAGACTGTAGATTAAGAGCGGGCTAAGAGTAAGCGCTTGCAGATCCAAACAGCTGATCGGCAGATCGCGAGTACCACGCGGCGTATGCGCGATGCGAGTTGCCAAAATGCCAAAAAGATGGCAACAAAAGTGGGGCACACAGCTTATACACAGCATTAGCATCAGCATCAGCGTCGCAGTCGGAGTCGGAGTCGGAGTCACAACATCAAAGATTTGTGTGTTGCATAGGCAAGATGTAAGAGGAAGCAGAAGCAGAAGCAACCAAAACCACATCCGCCTCAATATCAGCGAGCGCCCCTCGTGTCCTACATTTTCAAAGATTTGGCACAGCAGCAGCAGCGGCGGCAGCAATAAAAAAGAAAACTTTGCCATATGCAAAACTGCTTGAGAGTGCAACAACAGCAGCAGCAACAGCAGCAGCAACAACAACAACAACAACAACATCACAAGACGGATGTTGCAGAGTCGCTTTGGTTGTTGTTGTTGTTGTGATTGTTGCTGGTGTTTTTGTAATTTATGCACACCAAAGTTCATTAACATTTGGTAAGAGGAGCTGCTGCCTTCACTTTGCATAGAAATTCAAATGTTCTGCTTTCGCTCTGCAACATTTCAGCTGATTTAATAACATGTCCATGCCCCTCGCTATTTCGCTTGCGCTCTCTCTCTCTCTCTCTCTCTCTCTATCTCTTTTCTTCTCTGGCTGAGTGTCTGCGGCGCTCAGAATCATTTGAAATTGCAGATATTATAATATCCGTAGGAGTAGAAAGTTGGTAATCAATCAAGTGGAAGATAACTTTCGCTCAGCTTGCAAATTGTTGCAAGTTTTCTAGCAAGTTCGTTGCCTAAGTCTTTCGTATTTACGACTCGTGACAGTGAAAATTCCGGAAATGCGCCAGAATATGGCACACATGCATTTCGCTTCATCACTTTATGCACAATCTAACAAATTTTCAGCACATTTTCATTGCTGCTTTCTGCAAGCATTAAAATTGAAAATGGAAATGGAAAGAGACTTTTTTAGAGTATGCATCTAATTATATATTTAAAATTGCGATTTTCTTTAGTTATTTTTAGCTTTTTTTTATGGTTAATATTAAGTGATCATTTTTTTTAACTAATCGCATTTAATATTTGTTTTTTTATTTGCATCGCTTTTAGTCATGCGAATAATAATGCGACATCAAATAATATTTAAGACCCCAAAAATAATTATGTCCTGAAAAAGTTAAGTTAATTGATATTTTATTATTTTATTTTATTAATTTTATTAATTTTATCGGTGTGTTACTATGTGCAGCATTACAAATTTAATAATCTTATCGAGGTACATTTGATTTTAAGTACACAAATGGATTTTTTTTTTTTAATAGTTAAAATTCATATATGATCTTATGTGGAAATCTATTTAAAGCTTCAACGAAACTTTAATAAATTTGTAAATATTTGGTCAAATTTTCTAATTTATATTTATCACTGTTAACCGGTGTCCAACTGCTCAAAAGTAGATTTAGTTTTATAATTTATTTATATATATTATTTATGTTTAATAAACTGACCAACTGTTCCTATAGGATCTCTGTGGTTTGGTTATCATATTTGGATAATTGGTTTTCAAAATATTAGAAGCATTAAAAATTATGTTCTTAAAGAATTTGGCGTATACATATTTTTAAGCAAAAAATGTTTTAGACTGAAATGTCACATTTGCTGATCAAGAATATATATATATTTACTTAATGGGTTTGGCGACGTACACGAAAAAATTAAAAAAAAAAAACATTTTTGAATTCAGGCAAGCAGAGAAAAGATTAGTTAGTTTCAGTGAAATTAATTTACTTACAGAAACTAATTGAATATTCTATGTATATTAATCAAATTATTATGGTATGCGCTTTTACTTATTTTTTATAGCTATTCCATTTCTGATTTGTGGCCTATATGCCACAGCGAGTGCCACCAACATACTTTCCCCAAATGCGTATAACAGCTATAAAAAAAAAAAAAAATTGAATTTCCCCAATTAAACTAATGTTAAATTGACGGTAGAAATTTCTTGGAAAAGTCTACCTGTCAGACAAGCCAGACGACCAGTCACCAGGCAGCCAAATATCGCTGCAGCAAAAACGGCAAAAAACTGGGAAGCCACTCCAAACAGCAGCAACAGCAACAGCAACAACAACAACAACAGCCATTCCAAACATAAACAAACTAAACAAGACCCAAAACAATAAAAAAAAATAAAGATAAAAAATAGTAATAATAATGGGTAAAATTGCAGAAGGCGCACAAAAAAAAATACCAGCAGCATCCAGCAACAAGCAACCACAAGATGATTGCAAATCATTGCCACCACATAGTCACCACATGCAGTCAGTCATGGACGACAACATCAACGACGAAGGCGACGACGACGACGACGACGACGACGACGACGACGGCGACAGCAAGTTGTTGTTGTTGCTGTTGGTGCTGCATCCACTACTGACATAGTGACTCGATGGTGTTGTTGCAATTGTTGCATGCGCTATTGCCATTTGGCTTTTATTCGTAAAATTTGTGACCATGAACGTGAATCAAATGCAGCAAAGTGAAAAATAATTGATTCCGGAAGGAAACTGCTTCAACTGGTTTTTTTTTTTTTTTTTGCCACGGCATTCGCTTTGGGAATTGTGTTTTTGATTAATTTGTTAGCTGTTGATTTCATTTAAGCAAATGTTGCTCTCGCTGCAGCAGCTGCTGGTGTTGCTGCTGTTAATGTTGCTGCTGTTGTTATTGTTGTTGTTGTACTTTGCATTTGGTGTCGTAACAGTGAAATGCATTGCCTTTTAACAACTTACTTTCCGGCCGGGCGAAACTCATTATAAATGAGTTTTCACGCACATTTCAGGACAATAAAAAAATAATAAATAAAAAAAAAGACAACAACAAAATGCATTTTATTTTAGCTTAATTTATTTGAACTATTTATGGACTTTTTGTTAGTGTTGTTGTTGAGCAGTGATTAAATTTGCCATTGCTTTTACTGTGGCTGCTATTGCTGTTGTTGCTGGTTGTTGCTGCTGCTGCTGTTGTCATTGTTGCTGCTGTTGTCATTGTTGCTGCTGTTGTTGCTTGACATTCGCTGAAAGGCTTCAGCGATTGCTGATATGTTGATGACAGTTGTGTGTCAGCCAGCGATGCGCATTGTTGTTGTTGCTATTATTATTATTATAGTTGCTCTTGTTGTTTTTGTTGGTGTTTTTTGGCCCGTTGTTGACGCTAAAAGGAAGTGGAGAAATCTGAGCCAGTAGCCATACAAAATCGTTAATAAGCTGCAAACATTTGTTAATCATTGCAATATTTCGAATCGCATCTTGGCCACAGCGGGTAAAATCAGTGTCCAGTTTGCTTATGGCCTAATAAGCCTATTATAATGTAGGCCTCAAATTTCCATACCTAATTTGAAACACGCTTATATTTAGAGTTTTGATTACTTTCCAAGTGAAAAAGTTCACTTTCGATTTTCCGAGCCTCAAACTCTATTCAACTTGTATTTTTAAAATATTCAAAAAAAAAAAAAAAAAAAAAACTTGACTCTGAAATTCATTTGTGTTGCGCAGGTTTAAAATACTTTTGCTATTAACATAAATTATGAAGAGTTCATAATTTTTTCTTATATATATACACAACAATCTTTCTTTTATTTTTAGCAGATATCCTTCTAGTATAAATTTTAATTTGTAATATTAAAATTCTTTTTCGCCATTTAATATTAATATACTATTTTTGTGCAATAAAAGTGGAGTCTAATCTGTAAAGTTGCCGCTTCCAAAACCGTTTGTATCTTTGAATTATAACTCGTTGTTGAATACTGATTTTGAAGCACAGTGTTCGAAAAGTTCTTGACGCCTTGGGGAGGTAATTTCCGATTGAAAGAAAATACTCGACTTCAGGTTAGGCAACGTTTACCCACTTCAAAGCTTGACTAAAGTTTGCAATCTTTGGCCGCGAAACTTTCTCGAATTGAAAAAAAAAAAAAAAACATTTGAATGGAAGGGGTGATGCCAGTGGCAGTAGCAGTCGCAGCGTATGCACTTAGAGAAAATCATGTCAGAAGTAAATTTTCTGAAATTGAACTTAAATTCAGGATTGCATTTGAGATGATTAAAATGAACTTCCCACTGAGCTACCCAGACTTTTGACTGGGCAGAATCAAGTGACCAAATTTAATGTACTTTTTCTGAGTGTACGATTTCCCTCGAATTTTCCGCAGCTTGACTTTAGCTAAAAGCTGGAGCTAGATGTTGCCGTTGTTATTGTTGTTGTTGTTGTAGATGGAAGTCGTTGCCACCAGTCGCTGACCGAAAAATGTGTGTCAAGTTTTCGACAAAGATCAAGTACATCTCAGATAATACATCAAATGAGTTATGCTGCTGCTGCTGTTGTTGGTGGTTGCTGGTTGTTGTTGGTGGTTGTGTTGGTGGTGCTATTGGTTGATGTGCTGCTGTTGCCGCAGGTCTTTTAATGCATCCGCTGTACGGGCAATTCCAGTTGCCATGACCAAAATGTTCTCAAAATCACAGCGTTTTGGCTTAGATTTTTTTTTGTGCAATTTTCTTGTTGCACGCTGCAGTGAAAGTGCCGCAACAGCTGCGGCACACAACTGACAGCCAGAGATCTATTGCACACACACTCGTGCAACTGTTGCCCCAAATGATCACAAAGCCCGATTAAAATATGCATACAATAGCAATTTATAATGTTTTAGTCTATACACAATTCAAAATGTTTCATGTTTAGAAAATTAATTCTAAATAAAAAAAATATATATATTATATATCAGCAGCATCACTAGCCAAGTCTTTCTGTCATATTTCTGTATTTAACCAATTCTAAGTTGCTTTTATGAAACTGGCATTTATATCCGACTTGTTGCTCCAAAAAGTATATAAGTCGAAACTGATCAGATCGGAGTCTTATATCTTTAGGGTGCCATACAAAAATTAGTAGAATATTTCTTGTCAATTGAAGAAACAAAATTTCAATCAAAATTTTCAGATCATTCTCCCAAAATAGACATTTGGATAAAATGTATAAAATAGTTTTTCAACTATCGGTAAAAGAGTTCAAAATGATCCATAGTGATAACATATTAATTTATTTTTATTTAAAAAAAAAAAAATTACTTTACTTGCATTAGCAATTATGATAAAATATTATTTTATTTTTATTTTAAAAAAAATTACTTTATCTGCATATGCAATGTCGAGCGGACATTGCTGAAAGGGAGCTGAACTCAAGAACAATTTTACCTCTACCTCTTCGGAAAAGGTAATTGGCCAAATAAGTTTGTTATCCAACAACGAACCAAACATTATTGTAATGATGTACGTAACTAGAATTTTAGCTTGTTAACCACAACTCAACTGAACTATCAGTTTCTTTTCAGCACGGGGTCAATGCACCGCTTTGATCGGAGTCAGTGCGCCAAATGGTGGGCGTATTCTGGCTTGCGTACGGGTTTGGTTACGGGTTTGGGCTTGGGTTTGGGTTTCGGTCATCGGTTTTGAGCTAGCACACTTACATAGTTTTGTCCGTACTTTGGCGACCTACATATTTGGGTTTCGTCTACACTGACCCACTGCTCAAAGTGCTGTGCGGGTCTGGGTCAGAGAAAGGGAGAACTTGTTTCGTGGCGCGAGTGTTCACTTTTGCCACAGTCGATTGGACGGCGACTTGCAGTCTTGATTGCTCAATCGACCAAGACCAGCCAAGAGCCAAGAGCCAAGAGCATTCCAGCAATCAAGTTCAGCACTGGCCAAACGGACACCTGCACCAATCAGAGCGGCAATCAATCGCCGCCATCTGGCAAATATACACAAAACATACAGGTTCAAAGAACTTTTTGATCGACCATTCACTGTCGCTGCTTGATTTTGATTAGGCTTTCACAACGCCACCTTTCGACGTGAGCACCTTAAGAGTCCAGCACCGACAGCTGAAAATAATCTCAAATTGTTCACACAACAATTGATTATTTGACTGCTCATCTGCATACCCTGTAAACTTCAATAACCAAATTAATATTCTCACAACTATTGCACATTTACAGAAATAAATTTCAAAATTATGCAAGCTAGATGTGAAAGAGAAGATGAAATCAAACTTCAAAGTATGACAATATTTGAATGCCTATACAAAGATCGACATATAAAAAAAATTTATAAAAAAAAAATGTATTATTTCTTAATGTAAATTTAATCTAGTTCAATAACCAAATTAATATTCTCACAACTATTGCACATCTACAGTGAAAGAGAAGATGAAATCAAACTTCAAAGTATGACAATATTTGAATGCCTTTACAAAGATCTACATATAAATAAATATATAAAAAAAAAACCTTAATAATGTATTATTTCTTAATGTAAATTTAATCTAAGTTAGAACTTGATAAACCAATCGTTTTAGCTTGGAAAAATTTTAATATATTCGTTTGTTTTTTACTAAAGCGTTAACATCATTTAAGCCATTATAGAATATGTTGTGCGCAAATAGCTTAACTCAGTCTAAAAACTGTCAAATAAGGGAAATAAAAAAAAATAAATTAAATTTAACAACATAATCGAGCTAGGCAGTTTATGTTGTTATATTTATGCATATGTTGCACAGTGGCGCCTTCTGACATATTTTTTCTCAAAAATTTAATCTGTGATCTGAATAATTCACATTTGTGTAGTTATATTTTATCAAAAAAGGTGCTTGTCTACAAGTATCTCGATCTAACAACTACAAATTTATTCTTTAACCATTTGCTCCTATATAAGCTATATTATATAGTAGTTCGATTCGGTCGATCGTTTTGTCGAAATACAAAATTTTAATTAAAAAAAATAAGGAAAATTTCTGTAAATAAAATGTTTCTTTTTTTAGAATTGTGATTTTTTAAAAGTTGCTTAACCTAAGGCACCCACTGTGCGATGACGCCTATGTTGCATGCCACTTTCCCAATCACATGCAACTTGCATGATGCCATCGACAGTGCTCATATTTCTAGTGAATATATAAGTAATTTTTACACATTTTCGTGTCACGACTATCAGCGAAATCTAAAATAAATTAAAAATAGATATAATATTTACAGTGCTAAAGAGTTTTTCACTTTGTGTCCAATACATTTTTAAATGTAATTTTTTTCAAATTTTTATTTGTAGCTTTGTAATTTGAGGAGACGACTTACAAACGGAAATAAGACACGCGCCCATCTCAAAATCCACTGGCGACTGCGCTATTTTCATATGCGTGCAATGTTGCCGCTGATAACCCAGTATCCCAGTTAAATATGGAATCAAAAGACGTAAAAGACGAGGGAATTTAAATACGCAGCGAACACTGAAAGAGAGAGCACAAAGCCAAATTACTTAAAGAAATAAAATCAGAATATGTTTGTGAACCATTGCATGGCAACTGAAATACTCTTTGCTCAAAAATATGACGATTTTTCATGTGAATAAAATATTTATTAAATATTTTCTGAAGCAACAGAAAAACTATAAGATATATATATAAATAATTATTTTATACATACATAAACAATAATATATTTTTTAAAATACATCCAATCATAACTGCCAATATTATTTGTAATGGTCAAATAACAAAGTGAATCAAAAAAGTAAAGCTATCAATATGTTAGAGTAGTATAAATCCGTTATGCATAAATCCACGGCGTAGGCGATGTCGATTGTCGTTGTCGCACCAATTGCTCGGGTACTCAAGTACTTTCAGTTGTCGGCTTGTCGCACCTCCGTCTCCAAATCTATCGTACTTTGGGCAAATACATATAAAAGCGTTGCGGCGATTGGACAGGCGTTTCTTTTCCCAAGACAATGCCGAGAAGTGCGCTTATTGTACATGGGCTAATGGTGGCGGCCCTGGGTATGGTCATGGAACCTTGGATAGCTGCCGGCATGGCACGCTTTGAGCCAGCTGTGCCGCCTCCGCCACGCTGGGGCGCCAACATGCAAATGTTGCGGCGTCACAACAGTGAGCCCTCCTCAGACTATGTAGAATTGAATTGTGGTAGTAATTGAGTGGTATTTACAGCTGCATCATTCGACTATTGGACAGATGAGAGCGATAGCAACATTTGGGAGCATTGCGGTCTCTTCGAGGGTGACATCATGCTGCATCGTGAGCTGCTGCGCAATGGGCTGCTGAACGAGCGGCAGACATGGCCAGATGCCGCCGTGCCTTTCTATATTGATCCAAAGGACTTCAGTGAGTAGCCACACCAAGTACTATGTATGCGATAATTTGAAGATTTAAAAGCAAACTGGCACAGCGACCAATCAGACGATGGTCATACTGATGGCGTTCAAGGAGTATCACGAACGCTCTTGCATACGCTTCCGGCCGTATGAGGAGGGCGACAAGCATTGGTTACTTATCAAGGGCAACTATTCCGGCTGCTGGTCGAGCGTTGGCCGTCGCCAAGGTGGCCAAATTCTCAATCTCAATACGCCCAAGTGCGTCACACACGGCGTTGTTGTCCATGAGCTGTTGCACGCGCTGGGCTTCTACCATCAGCAGAGTGCCACGGAGCGCGACGAGTACGTGAAGATCAACTGGGAGAACATCTTGGATGGCCATGCACACAACTTCAACAAATACGCACGAACACATATCACCAACTTTGGTGTGGAGTACGACTATCAGAGCGTTATGCACTACAGCTCCCGGGCATTCAGCAAGAATGGTCAGGCCACCATTGAGCCATTGGTAAGCTAAATTAAAATTCCATTATTTGTTTATTTTATTATTTATTGTCAACAATTTATGAGACCATAAATATTCATTGTTTATTTCAAATGCACTGTGGTTTTAGAAATTTGTCACTCGAAGATTATCGCATTGAATAAGGTATCTGAAGTTTACATGTTTATATATATAATTAATCATTAATAGTTGATTAAAAAAAATATATGTATATATGTATATAAAAATAAATGTCATTTCTTAGTATAACTTATAATTTATAAATGTATTTAAATATTTGTACATGTAATTACAAAATAGAATATTTTCTTCAAAGCTACTTAAGCTTGTATTTAATAATAATTTGAGCGATCCATGGTAAATATAATAATATTCATTAATTAATATTCATATTAGGCGCATACATAAAAAGTTAGTTTTTCATATGAATTCTTTTTTTTTGTTACTGACATTATTTCTGACAGTTATATAAAAATACCACATTGAAATTTAAGTTTCCTATGATAAGTTTATAATTTAATATATTCAAGTTGTAATTATTTCTTAAAATGTTAACTCGATTTAAGTAATTTCTCATGAAATGTGCAATACAATGAACTCATTTGAAATATGCCCAAAAATAAATATATATGTTCAGGTCATATATAAGATCCACAAATTGTAGGTGTTAATTTTAAAGCAGATTTCTAGATAAATGCAAACATTTCCTTTAAAAACAAATTACATTTGATAAACGGAAATATGTTATTAATGCATAATATCTCTATTTATTAGGATCCATACGCTTCACTTGGCCAGCGACGTGGTTTGTCCGGAAAAGACATTTCAAAACTGAACGAGATGTACGAGCAGGACTGCAATGGAAGTTTACTGTCGGGCTTTGATGGCTTTGGTAACTATCTCGACGAGCTTGTCGACTACTTTCAAAGTAATCTACAGGGATTGTTTGGCTAAACATAGATTATAGTTTATTGAACAAGTACAAGCATACATACATACGCACAAGAACATTTAGTAATAAAGTTCAAGTAGTTGCCTAGGCAACAAAGAAACTAAACTGACTTAGCTCCTCAAGCGTTTGGGCTGCTTCCAGTCGTAATGATTGATTTGTCTGCTGTTCGGCCAGCGCCTGCAACGCTCCTTTCAGCTCATCGCTCCAGATATATTGAATGCCACGCAGGCTGAAGCGTGCCAGTAGCAAGAGCATTTGGCAGGCGCGCTGACGCAATAGCTGGTGGCGGCTCTGCAGTAGAAGTGGTAGGCGCAGCCGCGGATCAAACACGATCTTCTCGACCAGCTCGGCATTCTCGGGTAGCTCACGTAAAACGCAGCAGAACAGAGCCAACACGCAGCTTGCCAGACGCACCGCGCTGCTGTCTGTCCAGTCTGCAAAACATGGATAGAAACGATATAAATTTAATCTTCACTCTGATTTATGTCGTCTGCTCACCATGTGTAAGAAAGTTAATAAACATATCGTTGACGGCGAGTATGGCGACTGCATCGCAAAACTGACTGAGAAACGGCTGCTGCTGGTGCACCAGGTGACAGACCAACTCGTATAAACTGCAGGCGGTGCTCATCTCTTCGACACTTAAGTCGGAGACACTGCGCAGCGTGCGACTCAGCGAGACGCCAGTTGCGGCTGGCATTGAAGCAGCCGAGTCAGTTAGCTGGCGCTGCGAGAGAAGCAGCTTGCAGGCGTACATTAAATTGGGCACAAGCTTAACATCAATGTAAACACTCTTGATGGCTTCCGTCACCAAATGCTGTTCGGCTAGCACAAATGGTAATGACAACAGCTGTGCCACACTCCGTAGCACCTTAGGTATGGCCTTGGAGTTGCGCAGTGGGGCCACAATGATGCTCACCAAATTGTGTTGCCGCAGCGAATCGAATTCGCCATCCAACAGCTCCTGTATGGAGCGATGCAAAAATGCCAGCCACTCGTCATTCTCTATGGGTGGACTCTGAGATTCATCGCAGCTGTCCCAGCCGGGTAACAGACAAGGTGGCGAATTACTAGGTAAAAGGCATGTGTTAATATTTGAATTATGCAGTATTTAAAATAAATTACTTACTCGCTACTCAGTTTATCATCGTTGGTGGAATGCATGGAATGCTTTAACTGTTGCGCCTTTTTCTCTTGCAACTGCAGCTGCTGCTGATGATGCAAAGATTGTTGTGACTGCTGTGTGAGCATTTCTGTTGTTTTACGCCTAACTTCCGCGTCAATGCTTTGACCTAGGCGCAGCGAAAAGTTATCCAAGTTTTGGCTAAGCTTGCGTTTCTCTAGATCCTTGCTACGCGACTGTTTTATATTGAGCGCCATCTTCAGCTTGGACTTCATGGATTTTGTTGCACTGGCGACATGCGCTTCCATAACAAAATTATCATTAAAATGATTGAGTATCATATTTGAGTTTCCGCTAACAAAGCAGGTATGTGAATTAATTAGTGGCATTGCACCAACACAACCACCACCAGCTGCTGCAGCAGCAACAGCAGTTGGGCTGGGCATTTGCCTGTACGATACATCCGCAAATGGCACAATCATACGCTGCGCATTATCCTCCATATCCGTTTCCAGTTGCTCAATGTCGCTTGGCGCAATGGCATTGATACTGTCACGTGATGTGCTTAAGTTTTCATTGGCCACGTCGCTCAGCTTTAGTGCTGCCAAAACATCAACCATATCGGCGCCAATGTGTCTGCAAATAATCCAAAACGGTAATGACGCTTAAAACTTAAAAATTTGTGAACGCACCTCAAATGTGGCTGTGGCTTTTTAGTTTCCTTGGCCAACTGTGGATTGATAAAAGGCGAACTTTTTGCGGCTTTCACCTCGGGTATGTAGAGCTTACCCTCTACAAAGGGATGACACAGTACCTGCGTCCATGAGATTCGCATATTAGGATCCTTCTCCAGCAAGCCCTGCAAAAAAGAGCGGCACTCGCTGCTCAACGTGCTTGGCCATTTGACTTCCTCGTGCTTGATCAGCTTCACCAGATGCAGTATGGACGTAGCACAGAACGGCGGCTGTGACGCCATGCTCTCATATGCAATGCACCCCAGCGACCACATGTCTGCATGATGATCATACGGCTGCTCAGCCAGTAGTTCCGGTGCCATATATAGCGGTGTGCCTTTAATTGAGGTCAGCACATGTGTGCCCATTGTCATGTTTCGTGCCAGCCCAAAATCGCATAGCTTAGCGTGCATATTCTTGTCCAACAGAACATTTTGTGGCTTCAAATCCCGATGCAGTATGCGATTTGAGTGCAGATAGTAGAGCGCCGAGACCAAATGACAGACAACACGCTGCGCATCCTCCTCGGGCATTGCACCATTGAACGATAAATATCGATGCAAGTCCATTAGCGCAAACTCTGTGACCACAAACAAGTCAAATTTTGACTCAAAGGATTCAACCATTTCGATGACATGCGGATTTTTGAGGCGAGCCTGAATATCACATTCTCTGCGCAGATTCTTTAATTCACGGTTCGAGCGACCTCGCTGCAATTAAAAAGATACTTGATGAACTGTTGCATGTCGCATACCACCTTGTCATGGCACTCACCTTTGAGATGACTTTAATGGCCACAATTTTGTCATCAGCCCGCCTTTGCGCCTTGTACACACAGCCAAAGGAGCCTTGGCCAACCAGCGAGCTAACCGCGTAGCGGTCCATTGTGTAAGGGCTCCAAAGTAATCGTCTTTTTACAAAATGCGCGTTAGAAGGCTTTAAATTTTTATAAGGCGCAGTGTGACAGCAATTTAAAAAGCAAAAACAACATCTAAAATACTAAGCAGTGTATTTATATCGATATTTCACCTGTACGATAGTTATGTCATCGATAATAGCTGCCAATATAATTGATACTTTGTAAATTCGGATTATGAGTTTTACAGAGTATTTGAACGCTGACTTACACATTAATATTTTATGCAGGTTAACCAACGAGAATTTGCCTAATAAATTGTTATACGTTACAAATTTTCACAGAGCCGTTGAATTTCCATATCACCTGCTCTAAAATTGTGGAACAGCTGATATACCAATATGGCAACGACGCAATCAGCTGTCGCAAGTTCATTTGTTTACGGGGTAAAACTGCATCAATATCGGCAAAGACTAGACAAGTTTTATCAACCTATAGGGAAATAAATAATGAATACAAGAACCCATTGAACAGCACAAGCCATCACAAACGCTTAGCCATGCGCGAGCCCAACTTGTACGTCATATTATCGCACGCGCTAATTGGTAGGTAGTTTAACGACAATCGCCGGCCGCACCAAAAATAATAAATATGTATTTACGTCTGGCATGTCAGGATCGGGTTTCTTTTTTCTGTACATGCACCATGTGCGCATCATCTTCGAGACGCGAACCAACATACGCCATCTCAACCAATTGGAGAGCGAATCGATGTTGCGCCGCGAAGATGCCCTTTATTACACATTCTACAAGAAGCTGACTGACGGACCAACCTTCTGGCATGGCTACGAGCAGCTGAAGAATGTCACAGACATTGAATATCCACACAGTGTCAATGTGCTGCAACGTTTCTATGTGCTGCCCGAATTGGTAACTGCGTGAGTATATTTTCTATATATGTGAACCATATTTTTAATATTGTATTATGTATGTATAACTTTAAGCTCAAGACAAATTGAAACCGAGCCAATATGCGCATATCTACAGGAAAGCGAACCTTGACCAAAATCTAGAATATGTATAGCCTCGAACTTGAATTCAGATAATCAATATTGAAAACACTTTGATTTCTTAATATCCCAGAATATCTTTACATCAACAATAGAACAAACCAGCAGATTTATTTAATACGTATTATTTTATATGTTTATGTTTAGGCAACAATATTTCGGATCAGTGCGAAAAATCGACTTTGTTGTTTCTTAGCAATTTCTTATTCTTTACTCTGAAGACTTACAAATGATACGTGTAAGATTTCTGAAAATGCTTATATGTATGTGTGTATACAGATTTTCAGAGATGTCTTAGCCGTTGAATCATGCAACTACTCATATATAATATAACACTTAATTTATATATAATAAATAATTTCCTTTTGGATGCAGCTACTTCTTTCACGTTATGCGCGCCGGCTTTAATCCGAGCCTACAGCCCATGGAGTTCTACTTTGAGTTCGTCTGGCTAATGGGTGGCATCACGCTGCTTGTGCTCTATCTGTATGGGACGCTGCTCAGCGAAAATGTGTTTGGTGGCATCTATGGCGTTATCTCGTATCTGATGTTTCACAGCTTTGCAGCCAAGATCTATGAACGTCCAATGGCACGTGAGAATTTCGCATTTCCATTTATATTTCTGCAGATGTTTTATTTGTGTATATGCATTGGCCGTGTACTGCACCGACAAAAGCACACGTCGCGCTTTTTTATGGTAAGTGTGATTCGTGGCAAAAACAATAAACACACTTGTTATGTAAAATTATATACAATTCCATATAGATTTTCGTCATGGCGATGTTTACGGCATGTGCGCTACTCTCTTGGCAATTCTCCAATTTTATATTTACAACACAAATTTTAATTGTAATGACATCGTGGAACATCGGCTCAATGCCAGCGGGCCTGGCAAATTCATTTGCATTGGATTACTCATTGTCACACCTGCTGGGCAATTGCATCGCCTTTGTGCTTTCGCATGGCAACAGCCAGCTACTTTTCACCTGGCAACTGAGTGTTGCACTTAGTTTGTTCCTGATTACGGTTGTTCGGCAATTTCGCAATCGGCGCTGCACAAACGATCTGTTGCAAGGCGACTATTTCTCCTTCAAGCTAATATTGTTGGCGCTTCTGTTTGCCTGCAGTATGCAGGGTAAACTGGTTGATATGCTGAGCAAGTCCGGTCTGCTCAATTGGCAGGACAACACGTACATGCACTATTGTGACATGTGGGCGTACTGGGTGCTGCAGGCAAAGGTGGGATTTGTAACTAATCTGTCAGCCTGCAATCCGCTCTATGCACGCGTCGCCTGGTCTGAACTATGGCAGCTGGTGAAGACATTAATTGTAAAGCCATATTGCATGTATGGCGTTGTTATGCTTGCCATGTTCTTCCGCAAGTGGCGCAAAAGTAATGTTCCATCAGCAGCTAACCAGGAGCAACGCGAACGCGCTCGGAACTATGTCCTGGAGGACTTTCTCGAAGAGCACCATGTATCCATGAGCGATATGTCCAACAAGCAAACCGAGCAGCAGCTGCAGCAGTGCTTTGCAATGCTCGAAAGCTGCGATCACAACTATGAACGCTATAAGCGCGAAAAGGCTAAGATGCAGCAGGAGCAGCCGGCGGCGCGCGACGACTTTATGCAGGATATTAAGCGCCTCAAGGCTCAGATTCATCGCAATAGTGACAAACAGCGGAAGGAACGCGAACAAGCCAGCGAACCCAATCTCAAAGAGACGGCTCCAGTGGACACTGAAATGGAGACACACAATGCCATTGAAACTGATATGGAAATTGAAACCGAAACCAAAACGGCAACGGAAACTGAAACGAACCCGGAAAAGATAGCTTCAGACACAACTGAACCCGAAGCGGATGAAACGTTGCCGTCCACCAAGACGCCAAGCAAGGAGGCGACGAACGGCAAACGACGAAATACACGTGGCGACTCTGTGATGCCAACAGCCAATGGTCAGATATTAAATCTGCATTACATGTACAGTTTCATGCAGATGATTGTCTTCACCCTAATTGGCCTGACCGTGCGCAAGCTCTTCTTTCTCTGCTTCACCCAGGGCTGTGTTATTGCGCCCACGGTATGCTCAAAGATTTGGTACCATCGACAGCGCAATATATTTTGGTCCGTCTCTCTGGCCGTCTTCATGCTTAGCATGTTTGATCCAGGCATGGTTGTAAGTGAAAACTCTTGAACACTGTAAACTCCATATACAATCAATATATACTTGATTGCAGAATATACGAGAGGAGTACTTTCCCACACGCAATGCCCAACAGTCGGACGATCTGGAAGGCATGCTGGAGTGGATTAAGTTAAATACAGAACGTGATGCTGTATTCGCAGGACCCGTAGAGATAATTGCCACCGTGCACCTGACCACCAAGCGGCCGATAGTCAATCATGCGCATCTCGAAATGCGTCAAATGGCGTAAGTCTTAAACACTTGATGTTAATTTAAAAGTGGTATCCGTTATCTCTAATTGAAAACCCACTTCACAGTGAAAGAACTGAGCATGTCTACTCGGTGTACAGTCGCCAGCAATCATCGGAAATTTACAATCAGTACTCACAATTGAAAATCCAATACTTAATCATATCTCTGGACGAGTGCAGCAACGAAGTGCAGTAAGTTTACTTACACTTAATGGCTCAAGATTTTAGTTGACACTTGCCTTTTGTATTTTCAGGGATGACTGCGATATCTTGTCTATTTGGGATGATAAGCAGCCAGCATTTCGCAAATATCCACAATTTTGCCACGAGCTCCTTAACAAGAATGTGCCCAGCTTTTTGAAGGTTTATGCCAATGACAAATATGGCATCATAAAGATGTTCTCCCAAAGTGTACAGATCAATTTGAAGCACAACAAAATGCCAGAAATGTCCATGTGAGACAGACAATAGGCCCAACCAGAAGTAACTATGGGCCACAAGGCAAATGTGACTAGTATATTTAAAAAGTATAATTAACTATATTAGTGTTTAGTAGTGGGTGAGCAGGCGTACACAGATAGCCTCTTTAAATTAAATGTTGACACCAAAAACCAGCTAAAACTAAACAAGTTATAAAAAAAAAATATAAAATATGTTTTAACAGAACATAAACACACGTATGTAAATGTGTGTATTAGTTATCTATATGTGTATGCAATTATTTACATACATCGCCTTGCATTAAAGACGCGTACGACTTTTGTTCTGTTATATTCAGATTTTATTTGGAATGCATTCCCCTTCCATTATATTTTCGTATGTATGGTTTAAGTTAAGTTTAGCTATTCATTCGACTATATAATTCGCGAGTTTTTGGAGCTTTAGGTGCTTCACTCATTGCGCGCATTAAGTTTAAACTAAGCTTTTTACATATTATGAATAAGCAACATAGACGCAGGCATCCGTTGGGTGTTAATATTTATGTATCCATATGTATGCATTTGGTCCCTAATTAAGAGAATGCTGACCTCCGAGAGAATACATTATTGAACAGCTACTGAAATAAAGTTATTCACAAAAAAATGCAATTAAATTTTTCACTTATTTATTTGATGGTTCTCGCTATTGTTAAAATGAAAAAAATACACATTTTTTGTTGGTTTACTTAATGTAAACTTAATTTTATTTCATTTGTTCTAGTTTGTGTGTGGGTGTGTGTGTGTATGTGTGTTGTTGTTCTTAGTATTTGCCATTGGCTTTTAACAATAGTTTTTTTTTTTTTTTACATATTTCACTGTTAGTTTACAAAAAGCATAAGAGCTTTGAAGTTATTTAGATTCTATATAATCAGAGCGCGGCTGTTTGTATGTACACAATTATGACATATATATATACACATAAATATATATATGTATATATATATATACAGAGCTTTTTTTTAGCACTGGCTGCTCCAGAGAGAAACGGGTGAAAATTTGCGCAATCAGAACGATAAACTTGAAGCAATGCACTACTTATACGCAGTTGTAGGCTTAAGCGTGTTTCTATGCACTATTTATATGTATTGGTTTCTCACATTAAAGAAATATGTGCGTTAAGTGTGCATTTCGAAGCTTACACTGACTCAGCATATTTTTTGTTTTTGCCTTCTTTCTTTCTTTTATTCACATTGAAGTTTGATTGTACGGCGACCCAGTGAAGCTGGAATACCGGAATATGAAATAAAAAAAAAAAAATTGGATAGTTTGTTAAGCACAGCAATCAAGCCGAGTGTCTTAACAGTTAGCTACAGTCTTTCTTATTTTAAATAATATAAATAAGTTTGTATATTTAAAATATATGAACATTATACATATATATATATTTTTACAATCATATTTAATATATATTTCAGTTTTGTGCTAGTTGAAAATCCCATTTGTTTTACTTTGTGGGTATTAAACTGAATATGACTCTATAAGTCATATCACAACAATTTGATTATTGTTTTCTTCTATTTTTGAAATTTTGGTTGTGTTTTGCTCTGTGTGGAAGCAATTGCTTATAAATTGTTTTCAGCTATATAGCTACTCAGTAAATATTTAGGTTGTATATGTGTATATATCATATATGAGTTTTGGGGTTTTTTTTCTGTAAATTAATTAAAACTAAAGCACAAGGCATTGCCATTTCACATTAAGAAACTTGTTCTTAATAATCATAGATATTCAAATCATAGCTTTTACATGACATTATATATTCAATGACAAAGTATGCACATATATATATATATATATTTATACATATATGTTTTGGTGCGCGCTACAGTGCAAAATATTATCTTAACTATAAAATTCATTCACAGTTTGTTTTGGTTTTCATTTTTGTGATTTTTCGCTTCTGATTATTATTTTAAGGATATATAAAAACACATCATTGTAAACTGGAGACTGTAGCTTGAAGCAGCAATTTTATTATAGTTCATTTTATGTTTTGCTCATTTCAATGGAATTGCTAACTCACCAATAATTTCAAAAGTTTTCTACATATTCTTTGTGTATTCTAAAATTGAATGTTCTTCAGCAATTTTCCGATGAATACTCATTTAAAATAATAATAATTCGCTACTTAAATCGATTACATAAAGGCTTGTGTGTGTGTGAATTGATTCGATTTGATTTTGCTATTTACCAGTACATATTAATATATTATTAATATATCCTTACAATGTCCTTCAATTGAATTTGTATCACAGCAATATATTTGTAACTTTATTATGTAAAATACACGTGTTATGTCTCTATGTGTGTGAGTGTGTGTGTGTGTGTCTTTAACCTGACCAAATTATGAGATCGAAATGTTTAACATTTCTTTTGAAAAACTAATGTCAGATAAATTGTTTGCTAACTTTTTTAGTTAACTTTAATGAAGCACTTGTAATCCCGGTTATCATTCAAAGTGAGAAAAATTGAAAAAATGAAATTCCAAATTAGCAAACCAGCCTGGGATTTGTATCCATATCATATAATTTCAGTTCTTCTTGAAGCTCACTTTAAGGTAGAAAGTCTAATCGCTTACAAAAGCTAATAATAACAATACTAAATATATATATTTGTATGCACTTTGCCGAAAGCGTTTTTAAAGCGAACCTCAAGTAGCGTCTAGTAGTATATATAAAAATGTTGTGTTTTTTTTTTTTGGCAAATGAAACCGAATCAAAAATATTGGCCTATTGCACAAATTATAAGCTCTACATAGTACTGTACAAACATATGTGTATATGGGGTAAACCGTAGCACAATCAACAACCTAAATAGATCTGTATATGTGTTGCCATAAAAAATGGACTTTGTACTTTCAAATACGTTTAATGGTGGGACCTGTAAAAAACACAGAAACTTTACGCTTCAATTTTTCCATTGTCGGCTCCACGTCCTCATCGTAATCATCATCCTCATCGTAATCATCATCATTGTATTGTTGTCCATTGTGGCCAAAAATGACGGTGCGCGTAAATGGCGGCACGCTCTTGGCTCCGCCGGATTCACTGAAACCGGGATTAAGTATTATATTCGGTATAAGCTCAATGCTGTCCCAACCATCTTGAAGTTCTAAAGGCCGCACTCAGGGACAATGGATTTCGTTTAAATTGGACGAAGAACGTGGTTTACAATAGACAGATTGGGAAAGAGAGAGAGAGAGAGAGAGAGAGAGAGAGAGAAAGAAAGAGAAAAATAGAGGTAAAGATAGAGAAATTGAAAAGAAATTAGATAAATAGAGAAAGAATAGAACAAAAAAATGGCATTAGGATTAATTTGACACCAATTACATTACCTTTATGATTCATTATTTTGTTAAGTGTGTGTGTGTTTAATACATGTTTTGTTAATTGAGTGAGTGTGCTTAAGAGTATTTGTGTGAAGGTGTGAGTCGGGAAGACCACATTATTTACAGTCTTAGAGCAATCTATGGACAGTGACAGTTAGACGCACTCAATTTATGAGCGGCCAATGCTGCGTATACTCATTTTTTTTTTGTAATTGTCTGCTCTTGTGAATGTGTGTGTGTGTGTGTGTGTAAGATTACAAGCACATATACAATATATATGTATCTAACAATAAGCACATAACTCAAAATAATACAAGACTATAGAATATTTGGGTAAATGTATTTTTTGTTCTTTCATTAACATTATAAGGAGTTGAAACATTAAATATGCGTGCCAGAATAAAAGCACATAAAATGGAATTAAATTACTTCTTATGTATACATTGTTTATAACTGATTACATTTAGTTTACAACATCAATAAAGCGTTTATCTAACAATTAGCAATAGTACATAATTATTACACATTCAAATTCATTTTAACATGAACAAGAAAACGACAGCAACAAAGCAGAAAAGCATAAATAATATCACCGATCTTATCACAAGCCGACAAGTTTCCCATACGTATTTTTATTTATCATTTTCAAAGAATTTATAATTAAATTATTCATTTGCTTTTGGCCACCATTTAAAGCTGTTATTATTATTATTATTCACTTTTTTTTGTAATATCCTTTAACAAACTATTTCACTATTGGTTTTGTGCACAGTACAGTTTCTACTTATGATTACGTAGTGCAAATTTAAAGTGTGCCACCTATCACAGTTGTACCTAACAATTATTTAGATTGATAAAATAGGAAGACCTTACGAATGGAATATTTAAAAATAAGTCTATATATATGTTTATGCATATGCACTTTATCCTATCTGATATTGTGAACAAATCCTACAAATTCTATTAAAGTTTATTAAAATTGACTATTTCTGAAATTTCTTTTACCATGTCCTTGCTAAAATAATGTCAAAATTGCATACTAAGAAATTGTCAACAGGACGTACTAAGTTTGAAAGTGCTTTATATACCAATATTGCCATAAAGTTCAACCAAGTGTGTCCACCTTATTAGCCAATATTTGAAAGGTAATGAAGAACAAGCAATGCAAACTTTGAAATTCTAATACTTAACATTAAATATTGGATGTAGTCAGATGATTCAGAAATTTGCAATATGTGTATAAAAATGGTAGTCTACTATATATGTAATTAACCTATCCTACAAATAGTATTCAAAATACATAACCAGAAATCTGAAGACATGGACTCTTTGTCATCATATTACAATTGAAAAACATTTTGATAAGTGGCCAAAGATATTTACAATAACTGGTAACAGTAAATAGTCAGCAAATGGCGATATATTTACTATGTCAGCGAAAATGTATTTCCATGTCGATATGCGTTTAAAAAACAAATGGGTCTGTTTTGTATTTTTATACTATGATACCCATAGATTTATAAGGGATTATTATTATTTTTCTTTGTAATTAAATTGGCAAATCAATTTCTTGGCTAGAACTGAGCAAGACTGCGGAAGACCGATTCATACTCCTTTTCATAGACTTTTTTTTGTCTATATATGGTATCAGAGTACTGCGTAGTCGGTGATCTCCGACTGCAACGTTCTTATTTGATTTGTGTCTATTATTATTTTTTTTTTTGTTTTGGTTAATTAGCATAAAACGAACGTTGTTCAACACATAACTTAAAATTATACATCAACACCAACAACAACGATAACAAAATGATATATATGCATATCATGTAAACAAAAGAACACAACAAAAAACGAATACAAAAAAACAGCGGGCAAATAAAACCAATATGCAAAAAAAGAAAATGTTTTTAATGGGCACTATTCACGCTAAAAAAAAAAATAAAAAATAGAAAAGAAAACAAAATGGCTTAAATTTGTAAAAAGCTATTATGCGTATTGGGCCCATTAAAAAGCATTCGATTTGTGCGTAATCTTGAGCATTTACAATACTGGCTATATATGATAATGCAAATGACAACAACAATAGATGGCATCAATGTGCACTACAATAAGTTGCATTAGCATCAGCATTGGCATCAGCATTTTTTTTTTGGTAGTTAATGTTGCAGTTGCATTTATTTGGTATCTTTGCGTTTTCGTTTCATGGCTGAATATCTGGCAACAATAACAACAACAACATTGATTTTTAAATCCAAAACATTATTCATTATTGAATAATTAATAAATAGCTGTGTTTTTTTTTTTGCTGTTGCTAGTGTTAATTATGATTTGGATTTTGTTATTGTTATTTTGCCGTTGGTGAATTGGCTGTACCCATTTGCGTTGATTGGTAGCACTCCTTAGAGAGCACAATACAGAGTCCAATGGCTAATATCACAAGTGTTCCCAGCACTATACTGACGGCGACTATCCAAATGCGTGGATCGAAATTATCTAAGTCGGGTTTTATAAGGCGTATGAGATCTGCAAGGTCGTCGAGCGTTTTGAGATAGATAAGAAAAAGAGAGATGACAACAAAATTACCAGATACAAATACTTGACCAAATTGTACACATTAAAAACTATATTAAATGAAAAGTGAAAAATAAGAAGAAGAAAAATACAGTAACAGAAAGAGAAAAACCAAAATATATATATATAGTTCTATATGTAATACGATCAAATTAAGTAAGTTCTAATGCTCGTACCATACATAAATAACTAAATACACATGGCGCAGGGATCACCATATCCCCACATCATATTTGGCACTTGAAATATATGTGAATATGTGATATGTGAATAGCAATCCTGCAAACGCCGTAGAGTCGACAAAAATCAACAATTACTACACATAGATGTTTGTACGAAAGATGTACGATAGTTACGACAGCAAGAAAACTATCGAATATTTAGTATAGCCTAGCTATGACTATTATTTGGATTATTTTATATTGTTAATATTTATCGGATTAGTTGCCTAGCCCGATGGGGGCAATTTCATCTTGATTGATTATAATTGTATCACAGAAATGAAAATGAATGCTTGATTGGTTGGCTTACCCTCCTCCTTGGTCTCCGGCAATGTTGTCACATTGGTGGTGACCACTTCACCGCTGCCCAACTCATTGTTTGCCCATATTCGAAACTCGTACGTGGTGTTGGGGGCCAAGCGATACACCTCCATTTGTCGCTGTGACCCGGATGTGATTATGTACCGGAAATGATTGTTCGTTTTGTACAGATTAAGGACGAGACCTCTTTTTTATCCCATACTCACCACGTTGGGCGCTATATTAATGGGATCCATGCGACTCCATTCGTTCTCAAAGCTAGCATTTGCCGGCGGGATTCTGTACGAAACATTGCGAAATTCAGCGGTAAAACTTCGCACCGGATAGCCACCAGATTGGGTCTTATTGAAGCGCCAAATGAGAAAGCCCAGTATGGTGGACGCCTTAAAATAGAGCTGTGTCACCGGGCCAGGTGTGGTGCGCACCGTTAGCTTGATTCGTTGAAATGCCTGATACGCTCGCTCCTCCTCCTCCATCTGCTCCACTTCATCCTTAACCTCTTCTTGCTGCTGCTGCGGTTTCTGTTGCTGCTCCTGCTGCGGTGAGGTAGTCGCTGGTATTGTGGCTGTGTCTGTGATTGCACCTTTGGATGTTGTTTTCGTTGTTGCCACTGGCACCGTCGCAAAGCACACATAAATGCCGCTATCCGATGTATTCACATTACGCAACAACAACACACGTCCTGTCTGTGAAAAAGGATATGCATAAAATTGGCGATTATCAAGCCTCATTTGCATAGTTTACATTATTCAGCAATTAATTAGTTTTAATTTAAATGAATTCATACTGAAAATGGGACATGATGTGCTGCACAAAATGCAATATTTCAATTGATTTTGAGTAGTTTTTTTTTTTTTTTTTTTGGCATACCTGTATAATGGTGCTGTTGGTGCCGTGTTCCTTAACCCACATTATGCTGCCCTCTGCTATACATGGTATGCTCACATTTCCGCCCTTATCCGTTGCGTATTCGTTGTACTTTATTGTGATACTGAGCACCGTTAGAACTGTAAAAAATATATATAAAAAGTATTTACAAAATATATTCAGATGTAGCGTAATATTATCGGCTTTAAAATGCTAAGCTTAACTATATAATAATATATATATAATAATATAATATAATATAATATAATATAATATAATATAATATAATATAATATAATATAATATAAATATAATAATATATATAATATTAATTTTTATATATATATTTATATTAAACTGCTCACAAGATCTGTGCCTTCCTACAGGGTATTACATAGTTGAGCAATATATTTGTTAGGATAGAATGCAATTAAAAGGCTTCAATCAGCATGTGCCATAATTAGGCATTTCGATTGATTGACTTGATATGGTCAACACACACACACACACACACACACATATAAACCAGTACTGGTTATGGCTCAAGCAACTGGACAGCGAGCGTTTAGTCAAGTGCATCATGATGAGTGGAACAGAAGTCTTGCTGTCCATCTACTTTCGGGGACTGGCGCTCAGCTGCAGTTCACCAAAGCGTTCGGTTCAGCGGCTTCTTAGTGCCTATCTGACGATGGTGTTTGGCGATATGCTGCTCCAGTTGTATGGCTATTTCCACAATGACTGGCATTTTAATGACTTGGGGGAACAGCAGCAGGAGCGAGAGCAATTCAATGCCTATGCCAAGATCATTGATGTTATTAATGTGGCCTATCTGTTGGCACATATGATGATGGTGTTGCAAGCCTTCCTTTTGCGCAATCGAGAGAGGCGGCTGCTGGCCGAGTTGCCGCCCTTGAGGCATTGTAACTCTCTGATCAATGTGCGCCTCCATGTGGCACTTGAGTACACGGTTACCGGTACAAGCATTATTATGTTCGTTGTCCACTGGAGTGGACACCGGCAGCTGTTGACGAGTTTGCGCAACATGTTCACCGTGCTGGCGGTGCGTGCGCGATGTCTGCAGGTGGTAATGCTGGTGGTGCGCTTGGACACTCTACTATTGAAGCTGCAGCAGCAGTTGGCTAATGGACGCCACTCCGATCTGGATCTGCGCGCTTCCTATGCCCATATTGTGCAGTTGTCGCGCCGCTTATCCCATTTGTATGGTCTCTCTGTGCTGCTGATGAACATGCTCTTCATTGGCGACTGCATTGCGGTGTTCTATGTGTATATTATAATGTGGCAGGTGGATGCCCTGAATGTTGGTGGGCTTCTGATCTGGCATGCCTTCAATGTTGTGCTGCCCACAATAACAAAAACTTGGATACTCTGCGCCATCTGCCATAATTCCACACAGCGCGTAAGTTGTCCAAATATGCCCAAACTAACCTAATCTCATCTGTCTGCAGTCAAAGCAGCTTCTGCGGCAGATAACATTGAGGGGAATCGCAACACGGAACCAAGTCGATGAGTTCTCGGTCCAGATTATGCAGAATTCGGTGCAGTTCGATGTATGCGGCATTTATCAACTGAATCTGAAGACAATGGGTGGGGTAGGTTCTATCGGAGGCGTAGCCATTTCAATTATTATTATTATATTCTTGTTTTTTTTTTCCAGATGTTTCTCTTCATCATTGAAACCATGGTCATATTTCTTCAGTTTGTTCAGTTAAGCATATTGGCATGAAATCCGCCCATGGATTGAATTCAAATTCGTTAGAATTGTCAAAATATTTAGTACAAATGGCTATCTAAAAAAAAAGTAATCGTTCGCAATATTTATTTATAAAAAAAAAAAAAAAAAAAAAATGTCTGTGTTTTGCTTGACCAGAAAATATATTTGACTTTTTTTCGGACACCACTTTTTCCCACTTTGGGAATAATCCAAAAATAATATAAGCATGAACATTTAAAACTTTTTATAGAGCAATCGATAAAAAATAGATTTATCACGCTATGCATACTAATTTTAATTAACATTGTCGAAAGCATGCAACTGCCACAAGCTGTCGAAAGTTCAAATATATATCTAATTAAAAAATGAAACTTATTTTTAGCAACATGCTCGCATATGGAACTGTCATATTTCGGAGTTGCAACATTTGACATTTTATACATTTGCCACCACAACTCACATCGATAGCGATACAAAAAAAAAACTCAAGAGACAATTTGTCAATCGGACGTAACCGACTGCGAGACACTTTGTTACCATAAGTGATAACTGCTGATAACAGGGTTAGCAAAAAATAGGGTTTCCAATTGTGGTAATAATAGGAATTCTGAATTTTGGTGGCTGGAGTGGGTGTGTCCAAAAATTGTTTGAAGTGTTTTTTTTTTTTTTTGTAATTTTTCATGCAAATTTGATACTTGCTATTAAATTACGAAAGATATAGACTTTGAAGTCAAGGCCATAAAAATTGTTGGAAGCTGTTCTTAGTAGTCTTCCAAGTATAAAAAATATAACTCTTTAGCCGAAATTGTGAATGATACTTTCGGTATCTGCGTATAAAAAAAAAGAAGTGGATTGTGACCATTAATAAACTGAACACATTAAAAACTCATCCCTGACACATTTTATGATTTTAACCAGCTACTCATTCAATCGCCATTTCACACATGGCTAAGAACATAAAGTACCTTTCCAATTTATATTTAGCAAATATAGGGTTTTTGCGATTTATTATTATATAATTTATTGCGATTTTCTACGCAATGTTAGAAAAAAATTCCCAATAATCTACATTACAAGTTTTATAATTCTACCCTTAAAATATAACTTCGCTATTATAGTACCAACTAACTGTACAATTGTTGGAATTTTTGTTGACCTTAGCGACAAGCAGTTATCGATATTATCAATCTCATTTCCCCAATTTTAAAATTGATAGATGAGCATAGATTTAAAGTCTCTCAACTTGGGCAAATACAAATGCAATTAGAGCCCAGAAATGCTGATCTAGCAAGTGGATAATTTATGGATTGGAACAATGCATCGTTTCACACATGATGATGCAGTCAAAAAAAAAGGATTATCTGATTTGACAAGCGGCTGCACAGTGGCCCAACAGTTGCGAACACTAATGGCAAATTCGGGTTGGCTGCCTCCAAAAGGAATGCTCGCACACAGAAGTGAAGCTTGTGGCAAGCTATGTGGCAGCAACTGAGCTTAGTGTCAGATAAGGCAATTCATGTTACGCTGCAACTGCTTAAAACAAAACCACTAAAAACTCGCATCTCTGTTTAAGTGTGTTGCTTGTGTGTGTGTGGGTGTGGGCGTAAGGGCGTGTCTGAGTGTGTACAGTGTACAGGGCACACTGTGCAAACATGCTATTATGTAATGCCCAGCTCAAATGTATGCAACTCAAACTGTATTTCATTTCGTTGCTGACGTCACTTAATTGATTTTAGCATGCGCCAATTGCAATTGCAGTTTTACTTTCACTTGCCACTTAATGTATTAGTCAAACCAATGTGGCAATGTGCATCCATTAGTTGTGTATGTGTGTGTGTGTGTATTGTTTAATGAGTCCCCTTATTGGGTTTTTGGATGTGTTTGGTTTTGTTTGGATTAGATAAAAGCTAAGATCCTTATTCGCTCTGGTAAATGTGAATTGAAATTGTAACATGCAAAAATATCTTATTTAATTTCAATTAAAAGTTGTACTGTTAATTTTGTAATTGACTTTTTAGATCAGATGAGTAATGAATATGTATGTATAAGCCAAAGTTTCAACAAGGTTGAGAATGATTAAAGTTTACCTTTTACCTCTGCTTAAAACAGTTGAAACCACAAATTATTCATATCGTTGAGGTTTTTTTTTCTTTTGGGAATGGACGGGGCACTCCCATTAAAATGAAATGGTAGGCATAAAGAAGTAAAGCATAAAAAACGTTTACCAATACATTTCATCATTGCAAAAAAAAATATATTATAATTTTGTCACGATTTTTACATACCCTGTAGCAACATATTGTGGAAAGTTCATGGCAAAAGCATGCTTAAATCGAACTGATTAAATTAAATCTGTAAGCCTCAAAAAAAAAATATATGCGAATTCGAAAGTAAATTCGAACTGTAATATTATAATAATATTGTGTTACATGCAATGCAAATTTGATGACGACTAATTCCAGGGTATTTTGAAGTGTTTTACGGACTGCTGAGTGAATGTTGCTGTGGGCGCTGCCCATGAAATGGAAGAAAGTGGGGAAATGCTTTTTCTTTTTTTTTATACACTTCAACTGGAGGATATTGTAATCTTGCAACGAGCTATGAAACAACGAAACCCAAGCGATTTGAGTTATTTATTTGAATGCAACAAAAGTGATGAACACTTCCAAAACTTATCGCTTTTCCCCAGTTGTATTATTTTTAATAAAAAATAATGGAAAAATGGACTGCATTATGCAAGTGTATGTTGTATTCGGCGTGACTAAGAATACTTTTATTTGCTGTTGTATTTCACTTGGCTCTCCTTGGAATTCAACCGTGTCCGTGTTCGACGTTTTCAACGGCTGTTGGGCACGGAGTCCACTTGCATTTGGTGGCCACAATGTTGTTACACAATTTACAAGCGTTTTGTTTGTATTGCGCGGGGTAAAGCAAGCGATAAACCCACAGTCAATGGAGGACAAGAAATACCCTGTATACAAGTCTACAGGTATACAAACTGGTAACAACATCAAAGCTAGTTGCCAATTTCCAATGAATGTTGTATTCAATTTAACACTGTTGCAAGGACAAATTGAAAGGCACAAGAAAAACCCAAAAAAAAGAGCAAATATAAACGAGTTGCACTGAAAGAACCTTGCTTGGATATATAATACACAATTGAACCAATTTTATAAATGTCCAAGGTATAACAATAAGTATACGAATTTACAATGATAACAATATATTTATATATATATATGTATAGATATTTCTTATGGCACAAAAGAAGTTTTATTTTGCAAAAGTGAAAGAAAACAAAAAACTGAAAATCACTTGTTGTCCTCTAAAATTAAATGCAGCAGCTTATGAATAATATTCAGAAACCGTTGTCTAAAGTGATAAAATGTTAAAGTTTCTGACTGAAGAAGACTTTTTGTTGCCACATTGCATTGTGCCCAGTCAGCAAAATGAGCTGCAAATAACAATAAGAATAACAAGAAATAAAAAAAAAAGAAAAGGTAAAATAAGAGAAACACATTTGCAACTGGGAAATTCTAATCCTGGCCAGGAATTAATTAAAATTCATAATTACTTAACGTGCTAGTCGCTGCTGGCATTAACTGGGTCAGCGCAACAGATAATCCGGAACAACTTGCTCCATCTCCAGATGCCAAATTACCGTTCAGAGAGATAGAGAGAGAGAGAGAAAGAGAAAAAAGAGGACGTTTGCTCGGACTGTGGATGGACATCAATTCTCATTTAAGCCTTGTTTGTGTTGCTTGCATCATGTTACATGTTGCACGAGGCGTATGTGAGATATTATGACTGAAAAGTTGTGGAACTACTGGATTAAGCGCAATTCCAATTAAATTCACATGTCCAGATCAGAGCACGGTCTCATTAGAAACCCCAATTTATTCACAGACATGTGTTTTTTTTTTTTTTTTTTTGTTGAACTCTTTTTATATAAAATTCTATTTGCATTTCCCCGGCTCCTGGTCAAATATTTTTTATATATATTTTTCTTCTTTGAAATCCCGTGAGAACAAGTCTTTGGTAAGAAATTTATAGAGTTCATTCAGTCAGCAGTGAATATTGAAAACGAATAAAAATCCCAACAGAGTTTGAAATATATCAAAGTATAGGACATATTCATGTTCGATCAATACAAATAGAAGTTTAAATTTATGAAATTTATAATTTTAGTTTGGTGTGCTTTAATATAATAGTTATAAAATACGCTTTACTGAAGCAGTTGGAGTTGAAGATTATTAAAAATATTTTAAGATGCCAAAGAATCATTTTTAATCCCTAAAAATACGTAAATAGACTAGTTAGAATATATATATGACTTAGTGTAGTATTTTCGAACAGTTCAATAAAGAAAACAATAAGAAAGAATGCTTTAGTCGAGAGTGCTCGTTTGTCAAAAGTAGCATTGCCATGACAAATACTCAGGTTTAAGTAGTGCCTTTGTTATTTTTCAAAAGATTAAGTTTCGATCGATAAGTTAAGTTTGACGACATTTCAAAAATATAGCTTCTCTTCGACTCCCAGTGTTCAAGTATGAACATTAGACGCTGCAAAGCTCAGCTAATTGTTATTGGCAAAATATCATATAGAGACGACTTTCAAATGGCTGCTGTTAAAGCTCAGCTAGTTTAAAAATAAACATCACATTCTTAGAAGAATAAACATCACATGGAGTCGCCCTACAAGTCACTCCGGTAAGATAAATAAACATAACATGAGGTCGCCTTACAAGCGGCTTCATATGTACTTAGGTTTAAGATTATTGTATAAAATAAAGAAATGCTCATCAGAGCAAACAGTTCTATTCGAAACGTCGTATCATCGATTTGACTACAGTCTATATAATTTGAACTTCGCGTCGGGTAAAGAGTGCGAAACTAATCGTCGAATCTGTGTGAATAGTTCTAAAGTCTATTTAATTTAAACTTCGCTTCGGTTTCTGAATTTGAATTTAAACATAGAATCGGAAAATATAGTCTGCACTAAACGTAGTGAAAATATTATATCGGTTTCAGAGCTCGATTCTAAATGTCCTCTCGTCGTGTTGGGTGTTTCACACACCCAGCAAATTTAAGAAATATTTTTTCAACTGTTTGAATACGCTTATTTTGTTGTGTCATGTGATTAATGGATATACAGTGTATAAGAACAATATGAACAATAACAACATTTACACCCCCAAACCCCCTTCCCACCCACATGACGAAAAAGTCATAACCTTGTGTCGAATGGAAAATCAATGCAAAATCAAAAGTCTCACATATGTCCAGTATGGCAAACAATGTGTCGTCATTTCTGAGAGTGTATTTGTATTTGTGTAAAGAACAAAGAGTGCCAACTTTCGCTTCTGACGGCTAACCTTTTAGACGTGACATTGAAATTTGGCACCAGTAGCTGTGATACAAAAATAGACGGGCCAAAATAGTGTCGGTTGTTGTTGTTGTTGTAGTTGTTCTTGATTGTTTGGTAAGGGTTAAGCTCTAATTACCCTTTGTTTTGCTGCATGCCCCATCCGTGCAGGTGTTCTCATTGTGAAGAACATAGGCGCATCTAGAAGCACAAGTCGACAGGCTTTCAACCCGGCATCGAAACTAACCATTGGCAACCAACTAGACAAAGGTCAGGTGACAGAATAGTCTGCCCCTGGAACCAATTTACAAAAGGCAGCCAGATAGCTGTCTTAAACAATTGGACAATGGCAAAGCCGAGTTAACTCTAATGCACAATGCAGTTGGGGTTAAGGCGTCGCTGTCGTCCTATTGTTCTAAACGGAATGCACTGGTTCTTCTCAGACAAGCATTTACAAGGTCCATGCATAAATCATGCAGGGGACCACAATAGAAAGACCATTGGAACCAGCCAACAAACTTTATTGACATGTGTTAAAAAAAAGGACATAAACTGACTGCTTTATCATAGATTTGCTGAATGTGCTCAAAGTTTGAAGAGCTACAAAATTGCAAGCAACAATGAACATCCATAAAAGAATTACAGTTTTCAAATTGAGTAAAAGTTATAACACTTGACCTTTAAATCAATTCACATTTTTTTATATACTTAATGTTCAGCAATGCAATTTAATCAAAATATTTAACTTCAACCATAAATATAAATTTGATTATATTTTCATGAAATTGCAGGTAAGATGACGTTTTTCGTTTACAAATATAACTTCAACTTATTAAATAAAAGGATTTCGAATAATTACATACAATTATGTAACTCTTACATAAATAAAAATAAATAAAGAAATATATTGAAGTAGTACAAAGTGATAAATCAAATTTGACTACCCAAATTTGACTACTAATTTGTTATAGACCCAGTTTTTAACTAATTGGTTTTCTCAATAACTATTCTCATTTTCCTTATTAATTTTATTTTTATAATTACCACTATTAGTCAAGCTATGAATATGTTTTCTAGACTACTCTATATGGTATCTTTTAGCTTTGTGGCAGCATCTCTGTGCATCATCTGCTGTCTACCTACCGTCATTGAGTTAAAACTTTCGATGTGGCAAGCTCATATGCACTCTAATTAAGTGTGGCAGATACTGTTGCAGTGCAAAGTATTTGGCAAACAATTTTAGAGCTTTTGAAATTGAATTTTCACATAGATTCTGTTGCCAGTTGCGATGTTGGCTATCCAAAAAACTTTTTAATATAAAGTAAACGCATTGGCCATCAGATAACCGCAAAGAAGACCAACAAAAAGTGCATTTTTTTTTTAGAAAGCAGTCGGAAAATAATATTATTACGTCAATTACCCTACCCTGCCACGTCTACACGCCCCAGTTGTTGCATTTCCCATACTAACAGCCACACCAAGGAGGGCCAAAAAGTGCTGGCTGCATGGCATAAACTCAAAGATTAATACGTAATTTACATGCAAATCGAGGTGGCTTAGAGTAAAATAAACAACTGGCAGGTGCAAGTGGCAGTTTAAAGTGTCACGTTTATTCAGGTTATCCAGATTTACTATGGAACAGTGGCAATAGCAATCACCAAACCGACAACACCACAAGTCGACAATCGCTTAAATAATGTCATTAAATTTAAGTTCATTTAACGACAAGTTAAATTGAAAATAACTAATTTAAAAACTCTGATAATTAACTATACCTATTTTTCTTGAATATATTGTACGCCTAATTAGTTAGTTACTTAGTATTGGAGTAATAAATTTCAACTGCTGCCAGCATTTGTAGCAACTCAATTTTATCACTTTGCTTGCCAGAGTATAATAATATTTATTTATTACATATATTTTTAAAAACCTGGGCCATCCTAGAGGTGTGCATAAGGCATCTAGTTGACTACTCCAAGTGGCAAGCGTCGTAATTTTATCTAACTAAAATTAGAATATTAAAAGTTTTCTATGACCTTTTTAATATTTTAAACGTGTTTAGAAAGTTTTCCGGCTCTTAGTCACTGTATGCTAATTATTTATTTATTTCAAGAAATACAAAATTAAAATGCAATAAATGCCTAAAAATGAAATTACGCTTTGTTAAGCTTCTCTGTATTAGGCCTTAATAATAGTATTAATACGAGCTTAAAAATAATTGATCAGATTTGCATTTAAGTAATCTTATTCAATATTTACGACTCCCAAGGAAGGAAGTATAAAAATACCGTAAATATTCTTAGTGCTTAAGCTAAATAATTACTTTTGGACCACTTGCTAAACTGGGTTATGTTCTCACATAGAAAGGGGTCCAAACTTAAAACAAATTATTAATTATGAAAGCCGTTGAAGGTAAACATATCGACAACTATTCAGGGCTTCCCTTGAGCTGCCTGCCAGACACGGCGTATGAGCAACAATTGTGAAATTTCTATGGAATATTTGATCGATTCGAAGGAAAGAGGCTTTGTCAGTTTGTTTTGTTGTTTTGTTGTTTTGTTGTTTTGTTGTTTTGATGTTTGCTGTTTGCTGTTTGCCGTTTGCTGCAGGCTGATTATGTAAAGAGGCGACAAAGAGAGAGAGCGGCACATGTTGTGCGTAGTTTTGTGCCGTATCACTACAGGACTACCTTACCTTGGGTGAACAATAATAAATTGAACGATGACAGCGCTAGCACGTTGCTGGATGTGGAAGACATGCTTCCATATTACACTTTACATAAGCGTTGTTGTTGGCGTTGCCGATGCCGGCTGCAAATCAGCACTGGGTAATATGAAAAGCGAAAGTAAGTAAAAAAAAAAACAAAAATAACAAAAAAACAAGTTTAACAAATGGTAACTCGTGACTATAACGGGGTGGGGTGCGGGGGGAGGAAGACAAGGCGCCAAACACTGCCACACGGCTAAACGCTTTTCTGCGCTTGTTGTTGCTGTTGTTGTTGTCGCTGCTATTGTTGTTATTGTCGCCTCACTGGTGCCTCCTTTTGACGTAACTTCAACTTCGTCACTGGGCGATTCGAACGTGCAGCACACACACCACACTCAAAAAAAGGCTTTGAATCAATTAAACAAATGCCAAAAGAAACCAAAAAGCAATAACCAAAAAAAAAAAAAAACTAACAAAAAACGTTTTTGTCTCTTTTGGGCCTTTCAATGGGTTTACATTGGGCTCCGGTGTTGTGGTTAGATTCTCGTTGTTATTATTATTAATGCTGTTTTTAGTTGTGGCTATTGCTTATGGTGTTGTTGTTGTTGTTGTTGTTGGTGTTGGTGTTGCTGGTTCTATTTGCTTGCGCGGCACGAGCGTCCGTTGCGTTCGAGATACGTTGCTCGACTAAACTGCTGCTTAGCCTCGTGGCTACGACTTCAGCTTCGTATTCGACCCATCGCCAAATGCGAATGCGAATGTGAATATGAAGGATATAGGTTTGTGTGGGTGTGGGGGTGGATGTTGGCGTTGGTGTTGGTGTTGATGTTGGTGCTGGAGTCCTTTTGGTCCGCTCTCCCTATTGACTCTCACGCGCATGCTGCTTGCTACGCAGAGGACGCAAAGGACGCAAAGAAATGTGGGTGGCACGCCTTTCTCAAGGTGGAGTCAAATCATTTGGGTTATAGATTTTGTTATTCTTGTTGTTCTTGTTATTATTGTTGTGGTCAACAATCACAAACATCGCGTGCTCGATCTGAGTCCAAAAGTTCTGCGAATCTTTAACCTTCACATGTTTACGAAAGTTATTGACTCATTTCTTTGACATGTTTCGTGGCTCAATAGCACCACCTACCCTGGCCACACAAATATTTCACATCAATATTATAAGAAATACAGCTTTAAATTTAACTTGAATTAAAGGTCAAAAATATAACAAATTGAATATTGATATAAGTAGAAATAGGAGAGATATATATAAACAAGACTGGTTGTCTATGGCGATAAATAGAATCTCCCATTAAATATAGCTTATTATATGTTAAAAAAAATTAGATATGTCTGAGAAAAACACTTAAGAAAAGTTGATCAGTTTTTTTGTTTTTTATCAAGTTGCACTTTTATTTTATTAAGCTTCTGCAGACAAACTTATCTAATTATCTATTTATTTAATTTAAGGTATACATTTATTATTTTATCAATAAATAACCAAATTAGATACAACGACATCTGTGGTTAGGTGAACATTACAACTATTAAAAAAAAAAACCTCAGGTTTTTGTTTTTCATATTCGAAATACATATATATAAATCTATTCGTTCGTATGTATATGTATAAATATATATAAATATATATATATATGCATATATTTAAGTAATATTTTTCTATTTGTAAATAACATATTTTTTATGTGTGGATTTCTCTCTGTTAAGTCTTTTAATGTCTACGTGTATAATTTACTATTGGGCAAATGGAAAAAAATTAATTGCCATTTGTTAAACAATCAATTTATACAACAAAAATAATAATGCAATAAAATGTTTACATTTTATGTTAGTTGTAAATGCACATCACTTTAAGCTTTTGTCTAATTTATGTATTTATTGCTACGACAAAAGTTACAAATGTTTAAATTTGAATTTTAATAGTGAGCAAGCATTGTAAAGAAGTTCTTGATCAACCATCTACAAAATAATAAATAGCGAAAATAATAATTTAATAATTCAAATAGTTTGTCTATAAGCGCAATTGATAATGACTATAATGTAAAGAATTCGCAATAATAATACACAATTAAATAAAGAACATGCAATGTGTTTTCAACATTGTGAACTAAATTTTTTGAGAAATGGATTGTTTGCGTATCATTGTTGGCATTGCACGCCACTGCCAAAATGGCCATATAGAATATGCATTATGTGTACAATGACGACTAGCAACTAGTGATTAATTTACAACTATTAAATACAACTCAAATTATATATATTCTGGCATGTAATTTCATGCTTATTGTATTATAATATGCGGTCAGTGCTATTTTTCATTGGCCAATTGATCATATGATCTTAACTATCGCCGTTTCTTAACGCGCTCAATGTACTTTGTCTTGTTGAGCGCCCGATTGCCCGCATTGGGATCCATCATCCGCTTCCAATCGGTTTGGCCAACAACAAAGCCAATCGCACGCATCTTTTGTTGTGCGCGCTTTTCCTCAATGTCCGCCCAACGCACCTAAAATTGTTATGGACATTTGTGAGTATCGTTTGTATATACGGATAGAAGGAATACTTCTTTGTGGAAGCGACTTACGCGTTTCTTGCCATCAGCGCTGACACTGGGGGGTTCCCAATCATCCAATTGTAGATAGTCAGCAATGGATGCCGTTTTACGCTTGTGCATTAGACGCTTCGTGCCATCGAGACGTGCTGGAAGGGAAAGATTGTTTTGTATTAGACAAGCAATGTAGAGAAGTTGGTTTTATTTAACGGAACTTACCCAGACTTTCTTCCGTGGTGTCGTTTTCCCACTTGCTTTTCAGTAAGCCGCACTATTTTCAACATTAACCAACACACATGTCGCAAAAATTGTACAATAAAATAACATTTGTATTAGCGAATGAAACGCTGTGGCTCAGAAGCTATCAACGGCACTATGCCCACAATGGGGCGATCTCTAACCCAACCCTGAGATGGCCAATTGGCTAACACTTACATCGTTCGCCGAAACGGCACTGTTGCTGTCCTCGTCGTCGTCGTCGTCCTCCTCGTTGGTGGCGGCGGCGGCAGCGATTGTCTTATCGGGAGCAGCTTGCTCGCTGTCTGCATTTTCATCCTGAAATAAACAAGCCGCAAAAAATCAACAAAGGTTTGCAGGACGAGCATTTCATTTGCCTTTAATTAGGTACATAAACAATATTTGATATTTTGGTATAAAGCCGTTCTAGTCGTATTTCAGATATATAGATTGTGATTGTTTTAAAGTGTATATATAGTAACGAAATGCAACTACATAAATTGTGAATGGTATACCCAGTATTTATGTACGTATGTACTCCCATATATATAAATACCAGAAACACACACATATATATGTGTATATATGTATACATACGCACATAAACATATGTGACAGATCGATACATTCAACACATACAAATTTGTGGAAACTATGAGTATTTCAGAGAAGCTTAGACTAAAAAGTGGTTTTTGGACAATTGTTTAAACTGGCATCGCCAACTAAATGATACACGTGCTTAGACTACAGCTCTTCGCATATATATATATATATATATATATATATATATATATATATATATATATAATAATATACCTACATATATATATAGGTATATATATAATAATTATGCAGCTTGTGCAGCCTGCCACATATTGCTAGCCAGTGCCACACTCACACAAACGCAAAGGCACACACACACATACACAACAGCTGGTGGCCAGCCAAACGCTGTTCAGGCAGTCAAGTGCATCAGGTGCCTTCAGGCTTAAGATGGATGGCCTGGATCGTAGACCGTGAGTCATGGGCCATGGGGTCCGTGACGTTGCATTAGAGCATAGTTACCGTTGCCATGTCTTCTACATCTTCCATTTCAACCACATTCTCGAGAAGCGACGATACATCAAGTTTTATGTAGTGCAATGGCGTTGTACACCAATTTTCCAGAACAAAACTAATGTCCTCCTTGCTTCGCTGATGAATATTGCGTTCCCAGCACGTCTCCATATCGCAGTGCATGTCAATGATGTAGGGCTGACAAAAAATAACAAAAACTCGTCATCAGTTCGAGTGACACACACAAGAGAGACAGAGTAAGAGAGAGAGGGATATAGCGTTAGGGAAAAAAGAGTTAACTGCTTACCACAAAATTGGAATCTTTAGCATGACAATAGAACTCGTTTAGAGTGCGCAGTGAATTGTTGTTGCAGTCGACAATAATGAAATCATAGAGATTATCGCTAAGCGTCTTCTTGAACGATTTTATCAAGTACTGCATATAGGTCTCCTCCATGGCATCATCATACTCGTAGAGTATCTCCTTCTTCGGTATCTGAAAATATAAATATGTATAGTAAAGACATTAAATTTCACCGTCACACATCAAAATTTAACTAATAATTGAAAGCGATTGCTGTTTGTTCTTTTATTCTATTATTTTATTCTATTATTTAATGCCAATCACTTCTTATGCACTTCTTGGTAAAAAAAAAATGCATTATTTCAGCTATCATCAAGACAGTTTTCAAACTGTAAAAAGAAACTGAAAACAAACAGACGGACTTGGACTTATTGTCTCGGCTGTTGGATGATATATAATATATATTCGTTGCCTTTTTTCCTAATACCTTCGATGTTCAAGTATGAACATGAGACGCTGCAAGGCTCAGCTAGTTTTTAAGGTTAGAGTGTCAGATAGAGACGACTTTCAAATTACTGTAGTTAGAGCTCAGCTATTTTCGGATGGATAAACATCGCATTCTTAAAAGAGTAATAAGTAATTATATGAATAAACATCACATTCTTAGAAGAATAAAGCTCAGCTATTCTACAAAACATAAACTTAAATAAACATAGCATGAGGTCGCCTTACAAGCGGCATCATATGTACTTAGGTTTAAGATTATTGTATAAAATAAAGAAATGCTCATCAGAGCAAACAGTTCTATTCTAAACGTCGTCTTATCGTGTTGACTACAGTCTATATATAATTTGAACTTCGCGTCGGGTAAAGAGTTCGAAACTAATCGTCAAATCTGTGTGAATAGTTCAAAAGTCTATTTAATTTGAACTTCGCGTCGTTTTCTGAATTCGAAATTAAACATTAAATCGGAAAATATAGTCTGCACTAAACGTAGTGAAAATATTATTAACTTCGCGTCAATTTCAGAGCTCGATTATAAACTTCGTCTTATAGGTATTTTAGGGTGTTCCAATTTATACACCAGGAAAATGACAAGTTGATTAAGCACTTGCTGATCTGCTGGCCAATTCTCACCTTTTTGCCCGTCTTTGGGCACTTTTCATCATAGTCGTTTTCAATGATGAAATAATCATCGATGCTGAGTATGCGTGGATTGGCCCCACCCATTTCCAACTCCTTATCCTTTATCAGACGTGCCACATACGATTTGCCACAGCCAGGCGCTCCGCGCAATATAATGCAAATGCGCTTGGGACGTGATATTCGACCTGGTGGTAGGAGCACCTCATCAATGGAAATGGTATTGAGATTCTCATTCGTCGGAACGCTCATTTCCAGACGGCTTGCATCTATATGTTCGGGTATCTGTTCATTGGCTGCTGCCGTCGAGGGAAACAGAGCCGTGGGCGGAACCCCTAACATACGGCATTGCGGATTGGCGGGGAATGCTGTGACTGTCTGTTGCTGGAACGGCGACTGCGACTGTTGCTGTTTATGAAACTTTGGAGGCGGTGGTGGTGATTCTAATCGCGGCTCATCAGTCAGCGATCTGTGTAGTTAGATTATGAATCGATTATGATTATGGCACCTGAGTTGAGTAAAATAACTTACTCCTCGCCGGTGGATATGTCCTCGAAATCATCCGTTTTGTCAACAGTCTGCTCTGGGGCAGTGCACTAAGGGATATAAATATCAGATTATACTTTTCATTTTCGGACAATTGCAGCGTTGCAAGCTAATCACTTACCTCGTTTTCGATTAACGTTGTCAAGTTCTGCTCTTGTTGCTGCTCCTGCTGCAACAAGCGCTGTCGATTTGTATTCTTCTTTTCGTTATTCTTCTTATTGTTGAAATTGGGACTCCGATTTATTGAGCCAGCTGGGCTCGACGTTTCTGGTGCTTTGTGTGAGGCATGTCCATAGTCAAAACTGACACCAGGTCTAAAGTCCGGTACCGCCAAGGCGGGATCAGCATCTGGGCTTAAGCCAGGATTTGGTCCTGCTCCTGGTCCTGGACCTGGACATGGTTCTCGACTTTGATCAGCGATGCCAACTCCAGTGGCAGTGTTATCAGCCGACTTGTGCCCGTAGTCGATAACCTTGGCGCTGGTTTTGTGGCTATTCTGATAGTCGAACACTTGCCTGGGTCGATAGACGAGGTCGTTTGTTGGTCGTTGGCTAATGTTGATGTGCTCCGCGCTGCAACGTTGCGTATCACAGTTTCGGGTTTGGTTTTCATATCAATTGTTTAACATTTTTTTTTTTAAATTATTTAATTGTTTTTTGTTTTTGCAATGTTTTATTTTTGCTTGCAATTTTTTTTTTATTATGATTGTTTTTTTATTTTTAATAGTACTCCACAAAAAAACACTTAAACTTTTACTTATTATAAATATTTCTGATTTTATGGGACATTGTTCGAATCAAGCTATTCACATAACAAGTCAGGGTCAGAGTTTGTGTCAGGGGCGGGATCGGGGTCGTGGTCGTGGTCGGGATCTTTGGCATTGGGGGCATTTGGGTTAGCATTTAGAATAATTGGAGCGCACTTGGCACAGTCAACCAGCCAGCTGACAAGAGTCATGTAAACTTAGTTTAGGATATGAAACAACTGGAATGGATAACTTCGGCAAACCGAAATTCAAATATTATTTCAACTGATTGTTTGTTTCGTTGCTATAAGATTTAAAAGTACGCAATTTTGGCACATTCTGAGCAACGAAATTAGGCTAAAATATAATACTGCAGAAAAGGTGATTTGCTCTTACCGCTAAGCTTACCCTCCAAGATATTTATTCAATGAATCTCCAATGTATTATTTAATAATATTATTATTAAATGATATCATTTCAAATATAACAAAAAAAATTATTATTCTATATGAATAACTTTGAATATGCATGCAGACAGACAGACAAAATAGTAATTAAATTATATAACTTATTTTGTGAACTCGGTAAACGTTTTTATGGCCAACAGACAAGCAAAAAAAATTTACATTTTGAGGAGATATTTAAGTAAATTTATGCAAAATGAGTCGTTTGAGGGGACAAGCATTAGAATTAAATTATACACTTGTCTGGCAAAGCTATTTATTCTTGAATATCTTTGTCATTGCTTTGTAAGGGTTTTAGGTATATTGGTATCATATTTCTAAGAACGTTGCCCAATATAAGATATTTTTAATATTACATAATTTCATATATAATCATTGCAAAAGAAATATGTATGTCAAAAAGTATTCAGCAAAGGAATTTCCAGCTGTGGCACACTCCGCAAATATCCGCAAATACATTTTAAACTCACAAACTTGAGTGGCTAATAAATAATTAAATTTATTTTGTTTGTTCTTTTTCCAATCGGACACCCATTCCTAGTTCGGACTGCTTAATAAAGATGTAGGAAATTTTAATTAATTGCAGACAAGTCTTGAAGCCGATTCGAAATGCATATTTATAACAAAAGTATGCATTTCTTATTTTACAAATAAATACTAAAGTGCACAAGCGCATTTAAAATGATTTATTTTATTCATAATCGTATTCAGTGTGTTTCGAATTTTGCATGTTTGTATGCTTAAACATGTGTATGTATTTGAAATTTGTCATTCGAAACTTACTATAAAACGGAAATGGAAAAATTTACCCATAAATTAAATAAAATAATCAAATTTATGTTTTGTTACATTCAAATAATAAAAAAACTCAATAAATTAAAAAAAATCGTGGGGAAAAATGCATCAAAAAACAATACACAAATCAATTCAAAAAACTTAAAGACTAAAATTGAAGGAATAAAAGAATTTTAAATGAATTGTGTAAATATACCCGATGATATACAAATTATTTTATTGTAACGGTAATCAGAGATATTTACATTGAGATTAATTTGAAATAGGGATAGATTAAAGGTCGCAGTGTGAAGTGTGTGTGAGTTTCGTGTGTGTTTTATGGAGATTGTGTAAAATCCTCTGCTGCCTCGCCGCTGTTTTAATATGCGCTGTGGGAGCGTGTGTGTGTATGTGTGTGTTTGTATGACGCAGAAGAAGAAGGACACTTAACTAATATCGTAGCGCTTTTCATCTTAAATGAGCTCTAGCGGTGCCCGCGATGCTGTTGGACGTTACTATTGCTCCTGTTTAGGGCTTCACCTCCACCGCGGAAGGATCGGCCGCTGCGCAGATGCACGGAACATGGAACAGTCGAAATTTTTCAAATTATAAATTATAAATTTGGTATGCAGCAGTCATTAAATTGATGCGCCAGTGAAATTGAATTTTAGAGTTTTAGTTTGCATTTTGATTTTCATGTTGTTTACATTTTGGGTGCATAAAAGTAGAAGAGAAGAAGAGAAAACGTGTATGGAATCAAAATTCCAGCATTAACGACGAGATCAACAAAATGCCTGCACATTTAAACTAAGAAACATAGAAACTAGTTAGAAAACATTTGGGTCTTAAATAATCCCTATTAATTATATATATTTTTGTTTCTGTTTAATGGACTTTCTCATTCCGAGGTTATCAATTTTTCTGTAGTTCACTTAACAATCGCACCTAATTTATACACGTATTCACGATTAGGAACAATTTAAATATTTAAAAAGATAGTACAAAATTTCGATAAAATTTCATGTATTAAAACACATTTTTATGAGAAACAAAAAAAATTAATCATTCGCTGAACAAGGGGTTTTGACCTTTTTGAAAAATTTGTGAGGCTTTCTTAAAGCAAATTATAAAAAAAAAATTAGAAATATTCTTAAAACTGACAAATCTACAAGTCCTAAAATACGAACAAAAATTTCGAATTTCTTGCTTTCTCAAAATACAGTTTGAATTAAAAATGTTGTAAAAAAAAATATAGGTAAGAATAGAATAAATATTCTGTAATTAGTGGAACTTTTTGTTTGCTTTCATTCCATATCCAAATTTCATGTTTGAAAGGTTCTTTGGAAAATGTTATTTTTCTTGGGGTTCTTGCAAAAACAAATGTTCATCTTTTTTTTTTAAGTAAAAAGTTTAAAAACTAAAGCAGAATTGTTTTGCGTCTGCTATGTGGCAAACACCAGTCAATGAATGCACTTTAACAACGATTCCTGTATTCGGAAAACAACTTTCTTATACAGACCCCTCCATGTACATATTTATAGACTACTTATTTACAGTTGACATGACTAAAATTAAGGGGTTTATGCAACCCTTTCAGATATGTTTATCATAACATTTTGGAGAAGACAGAAACAGAAACGTTTTGAAATCCCCAATATTTTACACGTAACTGCCTCAAAATCAACTGGCAAAAAATAATGCACGAATTTGGAGCTTTTATTTTCGGATACTTCTACAAAACAGTTATGTTCGCTTTTGTTTCATATGGATCAGATCAGTTTGTGGGTTGGTTGACACTCGGACGAAATAAAAACTTGGACTATCAAATTCGGAAATATGCGTAGATAGATACAAATCCAAGTTTGAGCCCCCGATAATCGGTAATTGGCCATATTAAAGTCTATGCAGTATGGACAAAATGGGATAGAGCCACAGAGAGAGAGGCAGAAGATTAGGGTCAGCTTATGACACGTACCTATCAGGCCATGGCCTATTGTTGTTGTCGTTGTTTCCCGCGTTGCCAAAACTGTTTTTCGCCTTCCCAAATTTCTTTGGCTGATTCATCTGCGCTCTTCCGCGTGGTCCAAATCCGGGCCCATCACGCGGGTTATCGTCATAATTTGGGCCAGATGGTCCGCCTTTGCGTTTGAATGGATTTTGTCCGAACGAATTGTTATTCATGTTGTTGTTATTGTTGTTGTTGCCCATTTGGGAGCCATCGAAATTCGGTCCTGGTCCTGGGCCAAAGTTGTGTTCATTGGGATTATTTTGTCCAAAGTTGCGGTTTGGTCCGCCAAATGGTCCGGGACCTCCAAAGTTTTGACCAGGTCCCGGTCCATTTGGGCCGCAGAAGTTTGGTCGAAATTGGGCAGGGCCATGACCTTGACCGGGTCCGTTGCCACGGAAATGTTGACCGTAGCTTGGCTCGGGTCCATTGAAATTGGGATTATTGGATCCAGGGGGACCAAAATTACGTTGAAAAGGCCCGTTCGGTCCACGGCCGCCACCAAATGATCCAGCCCCTTGTCGATTATAATTGGGACCACCGAAATTGGGACCATTCGATCGAAAGTTGCCACGCGACGGTCCACCAAAATCAATAAAATTCGGTCCCATCAACTGGCCACCTCCATCCCCGCCAGGTCCAAAGGGTGGACCATTGGGACCGCCAGGCCCAAAGCCACCGCCGACAATCCCAGCATCATGGCCAGCTGCTCCTTCTCCAAAATCGCCGTCCGGCGCATTATCCGGCATATTATTCTGCTCTCCATCCGGCTTGCTATTTTTCTGATTATTCTTTTGATTATTCTTCTGATTATTCTTCCATTCGGCAAAGGACATCGCCCGTCCGTGATTGCCCTCATTGTTGGTGCTGTTGTTGGGGGGTTCAGAGCGCTCATTGGATTGTTGCTGTTGCTGTTCCAGGTCGCGACTCTGCGCCTGGGCCAGAGCCTGAGACAAGTTGGTCATGAACTCGGGATCTTTGAGCACATTGCTAACCGTGTCTGGCAGTGGCTCATTGACCGTCGCCTTTGTCGCCTTCTCTTTTTCTAACAGCTGACCTTTCGGCGATACGCCGGGTTTGACAATGACCACATCAAATAGCGATGGTATCTTCTTGTTATTATCAGCATTTTGATTTGCTGGAACGTCTCCTCCGGGCGCAGGTGCGGATCCCGTTCCAGCAGCAGCCGCGTCATCATCAACCAAATCGAGTCCAGGTATTCCGTCGCTCTTTTCAAAAATATTTTTCATGCCCGTATCGTTAAAAGACTCATCATTCTTGCCCTCTTTATGCTGCTCTTCATCCACTTCATCGTCGTCATCGTCCAATGAGATTGTTAAAATATTGTCTGTCTTGGTCTGTTTTAATGGAGACGATCTGACAACATCTGTTTTACGCTTGCCCAATCCTGTAGCTGTAGCTGCCTCTGCTGCTGGAGCTGCTGAAGCTGAAGCGGGAGTTGTACTCTTGTCCATATTATGCTGTTGTTGTTGTTGCTTGACTGATGCTGGTTTTTGGGCATTTAATTGCGGCTTCTCTTGTAATTTCGATGGTTCTTTTTGTTGCTTACCTGGGATATTTTGCTCCAGGCTATCTAATAGCATTGTCTGCTGTTCTGGTTGCACTGGGTGTGCATCTACTTGTGTCGAAGAGTAGTGCGATTTAACTGCGTCTGGCTTGATGGGCTCCTCATTTTGCTTTTCCATATTCTGACCTTGCCTCTCGTTATGTACGCGTCTCTGATCTGGGCCCTGGTTTCTGCTGTGATTTTGCTTCTGCTTATTATTACCTTCATCTGAATAGCCTTCTCCTTCCTCATAGTCTCCATAGTGACCATCACCGCCGCTCACTCCTGGCTGTTGTTGGTTTGGTGGTAGTTGTTGTGAAGTTTGTATTTGACGCCCGCGTCGCATTTGCTCTCGACGCTCTGCAATGCGACGCCGCTGCTTCTCAAATTCCTCCTCATAACGTCGATATTCATCGCGATCTGGATGATTGGCATTGGCACGTTTCCAATCCTCGAACTGCTTCTCCCACTGGTTGAACAAACGATCAAAGCTTAGCTCCTGCTGCTGCTGCTGTTGTTGTTGCTGCTGCTGAATGTAAGTGCTTTGATTTTGGTCGCGATTGTAGCCGCCATCATTGAAACTATTATTATTTTTCTGTGTTGAGCCAAAGTTTCCGCCGCTTTGATTCGATCGATTTTGTTCCCAACGTCCGCTGCGGTGGTTGTTGTTGTTGCCAGAGCTTGGTTCACCAAAATTCCCACTGTTATTGTCGCTGTTAAATTGATTGGGGTTGGCTCCAGCACCATTATCGGAGCCAAAGTGACCAGATGATCCCGTGATGAACGGATTGTTGCGACTGTGGTTGTTACTGTTGGTGGTGTTGTTACCAGGCCAGCTTCGTCGGTTGCCGCATTGACTTAACTTATTGGCACTTTGGTTGCTATTGGTACTATTATTGTTATTGCTGCTGCTGTTGCTGTTGACCGACTCATTGCCTTGCCAACGATTGTTACGTGCTGGTCCCACATCTGGAGGTGGTGCATCCCATAGCGAACGTTCCTCCGATTTATTCGTGTTGCCCCGGTCATGGCTTCTGCTTGGTGTTCCTTTTGCCCATGGAGGATCATTTGGAGTACCGGACGACGATGTTGATGCCAACGGCGGTGGCTGTTGCAAAAACGAAGGTGGTGGCTGCTGTAAATTGGGAAACATGCCAGAATCACAGCGACCAGCACTAGGCGGCTGACCATAGTTAACGGGCGGCATTTGATTGAATCTGCCCGGCGGCGGCGGCTGCTGCCATTGGTTTGACGTCTGCGTCTGTTGTTGTTGGTAGACTTGCGGCGGTGGCGGTGGCGGCTGATGGTACAGCTGTGGCTGTGCCATTATTTTACCTGGCATCTGCGTATGGGAATGCGTCTGCGGCTTCGATTGCGGCTGCATTTGCTGTGGCATTTGCTGCATATGTGTCTGCTGATAGTATGACTGTGGCTGTGATTGTGTCTGCTGCACCGGCATCTGAGGTCCAATTTGAGCTGGCGGATAAATGGACCCAATGGGGGGCACTGACAATGTGTTCGGTGGTGGAGCGATGGGTCCTGCTGACCCTGCGACGTGTGGTGGTGGCACAGTATTAGTAGCTGCAGCGGCGGCCATTTCCCGCTTGTACTGTGAGAATTTGGAATACATAGAATTATATAAAATATACTGTCAAAACGAGCCTGAACATGAACTCACCTGCTCTCCATACTGGGCATGCCACTTGGCGTATTCATGTTGGTAGGTTTGCCACTGCTGCCAGTGCTGCTGCAGCGCGTACTGTTGGTCCGGTGTCATCGCCGCATATTGAGAGGCTGTGTGTTGTTCGTAAGGATTGTTGCCAGAATGGGCTGCACCCGCACCCATATAAGCGCCCGGATCCGCACCACCAGTAACACCAGAAGAAGCAACAGCAGCTGCAACCATTTGAGTATGATCTAAAGGCGGCGGTGGCGGTGGTGCATCAGGCAGTGGTGGCGGTATTGAGGGCTGCGGCGGGGGTACAGCCATTGCCGCGTTTGGCACCGCGCCTATGGGCCATTGATTCCACATAGCCATTATTTGAAATTATCTTAGCGTTTTTATATAATTTGTACGCCTGACAAAAACATCTAAACCAATCAAATAAAAAATTTAAGGAACCCACTCACTTCGCCATTTTTGGCTTGAAAACTAGAGACGAGCGCAGTTCAGAATGCTGATATCGATATATCTAGCAGCCACTTATCGATAACTACTAAAGCATCGCCAAATATTGAAAAATATTCAAGGTTACGACTACATATCCATCGATACATTTAAAGCAGGTTTCATACTTTTGTGACGTCATATTCAAACATATTTGGAATTCTGGAGCCGTTACCCATAATAATTTTATTGATAAAAAATGAACAGTATATAAAGTCAATATTTGATAATATGTAAGTTAACATAGCTATATTGAATACGTTCATTTCCTACTCTTATTGGCACTTAATGACGTATACTCACAAATGAACGATATATGGTCGATTGTCCGAGTACCTTGTAGACTCGATAATTCTTGTTGACAACACGTGCAGAAGTATAAAGTTTTAATTTCGCTACTGCGTTTCGTTTAAAAGATTATTTATGAACGAACTGTAATATAATGAGTACGAGCAGCACTAAAATTAAATATCTTGTGGCAGACACAACAGCATTTATAAATGCTGTGCCCCTAAACGTAAGTGCACCCAGATAAATGAATCATTTGAAATTCTGTTCAAATTAATAACATCGCAATTTTGTTTCGTGTTCACAGGAATATGCTGATAATGTCCTCACCGTGCCAGAGGTGGTTGCCGAGGTGCGTAACAAACGCCAGATACGTCGACTCTGTGTGCTGCCATTTGATTTGCAGGTGCGCGAGCCACGTCCCGAAAGCGTTAAGCATTGCGTGCAGTTTGCCAAAAAGACTGGCGACTATGCAAGCTTATCCGGCATTGATTTAAAAGTGATCTCACTCACATATGAGCTGGAAGCGGACACAGTTGGCACCGAGCATCTGCGCACTGAGCCAGTTGTATCACAAGTAATTGCATCCAAGGACAAGCCCGAGGAGATGCAGGATGTGAATAATAAGCGTCTCGTCGGCTGGTATATGCCCGAGGGCAACGAGGAGGATGACGAGGGTGATGATGATGAAGGGGAGGAGGAGGAAGAGGAAGATGACAACGAACAGTTGGGTAAAAACAGCAACGAAGTCGACCACATTAAGGCTGCCATTGAAGCACATCTGGATGGAAAAGAGATACAAAGTCCACAGAGTAAACCAACAGATGCTAAAACAGAAATTGGCAACGAAAACGAAGACGATGATGATCTAACGCAAGAGGAGCTGGACAAACTATTTGAGAAACTGCAATGTGCACCATCTGCGGACGAGGAGCAGGCAAATTGTGATCTTTTGGTGGCAGAGTCCAAGGAAGAAGACGAAGATGGCCAAGAGGAGCAGGTGATCCATCAATCCAACGAAATAGATATCGACGATGACGAGGACGTTGGCGACGATGGCTGGATAACGCACTCAAACATCAAGAAGGCCAAGAAGGCGCTTGAGGGCAAAGTGGAAACAGACATTGTGCCGCCAGTTGCCTGCATGACAACAGATTATGCTCTGCAAAATGTGCTGAAGCAGTTGAATCTGCAGCTGGCAGCGCTAAATGGACGGATCATCAAGCAGCTGCGCACCTACATATTGCGTTGTTATGGATGCTTCAAGACGACCAGCATCATGACGAAGGTATTTTGCCCCAATTGCGGCAACAAGACGCTTAAGCGTGTGGCCGTTAGTCTGGACGAGAACGGCAAACAGGTGCTGCACATAAACACTAGGCGCTCCCTGACTGCCAAATATAAGAACCAAAGCCTTCCACGCTTCCAGGGCGGCAAGCATTCCCGCAATCCTATTCTGTTTGAGGATCAGCCAATACCACGACAGATGCCGTCGCGTGTTGCCAAAACAAAAACAAATGCCTTGGATGATGATTATATTTCCGGCTTCTCACCGTTTGTGATGCGTGACGTCGACTCCAAGTCGGCAATGCTTCGCTCGAAAGGCAATCTGAAGGAATGGGCACGCAACAATAACTTCGAAGAGGATCGCAGGCGCAAGAACTACAATCGCTTGTACAAGTAATTCGGGTGGGGCATTCTACATAGAAGGTTATATTTGTATAATATAAATAAAACACTAACTTAAAACAAATCTTCGCTATGAAAATGGGAATTGTCAACAAATTAGAATTGTTAGTTTAATCTCTAAAGAATTATGACAAACCAAAAATGTAGCTTTGTTTAATAGCTGGAAATCGGTTAAAAATATTTGTATATTATTGCGTAGGCCTATTTTTCCTGTTGTGGATATGGTGCTATGAGTAATTATCATATATAAATCTTTTTTCTAGATATTCAAACAATTTTTAATATGTTTGGGTATATTTTCAATTATTTACAGCTGTTCAAAGATATGTAGATTAGTACATTTAAATATTATTTATGTGTTTCTAATTTGAGGCACAGCTCGTTGCCTGGATACTCAGGTAGATTTAGCTCGTATTTGCGCTGCAGAGCCGGTGGCACAAAGCGGCCGCCCAAATAGTGATGCTTGCCTTTAAAGTGTTTGGCGCAGAGCTTGGGAGCCGTCAGGGAGATGAGCAGTGTCGGCTCTAGGTCGCAATCGTTTAGCTTACCCTTCTCTACATCCCAGCCACTGGGTATATCCACACTAAGAAATAACAATTAGCACAATGAATGGAGATCAGACGACGAGAAATATTGATATATACCTGGCAATCGGAAGCTTTGTTTGCTGCAACAACTCCACGACGGGTACAAAGTCTACGCGCACCGGTGGCTTAAAGCTAAAGCCGAAGAGGGCATCTACAATTAAATCGTAATTATTGGCACACGTCTCCACTGTAGGACACTCGTCAATGCGGCAGATATCCATGCGTTGACACTGATGTGACAGATTTTCGAACAGCTCCTTTGGTGTTGGCTTCGGATAATAAATGGTTGGTGTATAGCCCATCAGAGACAGATGGCGGGCACAGACCAGTCCATCGCCACCGTTATTGCCAGGACCGCAGCAGACGAGGACACGGCCAAAGTGATCGGCAGGAAAACATTTGGTTATGGCGTGCGCACAGCTTAAACCGGCTAGTTCCATTAACTGATCCACGCTAAACTTGTACTCATTAAAGAGTTCCAGGTCGACATTGATGGCCTCTTTTTGATTCAAATATTTAAGCATGGTGCTGCTGCTGCTGTTGCTGCAATGACAAAATCCCCTCTTTTGTATTTGTTGTATTATTTGCTTTGGTTTGCCGGCGTTTGGCAAAACACAGTTAAATCGGTCTCGCAGAGGTCCACTTGCCAATCGGCATATCTTAAAAACGAGTCTCTGCATTTACCAGAAAGGCGTATACACTATTTAATAAAATAATTTGTTATGTCAATCATAGTTTTGAAAAATGCGAAGCCAACATAATAAAGTTTTTTGACTCTTACAATGATTGTAAATATCGGTCTCGCAGAGGTCCACTTGCCAATCGGCATATCTTAAAAACGAGTCTCTGCATTTACCAGAAAGGCGTATACACTATTTAATAAAATAATTTGTTATGTCAATCATAGTTTTGAAAAATGCGAAGCCAACATAATAAAGTTTTTTGACTCTTACAATGATTGTAAATATTGTTAAATTTTCCACACTCATCAGTTGAAATATATCGATAAGCAAGCAACAACTAAGTGTGGCCAGACGGTTGGAGTCAGCGGCACTTTTGAACAGTTTAGTCATTGTGACACATGGAAAGCTTTATTTTCCGTCAATTGTTTAGCAATTCTTACAGCGTTTTACTCATTTTTAATTAAGGCACAGCTTAGGAGAAGAATACTCTACTTTCTTTTGACGTATATTAAAGAAAATAAATTGATTTAGATGCATTCGATGCAGCTTGAATGAGCAAATTAAGAAGACAGCAAGGCAAATATTACTCATCAAATATCCTTAATAAACTGCATATAAGAGTATATATAAATTACACAAAATAAAGTAAATATTCAATAAAAACAAGGTTTAAATGTTTTATTTGATGAATTCTCCACGAGAGTTACTACTTAATACAAATATATAATAAAAAAAAGGTCCGTTTGCTTATGTGATTAGTTTTTGGGTTTGTCAAATTGCTCAATAAAATTAAATAATATGCACAAACATATTGTAATTGTGTTTGGCGCATTCAAATTTTGGAATATGTAGTATATGCCCATGAAGATGGGTTTCTAGATCTATTGTCACCATGACCCCAAATGTTTAAATGTGAAGGCGCTCGTGTCGCACCTGAGAGGCATGTGTGCCGAATCTCTTCTGACAATGGCCGCACTGGAATCGCCGCTGTCCTTCGTGCACAACGCGGACGTGCCGGCTGATGGCGCTCTTGTGGCGGAAGAGTTGCGGACATTGCTGGCATTTGAACTTCTCCCAGTCGGGATTATGGATGCGCAGATGGGTCAACAGTTCTGTGCGTGTCACCTTTGCGACGCCGCAGTGTTCGCAGATGTGCGGCTTTTCCTGTGCGTGACGCTTCAGATGTTCGCCCAGTGCATTTTTTGTACTATATCTGCGATTGCACTGCTCACAAAATAGTTTCAGCTCCTCGCTGATCGCCGATGTTGTTTCTGTCGCAGCCGCAACCGTAGGATGTACATTTCGGATATGCGAGCGCAGTTGTTCATATCGGGTAAAGGCCTTATCACAATGTCGACATAGAAACGGCTTCGGATGGCCCTCGTGCACAGTCCGTATGTGCGCCTCCAGGTAGGGCAGTTTGTACACCTGTTTGCTACACTGCTTGCAAGCGAGCAGCTTTTGCTTGCGGACCGCTGCAGCCGCTGCTGTACTATTTGGCTCCAGGCTTTCGTTGTTGTCGATTACATTGTCCGCATCCGCATCCGCATTGGTGTCGACATCGCCATCGCCTTTGTCATCCACGTCAGCGTCGGCATCGGCGTTAACGTCAGCATTGTAATCTTGGTGATGCTGTGTTTCGTCTTCCGCCGGCTCTGCTTTCACGAGCGACAACTGCAAAAATGCTAGCTCAGCCCTAAACAAAAAACAAGCTGACTCAACTGCAAAGTTTTATATATACAAACCAAGTGATCGCCAGCATTAACATCAACATGAACATCAACATCAGCTTCAGTCCGCTTTGGCTGATCAACGGCCAGAGTTATGGTGAGGCGCATCAACATCTCGTTGCTTTGCTCGGCGACGTTGCAGAGCTCCTGGAAGTATTCGATGGCATTGTAGCACAATGCGCATATGTCCTGTGGATATGTCTCTGGCTGTTGAAATACGTCAATCGCAAAAAAGTGATTCAAAATTTTTGCCAAATGGGGAAGAGATTTCGGTGTGTAACTGGACTTGTTGTGCTGTGAGTGTTGCTGCTCATTAATCTGGCGCAGATGGCGTAGGCAAATGCGACATAATTGGGAAATATTGGCAAACATAAAAGTACACAATAACCACTTTAACCGCTTTGCGCACGAAACACACAGCTATTTGGAATTTGGTGGGACCATTTTATGGAACAACCAAAATACGAAAATCTTATACACTGAAAAAAATTTATGAACATCTTCTAGACAGCAATGTCGGCCAAATCAAAATGTAACAACAATTTTACGCAAACAACTTAAAACGATATCAAGCAATAAAATCAACAATCTGGATTGCACAGAAAATTATATTTAAAAATTAAATTTAAGTAGGTACAACTTTTTTAATTTAGACTATCGATATTTATTCCAAAATATTGACTTGTAATCGATTGGCCGAAGTGCTTAATCGTGTTGACAAATTTATTGAATGCCAGTTTTTACCCGCACCCCGCTTGTGGTCACACTTGCCAGTTGTGTTCTGAATTTTCAGTCTCGCACATTGCCAAAAGTATAATCAAATAATTTGATTAGGTCTTTGGTTTGCAGCACACTTGCAATATATCTAAGAATAATCAGTTACCGACGCTATGGCACTTAATCCACAATACGAGGACATTGGCAAGGGCTTCGTTCAGCAATATTATGCCATCTTTGACGACCCGGCAAACCGCGCTAACGTGGTTAACTTCTACAGTGTAAGTCTGTATAGTGTATATTAGCCAAATCTATTCGCTATATTTGCGTATAATATGACCTATATGCAGATATCTATGTCTGCACGCCTTTACGGAAATATGCAAGTTGACGACAAACAAAACCCTTTCATTGTTGTTGTTCGCTATGCATTATTCGTCATCTGGTCGAGCGGCGCGCCCTTAACATATCGCCAGAAACAAATTTTGCATGGAGCTGCTGCAACGATAAAAAGAGCGCGCAATTTACATTTGTTATTTTACGCGGTAAAATAGTGCTGATCCATCCGGCACATAAGTCAAATACAATCTGAGGGCAACCAATGCATGTTGGGAGAGTGAAACTCTCTTAATATTTCAATGCAAGGTTCATTGAATATTTACTATTTTGTTCATATTAGTTGTTATCCAATCTAATTTTTATTTACGCCTTTTCCTCTGCCAGGATTTTGCTGGGCATAAATATTCTCGAAATTTCTAATGATGACACATACCTCATCATACATGCATATCTATGTTTGTGTGCACGCATATGTATTAATTTTTATCAGTAATCGAATGTTTTCGAATCATTTCAATCTATTTTGAGAAGGCGACAGACAGCTTCATGACCTTCGAGGGCCACCAGATACAAGGAGCGCCAAAAATCCTTGAGAAAGTTCAGGTAAGCACTCAAATAAAAACCCTATAAGTATACCCAAACTTATGCCTTGTTATTATTGCAGAGTCTCAGTTTCCAAAAGATTAGCCGTGTAATCACTACAGTTGACTCTCAGCCCACATTCGATGGAGGCGTGCTAATTAATGTCCTGGGACGTGTACAGGTGAGAATTTCGCTCGAATTAAAATAAGATTGTACATGCATACATACATTATAAATATTTCCAATTATAAATATTTATGTATTTGTATTGCATCGTATTTATTGAAGCAGACCGATGAGGATCAACCACATGCGTATATTCAGACTTTTGTGCTCCAACCAGTGGGCATTAGCTTTTTTGTGCAACACGATATCTTTAGGCTTGCGCTGCACGATGTGTAGCCCCGTTTTGTATTGCAGAAACAACATCTCAACAACAAAAAAAAAGTAACTAGCTTATTGTTGCATCCATTCGTAACAATAAAAAAAAACAAACAAAATACATACAATAACATACAACTTCAGCACTGATCGACTAAATGAGTTTACTAAATGTGTATGATTATTGTACTTTTCAAACGTGCTAACAAACTACATATTGTTTCTGTCTAACTCTGGGTCCTGTAAATGACGATAATCCTATCATATTTCCTATTATGACTACATTATTTACTTGTATTTTGAATTACGGCTTTTCACCTAACAAATGTGTGAGCTAAAAATGAAGCTATATGTGTAACTTTAATAAATTATTATTATGAGAACCTTTAACTGAGTAGAACACAAAGAAATTATTCAAATGACTTCACAGTGTGTGTTCAACTGTCGTTGTCTTCCCCCAGTTTTTATTATCCCATAACTAGCCATAACTTGGATTTAAATCTTTCGTGATCTTTCTTTATGATTTTAAAGAGTTTTGTTTAATGTTTATGCATTATCATGTTAGTTTGCCCAATTGCATATAAGGGTTTTGTGTACATTTGATATATTAATTGTTTATTTGAAAGTGATCCACTATATACACATATCAAATGAAACGAATGTCTGTAAGCCGATACCTTCTTTGTTTTATCATAACCCTTATCAACTCCAAAACAAAGGCAAACCAAACAAATAATTCCACGAATGTACATTTATTTATTATTTAATAAACTCGAACGTATGGCAACTTAATATTGAGTTAACAAATTCTCTTTTAACAGCGAATTAATATTTATGTGAAATTTGAAATTAGCAGGGGTATGTTAGGTCCGCCGATGATTGCTTTTCTTTTGAATTATCTGTGAATTTGATCTTTGTTCTGTTTGATTGCTTTCTTTCATTTAAAATTACACTTTAACAATGTATTTTCAAGAATATGGAATTAATATAAATACTATCTAATTGTTTTGCAGTGCGATGATGATCCTCCACTCGCTTTCTCACAAGTCTTCGTGCTGAAAGCCAATGCTGGTACCTTTTATGTTGCTCATGACATTTTCCGCCTAAACATACACAATTCTGCCTAAGGACCGCGCCACAATCAACAACAACAACAACAATAACAAAAATGATAAGCACCAACACCCAAAGATGCAGCCCTCGATCAACAACAAAAAGCAAAAACAACTCAAAGAATCAGCCTAGAAGACTATGATGCATATTTTCCCACGTCTATCAAGAATGAAAATCATAAAAACCACAACAGCACAATACGATTTAAATTTAACTACAATAGCAATGTAAAAATGCGTCCAAGCGATTTTTTATGATTTTTTCCATGTCGGCGGCTAATTGATGTTTCTGTTTCGGGCGGGCCTCAGCCTAATTATAATAACTCTTAATGCATGTTGCGATGTTGCAGGTTTACTGACATAAAACACAACAACAAAAAACTATGGCACACTATATGTATACATATATAAGCAAAAAGTGAAGAAAAAAAAAAAAAATTATATGTTTGAGAGACTGCATAAAAAACTTTACGCAAATAAACTCGTTTTTTTGGAAAAAAAAATCTTATGTATGTTTGAATAGGAAATATGAATGTATGTAAGACCTAGTAATATTTTTACTCAAGAAGTATTTTCGTTAAGTATAAATATAAATGTAAATATTGTTTAGGTTTAAATGCAAGAATGTTTTTTGGCTACTAGATCAATATTTCACTTATCGCGAAAAGTAAAAATCGCATCAAAGCCAAAAAGGACACCATTAACAATGGACAGCGATGCCTTGATCAGCGCCAGATCCCGTGTACGCGTCCGAAAAGAGAACTCCCAGGCTTCTATAATGAAGACGCCACTAGACACGAACATGGCGCAGCCCAGCACGCTAAAGAAGATGTCAATCCGCTTATGAATGGGAGCACGCATTAGAACTCCTGAAATCAGAATGACGGCAATATCTTATGTTCAACTATCAATATATATGTGTGTCGATGGCAACCTACCCGCAAATACACCGATGACCACAATAATGTAGCCGGTGAAAGTGCCGGTCGCCAAAAAGGATGTCAAAATGTCGCGATCATTGAAACTGTAAAAGTGCAGCACAAGACAGGCTACGGAAAATGCCTAAGGATAAACGCACTTGATATAATTGAGATAAAAAAAAAAATGATTTCTTTGTATTTATCACTAAAAAGTAAAAAAAAAAAAAAATCAAAAAAAATGCAACTTAACAATCTTTACCAATTCCAAAAATTTAACCACATTGAGGCGACCTTTGCGTTCGCCGTGCGACATTTTTGAAAATTATTGCCAAAGCACACGGATTTAGTTAACTTAATATCCTTGAGATGCACGTATGGTGAACTTGTTACTCTATGCTATTCCGGCGGAGACGGGTTTACGCGACCAAAGTAGAACGATCACTGAGCCGCAGACGTTGTCCCAACGAATGTTATGCAAATTTTTTGCACATTATGATTTATGTATGTTTTCATACAGCAACAACAGCAATAACAATGGGTGCATAGCGAAATGAGCGCGAAATTAATTAATTACACTCAAGAATCGGAGGAAAAAGCCATTTCATGTTGAAGAGCAAATGCCGCCTGTTGTTTTCTTTGGCAAAACGCTGACAGAAAACCCAAACAGAAATTCAGACAAATATGTAAAACGGAGACGGAGATGCAGATAACGATTACAGCGCACTTTAGTTAGTTTAAGTAATACTAAATATACAGGCTTATTATACGCTGCCCAGTTGCGCATCTGAATCTGATTGAGTTGAGTTAAGTTGCAACTGAAATTGAGGTTTTTGTGCGCTTATAATTTGTTGTTCGTGCATAATTGAAGGTCTCTTAATCGCCATGCACGCAACCCTTTTAATGCATATCTCGGTTATGCTCTAAATTTGTATTGGGTTAAAAAAAAACAAAAAAAAAATAATTTTAAAAAAATGTATATATACTTTAAATAGATGAAACTGAATGAGAACACAATTAGCTAACTAGTTATTATTATATAGTATTATTTTTTTATTCAACAATTTACAACACAGTAAAATAAAACCGTTAAGTGTTTGCACATATGTTAATGATGGAAAATGTAAATAATTTTTAACAAATACTTGTTTACTCTTTTTTCTTAATGCATTTATTTTTCTAGTTTATGCATTTAATTAAAATCAGGTTTTTTTTTATGAATTGCAGTGCAACTTTTAGCATTTATCTATATTCCAAGTTGTGGGCTACTTTTCAAAATTATTCTCTCTTTGTTTTTAATTCACTCTAATTACTGCAATTTGTTAGCTTTTGTATTTTCATTTAACAGTTGCGTTTTGTCTGAAAGCAAAGTTTGTAATCTTTCCATCAAGTTACGTTTCAGACATTATCGAAAAATACGCTACATAATGTATATATCAAGAAATATAAATTGTAAATCTAGATAATTAGGTAATTTTAAAAATCAGAAACATTTTTATCAATGAAAGCCAATAGGCTTTAGTCTTAAGGATTACTTCATCTATTTGCTTTTATTGATTGCCACAGGTATTAGTGCAACTAAATATTTCTTATAAAATACACTGAAGCGAAATTTATATGCAGTATTACTTATATATAATTAACCTAACATATTCCGAATAGATTTTATGTAGATTGTGATCTGTCAAGTTTTTAAGCATCTATTACGAATCGCAAACTGCATTATAAAAGCAGGTTCGACTGCAACTCTCGAATTCAGTGTGCTTTAATCATCAAGTGAATCTGAGTGCGGAACAATGTTACATCCAGAGCTAATCTCAATGAATAACGCGGTATTCCGCTGCTATATGGGCTGGACTGCGATATTGGTGTTGAAAATGTTGGCTATGAGCCTAATAACTGGCCTTTGGCGATTTATAACTCTGGTAAGTTTATGGTTTGCTTTCCTCTTCAGTAATATAAATAAGACTAGACGATTTTTATATACATGCATATCTATTTACTTATATATTGTATATATATATATATATATATATGTATATATATATATATATATGAGAATATGCCGGCATTAAGTATCGATAGTGCGGAGATTGGATGTAGTAGGGAGACACACTACGCTAGGTTTTAAATAATATATTAATATATATATATATATATTGTACATCTATATATGTACATAGTTACACACATACAAATAGTGCCGTTGTCATCGCGTTTTTAGTTATCAGCGAGGGAAAGATAGAGAGAGTAAGAGTGAGAGAGTTCATAGCGTGTGTCTCTTTGGTAGCCACAGAAACCGGCATATAATATGAAAAAAATCATACGCTAACAGCAGTTGAAAACTTGCACCGCACGAAGGCAGTTCTTTAAAACAAAAAAAAAAAAATCATGAGTTTGGAGCTTCTAACCCTTAGCAACCCAGTTTTTAAGAGCTATGTGTTCTGGAGCGGTGTGCTGGCTATTAAATTGTTAGCAATGGCCCTCCTTACGGCCGTGCAACGCTGGAAGACTAAGGTAAGGGGGGAACGGAAGGAAGAGGTCAACATATACAGTTTGCTGCTGCTCAAAGTCCACCCGCCTGCTGGAAGCAAACACATTTTAAGTTCATGTCATTCTCGTTGCTTTTCAGACATTTGCCAATGAGGAGGATTTGATGTCACCAAAGCTGAAGGTCAAATTTGGTGATCCCAATGTAGAGCGTGTGCGTCGTGCTCATCGCAACGATCTGGAGAACATTCTGCCATTCTTCATTGTCGGACTGCTCTACACATTAACCAATCCCAGTGCATTCCTCGCCATCAATCTATTCCGTGTCGTTGGCATCGCCCGTATCGTTCACACCTTGGTGTACGCTGTAGTAGTGACGCCTCAGCCGGCACGTGCCCTCGCATTCTTTGTGGCGCTTGGGGCAACAGTTTACATGGCAATCCAAGTGGTGCTTACCGCTGCCTTTTAATTGTATAAGCTTTAATTTCCCATTTTTGTTATTGCTTAATAACGGACTGCAACAACGGTTTGAGCACCGAATCCAATCTTTCCGACAATTGTTAAGTTCTCAAATTTGCTAAAGCACAACGAATAAATTTGTATTTTTATACTAACGATTTCATTGGTATTTTATTTTGTTCGCTTTCATTCCAATAATTACTTCTCATAATTTGAAGAGTCATGCATGTTGGCAACTTTTTGTATGGCCTTGTAATTTCGCCTTCTGATTTCGTCAATAAAAGTATAACGCATTCAAGAAGACGATCCCAAACAGAAAATATATTCTGGATTAGCATAACTAGTTAACACTAGATATATATTTATATTTATTCATATATTTTCTTTGGTGACTTGTGTTATAAATAAGGAAAGGACATTCCTTATATATCTGTAATTGTTATTATTATTAATACATTCGCATTCCATGAAGAACATTTGTTAGAATAGAAAGTCATTCTTTAGTAACTAATCAACCATCATATGTTGCTTAAAGTTTGAAAATACCATATTATATCGATACTACTGAGAGGATCAAAAGCAAAGCTATGTAGACTGTTTAACAATGTTTATTAAATCACTGAATATTTAGCACAATATAAAAATATTTGTAATTCATAGAGCAAAACGTGCTCACAAGAAGTGATTTAAAATTAAAAATATAACTTTAAAAATTGTTTGCTCAATCAATACATCGTAACATCGTTCGCTTGCGATTAAAATATCGATATATAAATACAACCTGCGATATCATCTGTTCGATTGACGCAGCCCATAAGTTAGAGTAATGTCGCCATTGCTTAATTCGGGGTACTTTTGTTTTACCTACTTTCAATAATTAGTACAAAATTTTGAAGAAATATTAATTGCGACACACGTTAAAATTGTGGTGCGAATTTTTTCTAGTTATCTATATTGTGAATGCCAATCAAAATCAAATTATTATTTGAAGGTATGTTTACATGCATGTATCTGTTTGTAGGTATATATGCTTGAACACACACGTACATGATTTGCCTTGAAGGAAAAACAAAATAAACATACATCTGTATGCCTTTCAACTTAATCAAGTTAGTGAAAAAGTTTTCAACAACAATTTCACGTGACGCCAAGAAACGAGAATGCATTGCAGATAAGAAATACAAATACATTTGCGTATCGTTTGACCAAAACAAGCCAACAATAACATTAACTCATTTGCAATTGTGTGTGTATTTATTTTGCACACATATGCGTAGGTGCTGTTACACATGTATGTGTGATAGGGTATTGCTTGTGTATTCGCGTATCTATCTATCTATGTGTGTATGAGTGTTTATATATGTATGTATGTCTGATGCAAAGTACGCACTTCGGCTATACCTAAAAGCTCGCCTGGTGGCTCTGGCGCGAGTAAATACACAACTAACAAATACACGTACATACATAATACACACACACACACACATGGTGTGTACGCAACACAGATATACCGAACTAACTGGAACTTTTTGAGGCAGGTGTAGGTGTCATTTGTCTCCAAATGCATCTGCATCACTCGACGCAAGTTTCTACTGTTTTGAACTGGTTCATTCCCGTTTGCATATGGTATATATATATATACATATTTAATGATGTATGGATGTATTATGATAATGATGCAATCTAGTCTGATTAAGTGTTAATTGAAACATTGCTTAAACTCTGGACCCCATGCGCTTGAGCAATAAATATAAATCTATATTTCGATCATTACAGACCTTAGATAATGTTATTGCTATGGTAATCAATTTTGCTATAAAACTGCTTTAATTATAGTGAAGGTTTCTTCACAACAAATGTGAGTTTGAACTATTTTAGATATATATACATATTTAGTGCTCCACAAATTGATCAAAGTTCACTGTTCGTCTGATCTCTTAAAAGGGAAGTAGGCTTTGTGTATTTGATTTATATACAACCTAACTCTATATGTATCGTGTCTAAAATCATATAAATTGCAATTTAAAAATTGCCAAACAGAAATTTAAAACTATCTTTTTACAATTTTTCGAGATACATGACACGAATTTTAAAGAAACACGAAACCTGACCGCATCGGAGTCACTTCGTCCATTGACCGATTGACAACCATTTATTGTCATTTGAGGGCTGGTATGTTTTCAAATCTACCCAACCACCCACTAACTGTTACACACAACCCTTTCGCAGCCCTTTAAAAGACATAAAAATTGGATTGTCAATTAGGCACAGTTCTGGTTTTACACCCGTTGGATTTTATCTATAATTGTTTTGTTTTGTCTATTGACTAACGTTCGGTCGCTTTTAAAACGTTTGTTTTACGTTCTTTTAGAGCTATTGTAAAGACGTCAAACTAATCGATAAATACAGATTGGCCACAACCGACCATGGAAACAGCAACAGCGCCTCTAGCTGGCGAACAGCAGTTGCCAACGGCACCTGAATTGCCAACTACATCAACCAATGTTAAGTGCAGCAACGAGAACGGAAGCGGCATTAATTTCCCTAATGCTTCGGAACGCGTGGACACTGAAAATATTGGCTGGAATAGGGATGCCACATCTGAATTGCGTCAGCGTGCAACGTCATATTCGTTCACGGGCAGTGCCCTGGCCAGTGGCAACATGTCGGAGCTCAATGAAAAGGATGCGGCTGGGTCAACTAACGATACCAACGCTACTGGAAACGACAAGGACAATGACAAGGATAAAGAGCACAACGATGAATCGCTGTATGAGTGCAACATCTGTTTGGACACAGCAAAGGACGCGGTGGTTAGCATGTGTGGCCATCTGTTCTGTTGGCCATGCTTGCACCAATGGTTGCTGACGCGACCCAATCGCAAACTCTGCCCAGTTTGCAAGGCATCCGTGGGCAAGGACAAAGTTATACCGCTCTATGGTCGCAATAGCACACGCAAGGTGGATCCACGGTAAGCTGACCATCGACATTACAGCAAGCATTCACATAGTAGCAATTGATTGATTTGTTGTACTTATTATTATTTTTATTAAAGCAATAAGGTGCCACCTCGTCCAGCCGGCCAGCGTACAGAGCCTGATCCAGCACCTGGCTTTCCAGGCTTCGGTTTCGGCGACAGTTTCCACATGTCATTTGGTATTGGGGCTTTCCCCTTTGGCTTCTTTACATCATCGCTTAACTTCCGCGAGCCGCGCCCGGCCGGTAAGTGCGCTTCAAGCACATTTTAAAAATATATATTGCATATAATACATTTATATGTTTTATGCTTTTAGCTGCTAATCGAGGCACCACACAGTACGACGATGAGCAGACACTCTCCAAACTGTTCCTCTATCTCGCTTTTCTCTGCATCGGATGGTTGTTGTTTGCCTAGCAAGTCCACTATAGGGCGACCATGCGATAAGGTCGCTCCTATTGAAATAAGAACAACAAACAAAAACAACTACAGCAACATCAATGAAAAAAGCAAAAAAAAAAAAATAGCAAGTAAAATAAAAAAAATAATACCAACATGAAAGTATACTAAAGGCCCCAATATGGATGAGGAGCATCCTCAAAACGCAAAATTCCTAAAGATCCTCTTGTCATTTCACGATCTTGCTGTCTTAAAATTGTATTAAAGTAATTAAAATTTTTCTTATTATATTTTGAGGTTTTTTTAAAAAACACTTAGACTTTTTAAATATTTGCGTGCTGACGTTGCGACACCTTCGAAAGGAATGCCCCGCCAACCCCTAAGCTTTAGATGTGATTGTCAATAATGCTGTTTCGCTATCACAGTGAATATCCAATACCAAATTAATTGTTTGGTGTTTCCCGTTCTTCATGTAATTCAATCGCTATTGATAATATAATATATATAACATAAAAAACGAATATGAATGTATAAATTAATTAAAACACAAACACTCAAATACAACAACAAGAACAACAACAACAACAAAGAAAAGAAAAGACAAACCACAAAACACAATGAGTGTATACATGCATATAAAACACGATATTTTATTGTTTACGTATGTACAACTCCCAAGTGAACTATTTATTCAAGCTTTCGCGTTTAATATGAATGTATATGTATGTAACAATAAACTATAGTTAATGGCAATGCGAACCGAAAGGTGTCTTTTTTTCTATTGAAAGTCGGATCAGTGGAGACAATTTGATGATGAATTAATTGCATTAAATTAAAGCATATTTGCAGGCTTAAAATAAGTCAAATCAGAATATAAATTTATTCAAGGAATACTTCTAAGGTAATTCAAATTGAGAATGTCATTTAGAAATATAATTCAAGCTCCTTTGAACTGCATCAAGGATTATGGGATCATTACGGCAGCAAAGTTCAGTCGGAGCGCTAATCGAATTAATCGCTTATAATTTGAATATATATTATATATTTTGTATTTAATTGCATATCTTAATCGATAATCAAAATTGAAATAAAAGATTTAAATTTGTTTGTTTTTTTTTGTTGATTTTTTTAATATATTAAAATTTTTATTAATGCATTTCAGTGTAAAAATTAAAATGACACATTTTTTCCTTACGTAAATTTCACATGTTTCTTTCTCCCTTACTTGCGCTCGATCGCTTCCTTGCCATTTGTGGAACGACAAATATAAAACAAAATACATACATACATATATATATTGTATATATATATACTTATATCATCAATTGCAATTGCATTTATGTAAATATAATTGCAATTTTTATTGTTGTTTACATATTCACTGTTCATCCTTGCTATGTTATTGTTTTCAGTTTATCTGTATATCTATTTATAAATTTATTAATAATTGATTTAAGCGCTATTTTTTTTTGTTTTGTTTTTTTTTATTTTTATTTTTATTTGTTTTGCTGATGATGTTTGCTAATGATGATCGCTTTCTTGCTTATTGCGTACATACAGACTTGCACATTAATTGTCTGCTCAAATTACAGTGTACTTTGACAAACAAATTGAATTTTCTATTTAGCAAAACCCAAACATAACTTAAAATATACTGTGGAGTTGGGGGGGGACTTAAGGGGACCGTCGGGTTCTGTCGTTTGAGGGGATCGACAACAAAAAAAAAAAACATTACACATTTCCAGCTTTTGCACATATGTATATTTAGTTACTCTATGTATATACATACATAGATTGATTACAACAAATTGTTATTGCATATTCAAACTGAACTTCACACAACAAAAAAAAAATCAAATCGCAATTTGAGTCGAAATAGTTTTACTTTGAAGTAGAAAAGTTCCAGAAAAATATAAATAGAAAATAAAAAAAACTTAATTCAGATTTGGAAACTTAAAAATTTTTTTTGTTTGGCATTTATAAAATTTGCATTGTGCATTTTTTGAGGTACTAATTATCTCACTTGAAATGTACTTGATATGTTGGCTTAATTGTTGAGCTAATCAGATTTGTCAATAAAATGCCAAAAAAAAATATTTAGTTAAAAAAGATTGCGATTGTGAAAATTCAGAGTTTTTTGTCCCGAGTTTGTTTGAATTTGTAAACAGTTTAAAACTAAGTAGCTCTCCGATTGCCTTGTGGTATGGTAAGGTATGGTATGGTATGGTATGAAATTGGTCGAATGAGGTTGTGGTTAAGGGAGGGGCGGGACTGGGTGTGGGTCAATATACAAAAATATATATATTATACTAAGTTCTTAATGTGGTTACTAACTTGAGTGTAAGCTATTTATACTGAACGGATTTTTGTGTGTAAATATCGATATTCAGATTCTTAAATAATGTGAGATTTTTGCATCAAACGGATTGAAACAAAAACGAAAAAACAAAAAACCGAAAAAACGAAAAACGAAAAAACGAAAAACCGAAAAAACGAAAAACAATTTCGAGCCTGTACAAAACCATCAATATGGGTACAAATAGTGACATAACTGTTTTTTTTTTTCAAATTTGTGTGAGAGATTTGTGTTTTGAATTTGATCTTTTTTTTTTAACTGTTATTGATGTTGGAAAATAATCGTAAAATAGCTCATGATTGATTGGCATGGCTGTAAAATTGAATTTAGCTGCATGCCACTTGGCTTGTAATACTTTTGCTTCTGTTAGGCACTATTTTTATTTCAATTTTTTTGTTTTCTTTACTTTATGCATTTCTCTCTCTCTCTTTCTCTCTCTCTCTCTCTCTCTGTCTGTTTTATGTAGTTTCACTTATGTTTTAGTGTTGTTTATTTTGTTGTTTATTATTTCTCTTAAGCTTTCTGTTTGGGCTTTTATAAATTGGTATTTGTAATTTGTAATTGTAACTGTTTCATGATTAAAAATTTGTTTTTTTTAAAATAGTAATTTCTCATTTTAACTTTAGTTTTATTATTATTATTGTTACTTTTTTTGTTTACCCTTTTTCAAGTGTTTGTCTGTATTTGTATTTGTATTTGTATTTGTGTGTGTGTGTGTGTCATTTATACTAATGTTTACATATCCAAAGTTGTTCAATATTTCGTACTATTTTTTTCTGTTTCTGTTTTTCATTATTGTTTTTATGCCTTGTTGTCGATAAATGTACAAATTTCCCTTCTGCATTCGATTTGCTTGTTTCTTGCATGCAGATTGTATTTAGTTTAATTACTAAAAAAAAAAAAATGCGTATTTGTTTTAATCGTACAACAACGAAATACTTTACATTTATAAATATGTATTATACTTTTCATTAACTTCATAATGTTATAGTTTAGGCTTAGTAACTACATTTACATACGAAAACGATACTATTTTACATTTACAATACAATTTTTTGTTTTTTTTTATATTAAAATTAGTATTAGCTTTTCATTTTGTTGATGTTGTTTGTTGTTTGTTGTTTTTTCTTTTTCTTTTTGATTTGTTTTTGTTTCTGTAATTCTTTGTAATTATCGGTGTCATCCATCAAATGCACAACCAACCAACCAAGCAAACAACCACAGTAAACTCATCCAACTTTTGACCATCGATATCCTTAAAAAATGGCACCACAAAGGCGCTGGTCTAATTTGCAATTGCAATTCTTAATTAGTTCGCAGCATTTAAATATGGCTTTTGATCACGATACGCATTTCTCAGAGTGAGAGAGACAGAGCTGCCTGACTGTCCGACCTGGTTTTGAAGTGGGGGGCCGGGCCAGGCCAGTCATTGGCCCTTTGATGGTGGATGGTCACTTGGATTGGTCACTTGGATTTGGAGTGCATTTGATGCCAAGATCTGTTTAGCTCACATTGAATTTTGTTCTTGGTTTTTGCTTTTGTTGTTTAAATTGTTTTTTTTTTTTTTTGGATTTTTTTTGTTTTGTTTTTGTTTTTGTTTCATTTTTTTTTCAAATAGTTTTTGCGTATAATAATGCATTTAAATCAATAGTATATCATTTTAATAACGGTGGATCGTTCGATTCATGCTTAAATGAATTATTATATATTTATACTATAGTTACATAAGTATATAGAGAAATAACATCGTGGTTTTTTTTACACACACACAGTTCTTGTTGTTCTTGTTGTTGTTGTTGTTGCTAATTGCTTTGGAAAAATGTGTGTTTCGAGTAGTTTTTTTTGTTTGTCGTTGTGCATATTTTTCGTACTCATTTTTAGCTGCTAACAAAATGTGTTTGTGTGTGTGTGTGTTTTATGCTCCTTAAAGGCAACAACGCTTTTATTTTTTTTTGTTTTTTTGAACCAATGCACTCTCAGCTCAGCTTAGATAATCCTAACAACTTAGCGCAACTGTTGCCAATTTTGAATAAATGTGGCTTAAACAGCAACATACGTTTAATTAAAAATAACTAATGTTATATTACTATACATTATTTTCCATAACTCTAATAGCTATAAACACACACAAAAAAAAAAACTTTTCATTTCATATTTTTGTTGTTTTTATATATATTGAATAAAATGTAAAATTCAATATATAGATGCATTTCCATGCTTGTGGTGCAATTTTGTTTTCTCTGCGTGTATTTTTTGACAAAAAAAAAAATGATATACTTCCATATACTTTGAAAAATCAGCGCTCGACAACTGCTTCAGTTTTTTTTTATGTTTCGTTTCGCATTTAAAAAAAAATAAAATAAAATAAAATAGCACAAAAATAAAGGAGATAAAAATACAAATTACACACAAAAAATATGTTTTAAGTAACTTTGAGATCATTTAAATGTATTTTTTTTATGTATGTGAATATGTATGTAAAAAAAATTTATTTTTTTTCCGACAGTTTCAACAGACACACAATTGCAACGCACAACACAGTAAAAAAAAATAAAAATTAAAAAAAACAGTACAGCACAGTGCGACACAGCAAGGTACACTCAAGAAAAAATTCGCACTACTCTTCAAAACGGACGGTTCTGTGTCTTTCTACTAGATACCTCTTAAATATTAATTTCAGATAATTACATTAATTTAATTTAATTAAGTGATAAACTTTTTTTTTTTTTTTGATAAATTTGAGAAATTTAAAAATGAGTTTTTGAACTATTAATTTACTGAATTTAAGCATCCCAATGGAAAATTGGTAATAATAATGAGAATAATTATTTGAATTTCCTAAATATATAAAATATTTCTAAATAGTAGAAAAAAAAAACACTATATTTTATATTATATAAATTTAAAAATGATTTTTAAAAAGAAAAACTTTCTGGTTTTTGTAATGATTTTAAATTTGGATACGAATATTTTTCAGAGTGTATTCACGCACAGCAGCAACACACCAAAACCGCATAGAGAGACCCCGATAAAACTATGGAAACCATGGAAACTGAAGGATTTTGCTAATTGTTGAAAGTGGCAATGTAATTAAGCCAAAGGACATTTTCAAATTGAGAATAAATTGTTAAATAATTAATTGAATTGAGTCAAATAAAAAAAATTTACATTTATATAAAAATTGAATAAACAAGCTAATTGGGGTACCGATTTCGTGTGTGTGCGTGTGTGACTCTGCGAGTGTGCGCTTGTATGTGTGTGTGTGGATGTGTGTGTGTATTTACTGTATTATAATAAATCGCAATATTTGTATACACAGCTAACAACTTTTTAAGCCAACTACGGCTCACAGTCGGGCGGATCGGCAACAGCGTCAGATGCATTGCCAGCCACATTTGCGGCATTCACCTGGCGCAGCATACGCAGCTCGTGCGATCTCCGATCATCTACATCATCATCATCATCATCATCGTCATCATCGTCAACAGCCTTGCTGCTGCTGACACCAATGCTGCTCAAATTGAGTGCCGCATTCTCAGCGGCTGCATTTAATTGTGTGTATTCCTGTGCTGACAATTTAAGGAACTGTTCATAAGTTGTTAGATGTTGTTGTTGTTGTTGCTGCTGCTGTTGGTGTTGCTGCTGCTGCTGTTGTTGTTGTTGCTGCTGTTGTTGATGGTGATCGGTATCAAAATGCTGGTGCTGCTGCTGCTGTTGCTGCTGTTGCTGCTGATGTTGCTGCTGCTGCTGTTTACTGTTGTTGGCAACACAGGTGCTGTAGGGCGGAGGCGGTGGACGGTCCTGGTAAGTGACAAGTTGTTGTTGTTGCTGCATCAACAAGTGTGTGCTGTGGCGCAGCTGTTGCTGCAATTGTTGCTGCTGCTGTTGCAGCTGGTAGCTATTCTCTGGTTGCACCTGCGCATACATCACTTCATCTACTTGCAGAGCCGAGATGCCACTCAATTGTTGTTGTTGTTGTTGTTGTTGTTGATGCTGTGGCGATGTTGGCGATTGTTTAACAATGGCCGAAACCGATTCCTGTCCGCTTTGCAACGTTGTCGCTGTGCTGCACGCTTCCTTTGTGCCGCTTGCAACTGCTGCATTGCTACTGTTGCTTTTGCTGTTGTTATTGTTATTGTTATTGCTATTGATGGCATTATCATTGCTGTTGTTGTTGTTTGTATTGTTGCTGCTGCTGTTGTTGTGATTATTATTATTATTATTATTGTTGTTGATGTTGTTGTTGTTGCTGCTGTTATTATTGCTGTTGTTGTTAGTTGTGCTGCTGTTATTGCTGGTATTGTGGCTACTGCTCGCAGTGTTGCTGGTGCTGTATTCGCTGATTTGTGCATTGGTGGGGATCGCGGACAGATTGGGCGCTGCTTCATGCAGCTCATGCTATTCCTTTATAAGGCGATAGATATGATGCGTGGTGCCACTATTCTGTGCCGCCACCTCAAACACGTACGCTATGCATAGCAGTGTCTCCTTCGTCTCTTGCGCTCGCATTACCTAAAATCAAATGAAAAAAAACAGAGTGAGAAAAGAATAAAAAAATAAGTAAGTAACTCGACTATAGCAGAGTGATCTCGACTACGATATACCCTGTACTCAGTTGTTAAAAAAAATATTCTATTTTTATTGGTAAATTTCCCTTTAAATAGTTTTGTCCTAAGAACAGACACTGAAAAGATTTTTATTCACAAGTCTGAACTGATCCCTAATTGGCTGGCTAAATACACGAGCATAAATATGCATATATACATACACATACATACACGCAATTGTAGGTAACGGGGTTCTGCAGAGTAAACACAAATACATATTTACGCATCATTGATAATCATGGCATCTCTTTCTCACACATGCACTTCGCATATATTATGCATACAGAAAATGCTTGCGGCTCCTGGTACAAAATGAGATCAATATGGGAATATATTTTTGAGCATAACTTTGGTGTTTTACATCTGATCTTGATGAATTATGGGCAGTTTATCAATATTATGGATAGATGCTTATAATGCCTTTATTAGTTTCTATCAAAAATCGAGAAACGGAGGAAGTTATCGATAAAAATAAAGCAACTTGATCTGCGGCTAAATTCAAAATTTCACGTCTTTAGCTCTTATAGTCTCTGAGATCCGCATGTTCATACAGACAGACTGACATGGCTATATCGTCTCGGCTGTTGATGCTGACCAAGAATAAATATACTTTATGTAGTGGGAGATGCCCTTCTACCTTCAGGGTATAATGAGATAAATATATATATATATATATATATATATATGGGATAATTCAGTATTTAGTAATTCTAATAATTCCAATTGTGTGTTGCACTCACTTGCAGTATTGTAAAGTTCTCGAGGACACTGTTCATCATGTAGCGTTCAGGTAAGTTCTTCAGCTTCTGTATGAAATTAATCATGTATTCGCACATCGGCGAACGCTGAATGCGATAAACGTAGCGATTGTTCTCCAGCCGGGAATACTCGTGCTCCACCTTTTCCACAACCTGTTTGCCAAACGAGCAAACGATTGTCGAGCAGACCAGCTCAATGTTCTCATTGCTTTCGTATCTGCAAGAAACACAAAAAGAAAAAAAAAAGAGTATAAGAGTCGGAGAGAGAGACAGAGAGAGAGAGAGAGAGAGAGAATTCTTCTTACTGGCTTGTTACGCCATAGAAATCGCCTGTTTCACTGCCGGTTGTTACGTCCGTGTTGAGATCGGCCCAACATTTAACAAGGTAGAACGCATTTTGTGGACCTCGATCGTAGAGATCTTTGAGACCGCCGGTTTTCTCCGGAAATTTGTCAGATATTTGTCGTATTTCAACAGTCTGCAATTAGTTTTAAATTAGTTATAAAAATGTTATTCATTACATGACTGAAACTCACCTCAAGTAGCGGATCGGAAAAGGATGGCTTGCCGCCCAGCTGCACAAATAGATGCCGGTGATACTGTGTAGATATAGAAAAACCAATCAGTTATATATATATATATATAAATTTATGTAGATTTGACATACGATTTCATCTCTTTGGATTTCCATGAAGGCCGTAAACTCGAGCAAGCGGAATTTCTGCGTTGCAATGGCCCGTCCCTCCCATGGCAATTGAGCGGGCGGAATACCAGCCTCGATCTCACCGGACACCGCCGTCGAGGGCTTGCCGGGTGTGTAGGGCGGCTGGGCGAACGGCTTGATGCTGTAATCATAGAAACTATTGGTCAATGCAAATGCGTTATGTTTTTTCCAATTGCGGCATTAGTTTTGGGGCAATGCAACCGCAATGGACGTTGTCAACTTACTCTTGCGATGTGCTTGGCTGCAGTCCGGGTTGCCAAAATTGCTAAATCGTCCAAGTAGCAGGGATTAATAATAAAAAAAAAAAAAAAGTGAGAATAAATATTAAATTTATATTGCATTTATGGATGGGTTCTCTGGAATACGTTAAGAACAGTAAGCTAAGCACGAGATTTTTTTTTAATTTGACATGATTACACAGCTGATGATAGCACGCATAAATGATGAGTGATTGATTGGTTGATTGATTGATTGACTGATTGTTTGATTGTTTGCGAGCTAACTAAACATGTATTACATACGACTACGAACACGAATACAGAAACGATAAGTACTCGAATTATCAAAAACTAACACAAAATTATGTTAAATACACAAGAAATATATATAAATATTTTGATCATAACATAAATATACGTATTTTGTATACTAATAATATATATTATTAACAGTTGTTCTTGTTGGCATGAAAAAAAGCAAGGAGTCAATTTCAATGAGCAAGCGAGAACAGAGCAGGTGGATTTGGGTCTCAAAGATAAACGAGCACAAGTAGGGAACGAGTAGCGCAGATGGCGAATAACGAGTAGCGAGCAAAGAGTCAGTGTGTAACGACTGAAAAGTGACAATTTAGCAATAAGTAGAGACCATCAAACGGTAACACATTATGAATGTTAACAGATGACGTGATTTGTGAGTGAAAAGACTGAAAAAATCTCATGAAGAGTCAGGACACAGGCGAGGCAGGTTAATGTATATGTGTGAAAGAGAGACACTGAGAGAGAAAGATCTAAAACTGTAAATAGTTAGGAATGGGGAGCACAAAAATGAAACACACTGTAATAAGAATGTGGCTTGACAAAAAGACAGCAAGTGAATGATCGAGAGAGAGAGAGAGAGAGTGAGATAGAAAGAGTGTACACAAACAATTAGAGAAAACAACACGTGGTTCGCCAGAGCAAAAGGAGAGTGTGTTAATGAGTTACTATTGCGGTTGTTGTTCTTGTTGTTGTATTTGTTGTTGTTGTTATAGCCAATGGGAGTGCAACGTGTGCAATGAACTAATTGTGGGAGTTTTATCGATGTGTGCAAAATAAGTGAATTTGATTTGCGAGCGAACTGAGAGAGCGAGAGAGTGTTACAGTTAGTGATGATGTTGATGTTGATGTTGTTGTTGTTGTTGTTGGTGTTGGTTGTTGTTGATGGTTGTTGTTGCTTGCTGGGAGTTTTGTACACCGATGTGAATTTGGCATTTGGCGGTTCGAATGTTTCATATTGCTTAGCTTGGATAACATAAAGGCTTGCTTACGCCCGAATACAACGGCGGATGGTGCATCGGCGGCGGCGGCGGTGGTGGCGGTTGTGCCCCATCAGCGACAGATGCCGGCGATACCGCACCTGTTGTTGCCTCATTTGGTTGTTGAAGTTGTTGCTGCTGATGATGTTGTTGTTGTTGTTGTTGTTGTAGGTGATAGACTGCTGCAACGGCCGCCGCATGTTGGTGATGGTGCGGATGCATGTGGTGCGGCAAATTGTGATGGGAATGGTGGGCGTGGACGTGGGCATGGGCATGGTGGTTATGGTGTCGTGGCGACAACGATGTAGATACCGCTGCAACGGAATTGGACCCCACACCAGAGCCACTAATAGCAGCAACAGCTGCTGCCGGCGATTGTACAGCAGCGGCAGCAGCAGCTGCAGCTGCGGCGGCAGCGGCTGCAGCGGCGGCTGCGGCAACACCCACCTGATGGTGGTGGTTGTGGTGCGGATTATGGTAGTGGTGGTGGTGGTGTTGTTGTTGTTGGTGTGGGTGGTGTGGGTGGTGGTGCTGTGGATGCTGATTGTGGGCGGAATGCGAAAGATGCTTCGAATGGTGCACGCCCGCCGTCAGCGCCGAGGCGGCCAGTGCAAGATTATTGGCCGCCTGTGCGGAGACAATTTGTGAGCTGGTCAATGAGCTCATGGCCTGCAGGGTCTGCTCTTTCTCATTGAGTAAATGCAAGGAGACACCATTGGGTTCCTGGAAAAAGAGTTTCATTTTTTTTTTTTTCGTTTCGTTTTGCTTTTCGATCGCGTGTGTGTGTTACTGTGTGTGTTGTGTGTGTATGTGTGTGTGTATATGTGTGTATATGTGTGTCTATGTGTGTGTGTGTGTTTGTGTGTGTGGGCATACTCCAGGCATAGCCACAAGAGCTGTTAGATCGACCGACGTCACACAGCTGGGGATAACTCACAAATGGGTAAGAAAAAACACACGATTTTTACACAAAAAACACACACACACGCGGCGCCTCATAAAATGTGTGTGTGTGTGTGCGAGTGTGTGTGTGTGGGTGTGTGTAAACGTAACAAAATGAACTAATATTCTAACTGTTGGACAACCCCCAACTTGCAACTGAGAAACTTATCCTTGCTTTTCATGCTCATCGTTTGGTTTTCAAAAATTTGAAATTTTTAAACTCAAAATGCTGGAAACAACAAAATTCCAACTCACACAGAAAGTCAACAAATATGGTAAATATATAACTTTGGACGATAATTGGTCAAAATTATATAATTAATGTAACTGATGCAAAGCAAAGTGGACAATAAACGACAAATGGTTAAATTCTCAATTCACAATTCTTGTTCTTGTTGCTGCTTTTTTTTCTTTTTTAAATATATCCTGAATGAATAGATATATATATGCATAAAGATATTATGTATATTTTGGTAGACTTACGACTTTGATTTTAGCTTGGATTTCACGGAGTTTCCGTCTGGCGAGCACCTGAATGTGGGAGCTGACTTGTTTACGGGTTCTCGTCTTGCCCGTGCGCAATTTGATGTAACGCGCGATTAGCTCGTTGCGCCCTGTAAACACAAAACAAAGAATATAGTAAACAAAAAAACAACAACAACAACTATAACAAAAATATTTACATATGAATAGCAATTAAATAAATGCAATTAAAACAGTTTTAGACAATCAATTATCCATGCTTATTTTCATTTTTCACATTTTACATTTTCCATTTTCCATTTTCCATTTTTAGTTATGCATTTTGAGTGCCAATTAAAGCATTTCATCGCACAAATAAATTCTGTTTTCTGTCTGCATATTTGGAATTTTATTAATTATTGTCTGTTTGGAATGCAATTCTTAAGCAACTCAATCAATCTTAATTGACACATTTCTGTTTAAAATAATTCAATAAATTTGCCACAAGTCATTTTAAATGCTTTTATGAAATCAATTTGATTTGAAAGGTATAATCTGTGCTTATATAAATATATATTTTTTTTATTGTAAAAAAGTTATTAAAATTAGTTTTTTAAAATGCATAAACTTTTTTTGAGTAGTTAAGAAATTTTCTTTTTTTTTTTAATTACAAAGCTTAAAAAGTAATCATAGACATTCCGAAAGACCTCTAGTTTTTTGAGTCCCTGAGATTTATGTCCGTATGGCCAACTCAATTTTTATATTTAAGCAATTTTAAGCAATGCTAAATATATTTCCACAACATGATGAAACCCATCTAAACTCATTTTTGATGGGTAGCAAACAATTCTGCAAAATTGAACAAAATTATGTTTTCAAAATGGAATTCGAAGCATGTGTGTACATAAATATATGTATATATATATATATATATATATTCATAAAGGTGAAAATATATTACGAAGCCGGGACAACAGTTGGGCTTTTGCCGGTTTTATTCCAATGGCCTGAATTGAAAGCTGCTTGAGTTGAGCACAAAATTTCATTGAATCCCCGACGACGAGGACAAAATTTAAACGTGTAATCAGAATGTGCCCCAAACTGACGTCAGTGTTGTCGTCGCCTTGGCATTGCCCCATTGCTGCTTATATGTGCGGAGGGTGGGGTCATCCTTTTAGGTTTTAGCTTTGGCTAACGCCAGCAGCAATAAGCCAGAGCAGCGCCAGAGCAGCGCCAGAGCAACGCCAGAGCAGCGCCAGAGCAACGCCAGAGCAAAGCCAGTCGACAACTCCTGCGCTGCAGACAGCGATTCCGCTTTTATTGTACACACGCTTATGCGTTCACTAATTACATTCTTGGCATAGTTTCAGTTCTAACCGAATAAAATTATTTTCAGCAACTCAAACCAATGTTGTACAAGGGGAGGGGGCGGGTGTGGCGGGCAAATAGTCAGGCGGCAGTCAAGCTGCCAGCCAGGCGCACGCATATTAACGGGATACGGTTCCGGCGCACAATGCTTGGGGGGGGGGGGGGCGTGCTGCTTGAGTTGGGGGTTCGGCTAAGAATTACTAGCGCACAGACAGATAAAGACAGACACACACAGACGCACACACACACATACACACACACAGCCACCCTACCCACCCCACTAACCCAAGCAACCCACCACCTACTAATGCTTTTGTTAACGCCATAGGGCCCCCTCCCACCCCTCCCTTCCAACATCCAGCCAGGGTGGAATCCAATGATGCTGCACACTTTGTCTTGGTGCCGACCAAAATGGCCACTTAAAATACTATCAAACTCAATAGGTAACCAAACCAAAGGCACCTCAAGCCTCAAACTGGTTCAATGAGTCAGTTTTCAAAATCGTACAATTTTGAATTTTTGCTCAATATTTTTGCCAAAGTTCGTATAAACAGTTTACAAAAATGATTCTTAGCAAACTTTAAAAAAAAGCTTTAAAAATTGCATAATTATGAATTTTGCTAAACCAAATTTGGTAGGCAACTGGTTCATGTTGGTTCACATCATTGGTTCAGCGCACAGTTGTCTGATGCCCTGAACCCTAATTGTGCGTAGATGTAAAGGAATATCAACGACACACGCACCACACACACACACACACACACACCACACACACACACAGAGAGAGAGACAAGCGCGAACAATTTGTAGATACTTAATATGAATGGTGAAAGAGGAGCATTTCAATTTCTTCACGCTTTAAATCTTTGCAAATCGATAGGCCATGGCCCAAAAAAAAAAAAAAAAAAAAAAAAAATAGGAAGAGCGGAATTCAAATGGAATTTATGGCAAAACTTTGTGTGCGACACAAATATGCAAAGATGTGTGTGTGTGCGTGTGTGTGTGTGTGCCTGTGTGTGTGTGTGTGCGTGTGTGTGTGTGTGCGTGTGTGCGTGTGTGTCTTTGTACTGTGCGTAAAATGAACATTATGTGATTTTATTATATGGAAACGTTTTGTGTTGCTTTTCTGACTTAAGGAAATGAATCACATTAAGCAATTTAAATGCGAAAATATATGTTAAATCCATTTCACTTAAACTAAAACTAAATTTAAATAAATTTTATTGTTAATTTGTAGTTGACTAATACGAAATACATTTAAATCAATTAAAACGAGTAAACAATTTTCGGTGTGTGTGTGTGTGTGTGTGTGTCTGTGTGTGTGTGGGTATTTATATCATTGACATATGTTTTGTCAATTCAATTGCTGCCAGATAGCATCGAAAATGTTAATTAATTATGTGAAAAGCTGACCCCAAAGTTTATTGCCGTTTCACATAACTCAATTGATATTTATTGATCGCGATAGGTGCAGCTACTAATTGATAATAAACAATAAACAAAAAACACACATCTCTTTTTTGTCACACTTCTCCAAAAAAAAATACTTCTCAAATCAGCAATATTATTTTTTATATATTTACGCTTATCGATAACAATACAGATAATTTTCAGGTCCAATTTGTACAGACTTTATTGTTAAAAAAAAGCAACTAATCGCATTAAACACACACACATACACACACACACACACACTCATTCTGTAAATGTGAGCAAAGTTTAATTGCTCAATTGACTTGTCGTTATTTTTTAAATAATAAATTTTATCATTATAGTTTTTCAGTATCAATTTAATAACACCAAATTTAGAACATTTAAATTTAAAAAACCCCCCAAAATTGCCCCAGCTATATAAAATATATGTATATATTTTATTTAAAAAAAAAAGTTATTCAAAGTTATCAAAGTGATTTAAAAAACTGACAGTTACAAATTAATTCGAAAATAGCATGTTGCAACTGTGGCAGATAGGACAAATTTGATGAGGAGCCTGGCGAATTCATATTTTTTTTACACACATTTTAAAAAAACGGCGGAGTTTTTCAGCGTATTAAATCGAGTTGTTAGCTGGTGATTTAGTGGAAAAAGCAAGAGAAGCAAGATGCATTTTTTTTTGGTAACATTTAATCCTGCACAGCCAATTTGGCCAACATATAAAATGAGTGGCCGCAGCTAATCGAGAGCAGCGCCAACAGCGAGAAAAATGCACACAAATTTAAGCACACATATATATATATATATTTGTGTGTGTGAGTGTGTATATGTGCATGTGTATGTAGCTATTGCAAAGTCGCCACTAGCGGCGCCGCATATTTGTGGCAGCAGCTGGAGGAGGCGGCAGGCAAAAAAGTTTCCAGGCCACAAATTTCACAGTAGGCAGCATCAACAGAGGCAGCAGCAGTAATAGTTGCCCCCGAAAATCGCGTTGCATGCAGCTGTCCATCCGCCATGTCATGTGTCATAAACTAGTGGGTGCATGGGTGTGTGCATGTGTGTGTTTGTGTGTGTGTGTGTGTGTGTGTATGTGACTATGTAAATATTTTGAAAATTAACAACCAAACAATGGTTATATTTTCACACATAACGCAGCGGCGACAGCAGCAGCCGCAACACTCGTGCCACACACACCGACACACACACCCAGCCGACCAGCCGCCCACCCATCCACAAATCAACACAAGGCACCCACATCCCCCAGTAACGATTTACCGATATTTTGCTGGCTAATGCAGCGCAGTTGTCTCGTGTTTAGCCCGCAGCCAAAACATTTTTCCAATTTGCCAACAACAACAACAACAACAAACACCAACAACAAAAAACGACGCGTTTTTCTCGTTGCTCTCGCTGGTCGAGCTTTGGCAGCAACTCTTGCAGCTGGCGGGCGTCAAGGAATTCTGAGAGTGGTTGCATTAGCCACGTGTTGCCAATAAATAAAATTTTTGGCCGCATCTTGTCACAATATTTCGCATATTTGGGCAAATCGCTTAAAGAGTCGAGTGCAGCCCAAAACATCGTATCGATTGCGTTGCAACAGTAAAGCTTATTTATAACGAACCAAAATATATTGAATAAATATATTTTTATATCAAATGTTGACTGTGCATATTAAGAAAAATAAAAATAATAGTAAAAAAAATAAAAATAAAAATATAATTTTTTTTAATTTTAAAGTTTTTTTAGGTAAATTTGCATATCTAAAAATTTCTACATTTCAAGAATTGTTATTAGAACAATTTCAGTGACTTTTAGAATTTAACTTTCCAATAAATATATATCGATACATATCGATTGGCGATAGCAACCACGTTTTGTAGCTAGTAAATTACAAGCTAAAATTAGCTACTGCTATCAATAATCTAATATATAATTCTTTTAGCTATGACTACATCAAATTCAGCAATAATTGAATTATTATATATATGTATAGCTGCACTAATTCAATATATATGATTGGATAGCTAGGATAATATCTGTGATAAGGTATCATAAATTGCCAAAACGCAGAACTACACAAATCACATTCGTTCGCCGCTTGCAACTGGTGTGTTGAAGGGGGGGGATTTGCTGCTTTTGCCCAACAAAAAAAAACCAAAATAAATAAAAGCCGTAGCCGTAGCCGTAGCTGGAGCCGTAGCCGTAGTTGGAGCCGTAGCCGTAGCCGGAGCCGGTGCAATGAAGGTGTCAGCTCGTGTTGACGGCAAGGTGAGCCAAAGTGAAAAGTGAAAATTAATTACTTGTTCAAATACAAAAAGCATTCAGGCAATGGGCACGAACGAACAAGCCGTTGCCGAAAAACCAGCCAACAGCAACCAGCAAGCGGACAAAGGACAAAAGGACGAAAGGACGAATTGTACGAATGGGCATTGGGCGAGTCGGAGCATAAAATGAAAACAATATCCTGTGGCACATAAATTACAAAACTTGTTGTTTATGCGTGTAGACGTCTCAAATAAAATACACACACAGGATGCGACTAGCAGCAACACTAACAAACAGCAGAATATCACCAGAACATGCCTATCTCTATCTCACTTCCTCTTAGCGTGTCTGTGTGTGTGTGTGTGTGTGTTGGGTGGCAAGAGGCGCAAATTTGCCATTGTAATTCCATTGAGCCGCCATTTGGGTGCGGCAAACAGCAGCTAAAACAGCAGCAACAACAACAACAACAACAGCAACAACAGCAGCAACAACAGCAGCAACAACAACAACAACAACAACAACAACAACAGCAGCAACAGCAGCAGAACGGAGACAACACGCCGACGGCGTCGTATGTCCTTTTAGCCTTTATTGTTAATACTACAAGGCCCGCCTACTCGCCCAATGTTATACACTGTATTCACATACAATTACACACACACAAAAGCAGATACACACACACACACACACACACACACACACACACACACCGCACTGCTCACGTTTACAATTTGACTTGTCAGCACATTTAGCCCAACTCCAACATTTGTTGAACACGGTGTCAAACTTTGAACGCCGCTGCCATCGCCTGTTGCCGTTACCAACACCACAACCACCCCTCCCCCCCTCGCTCCACCTAACCCTATCCAACCCAACGGCCCACTTTTAGCAGCAAAGCAACCTGGGCGCACAAACCGCTTTGACGCAACTTTCAGCTCAAGGTTCAAAGTACGGAATTTATGTTTTCTTTACACGGACGCCGCAAACATACGCAAAAATAAAAAACAACAAAAAAAAACCAAAAAAGAGGAAAATTAAACAAAAAATAAAATATAAAAAAAAGTAAAAAGAATGCTCTAGTCGAGAGAGCTCTTGCACCAGATACCCTAAGTGTTTCTTATGTGTATGTTTTACATTTATATATATATTTTGCTATCGGATATTAAAGTTATCGGAAAAAATTTGAATAGTTTAGTCTCTGCGATTTGTGAAAGCCCAAACAAAAGCCCAGCTAATTTATATTTGACTCATAATTTAAAGAATTTGGTAGACAATAAATATGTATTAAGGCAGGAAAATAAATAAACGACAAAAAAAAAATAATCGATATTTTATCGATTTACACGAATTTTCGACTATTATTCATAACAATTTAACATTTTCTTATTGTTTGAACAAAAGGGCTCTTCAGTCATGAAGGAAACAAATGATGAAACAATATTATTTGGTAAATTAAGGGTTTATCAATTTTTCAACTTGATTATCAAACGAAACTTAACCATAACAGTTTTTTTTTTTTTAAAAAAATTCAGCTTATTGTTTTAAGTTTTTTTTTTTTTTACATATTTACAGCATTTATATATTTTCACATTTAATTTATTTGGTTCCTTTTTGCAGGGTATACGAATAAAGAAAAACAGAAAACTGAACTTTGGCCACCGCAAAAATTCTTGTTTGTTTTCTGTTTTTACGGAACCAACTGATGCACACAGAGACAGACATATATATATATATATATATATATATATATATAATATATATAAGTATGTTTATATATCTATAACAGGAGAAAGGCCTTAGTCAACCAAATTGTAGAGCTCAAGTATCTATAATATATTAAATATATATGAATATATTTATATATATAATATAAAATATTATATATATATATATATATATAAATATATATATTATATTACGTAAGTGTAAATTTAATCGAATAAAACTTTGTCGTTTTCATATTCATATATTCGCAAAATTTTTAATTATATTTAACTTGCATTTATTTATTAATGTTAATTTGAAAACAGATTTTTGGGGAAATGTTGCACTTACCATACATTTTACCCTCGTCTGATAATATAATCTTTCTGCGTCCACATGGTGGATATATTGACAGTGCCTCTTGAAAGCTTTGCTCAATGTCCGGACTCCAGACACCCTCGGCATCGGCGGATGATAAATCCTTTTCGTCCTGTAATAAGTCAATATGAAATATTTATATATATATATATATAAATTTAGTTAACTCCCAATACAATTTACGTCTATATTTAGAATATATACGTCACTTTTCGAAGTCAGCTTTTGCTTCAGCTCGGAAATTGCGGTCAAGTAAATGACATATGTAGGACACACCTCCAATTAAGTGTCCCTTGTCTTTTGTCGTAGTCATCGAGTCAATTATATTGATTACATTTCTCACAAAAACCAACCAGAGTAGTTATTTATAATTGGCTATACACATATTGTAATTTTGCACACCGATAATTGCTTTATTAGCCACAGCCTGTTCTGGTTCTCACATATCTTTCAAATTCTATGACCTATAATTGCTCAAATTAGGTATATATTGGAATTGGTCTGATTGTTAACCACTTCAATTATCCTTTCTATAAATACTTTCTCCGAGGACATTTAGTAAAATAGCATGGGAATTCGATAAGTTAAAATTATGGTTCTGTTTCACCTGTGGATTGTAATTGTTGAGTGGTAAATTGTAGTACTTACATCGCTCATGTCGCCAACATCCAAGTTTTTACTGTCCACCATGCTGCCATTTGTGTCTGCCGATCCCAGGGGACCAGGAGGACCGGCATTCACTGGTGGCCACGGAGATGGTATGGTGCCGGGTCCGACTGTAATGGAAAAAAAAAACACCAAAGAGTGAGAAAACATTTTAGATGCGTTTCTGTAAAAGGTGTGTGTACATGTCACTGTGTGTGTGTGTGTGTGTGTGTTGAACCTGTCACACTTTTATAAATGCAAGCTTAAGCTCCATAAATCCGTGTCATAGTCAGCACAACCCACCGGAGCACGCCGGATTACGTCTAACCCAACCTGTCTACCAAATACAACCAATTGTCCGGTTGTCCATCTGTCCATCTGTCCGGTTGTTCGTCTGTTCCGTTGTCCGGTTGTCCGTTTGTCCGGTTGTCCGGGTGTTGATATGCATTATGAATTTGCGTGCTGTACCAGATGAAAAGCGCTTCAGCTCGCACTTAAGTACCTTTTCCATTTGATATATTTAACTGTATATATATTTATATATATATATATATATATATGTATGTGGATGATTAACAATGGCGTCAATAGCCACTTCGATGCATAAACGGGGGCGAATAGGCGTTGTGAGGCGCGTTAGACAACGAGACAATCAACGCGCCTACTCTAAATTGATAATCATCATGTACCATGTCGGCACACAAGTATGTAAGCACTTGGCTAAATACATCAACGAGGGGCACACACACACACACACACATACACACTATCCAACTGTTCACAAGTGGCATATTGTGTGTGTGTGTGTGTGTCTGGTGGCCTCATCCTGTATGCAGACACGTTCAGACTTTAATCGGGTCAATAACCATGTTTAATGTGCAACTAAGTAAATAAGATTTACGTGTTAACCAAGGCTATAATCAATCAGATTCTATATGTATATATTTCAGACCTTACACAACTGATTCATCAGTTTTATAGTTTTTTAAAAAAAAACTTCTCATTTGTTTTGTGAATTACAACTTAATTAAACGAAACAAATTCGACGAAATAAATTCGATAAATATATGCTAAAATTCCAATAAGTTGCTACATATAAAAAGGGGGCCTCACAAAAACGTGTCTTATTTTATAGTCAATAAATTGATATTATTGCATAAATTGATTGGAAGTTTTTTATTTAGTTTTTAATTGCCATCAGAAGTTTAGATGTATCGATATTTAGGATATTTTGTTTATTTTGTTATCGATAAACTAAAATATTTTTGAGCCAGAACTATCCAAATTTAGTGTCTGACCAATTGTATAAATATTCTGATTCTGATCAATTATATAAATATTTAATGAGCTCAGAGTTGCTTCCTTTAACTTATTAACTAATTAGTTATGCAGAAATTTAAAATTGTTGTCTACTCTTCTAGAACTAGTTTCATAAGCAAATCAATGACGATTATCCGGATTCGTCTTTGTGTTAAAGCTCTCAATTCAAATCTAAGAAATATGTCCAACTTTTTATTAATCTCACGAATAGTTTGATATGCACATTCCCAAGATGATTTCTGTTATAATTGACCTGCTCAAAGGCCATATTATCTAATAGCTGCATCAGAGGTTGCAGAAGCAGAGGAGATAAGCGCTGGACTTGCCTCTACCTGTACAGGTGCCCCTCGTGTCCCTTGGTTAGGTAGACAGCCAGGATAAAAACAATGGAATTGAGTTTTTTGACTTGGTGACTAACATTTAGACGATGTCGAAATATCAAACTCACCGGATAAAGTTTTGAATTCCTCAAGGGAATCCAAATGTTTGGAGAACGGCGCCACTTTGGAGCCGTTGTCTGTGTCGTTTTTCAAATAAATTTTGAAATTATTCTTAGAGCACAACACAAATTCGAAAACAAGCACACAAGAAAAAAAAAGCACAAAATTCAAATATTTCGAGTCATCAAAGAGTATTTAAAACGTTTGTCTTTGTTTTTCTTAAGATTTGATTTTACGAGTTAAATATTTGTCGCATTTTTAATTTTGATTTGAGCGGGCGATTTTGGGCACAAAGGGGCAGCGGGGTAGTCTCAAAGAGCCAAAGATTAACGAAGATTTTTCCTTTTTGGCTTTTTAATTCACAGACGCACGCACAAAAGCCGAACAGCAGCGCGAGAGAGAGAGAGAGAGAGAGAGGGCGAAAGAGAGAGCGAACGAGCGAGTTAGCGGGCGAGCGGATGAACGAGCGAGCGAGCGAGCGAGCGAGAGAAAGCGAGAATGAAGATAATAAGAAAACGCGTCTGTTTGATTGGAACGCGCAGTGAAAACTGAAATGCCTTTTTATGTTTCACTAATTTTCTGGTTTTTGTTTTGTGCGTTTCTTTGGCCCTTTGCTCCTGCTGCCGCTGCTGCTGCTGCTGCTGCTGCTGCTGCTGCTGCTGCTGCTGTCGCTGCTGCTGCTATAGGGGATGGTTGGCAGCGCGACAGGATGCAGTCTCAGTCTCAGTCTCAGTCGCAGTTTCAGCTAAAGGCACAGCCAGTGCCGTACACTCACACACACACACACAGACACAATTAAGGGAAGGCGACCAAAAATGCCAGTGTCGACGTCGACGTCAACGGCGACTGCGACGCGTCGTGCGTCATGGTATATGAGAATCAGGGAAATTCCAAGAACCACCAGCAAAGAAATTTCATTTCAAATCATGTTTGTAGCTTGACTCCCTGCTCTACCCCTCCCCCCCCCCTCTCCACAACCCAACACATCTCTCCTAGCACTTAGCTCCTAGCATAACGGTTAATGGTCAAAGCCTCAGCAAATTCTCAACTGTACAATATTGCGCAGTTCAGTTTTGATCTGCTGTATATGCACACGTATTTGGGAAAGGGGAGAGGGGGTTAAAGCGCACAGCACGATAACAACACAACACAACAAAAAAAAAAAAAGAAGAAAAAAATAACGTAACGGTGCAACTATTTAATAATAATGCACAGAGTCGGCTGCATTGCTGCTGGGGGTTGCTTGTGTGATATGTGTAAACCTTTGCATTTAGGGGTGACTATGCCATTTTTCATAATCTCATACAGATACACACAAATACACACACGCACACACACAGGCACACACACACACGTGCTCATATATTATCATATTCAGTTTTTGGGTTGCAACGTTTCCGGTTCATTGTAATTTCCAATCAGACAAGACTAGGCTCAAACTCGGACTCAGACTTGGCTTACAGCTGCTGTTGAGGTTGGACATTAATAAGGGAATGCATGTGTGTATGTGTGTGTGTGTGTGTGTGTGCACATTTTTGGTTGTCCTTGCTACCCTTGCGTTGGCAATTGGAATTTATGGTATTTATTATTTTTGCTTGCATTTCACTATTTTCTCCTGCTTTATTCACGCTTGTGACTAGGAACAGCTGTCCTTTGGCTCCTTCACAAAATGTTGTACAAGTCGTGGTGGTGGTGCTATTCCTAGTGGTGGTGGTGGTGGTGGTGGTGTTGTTGTTACTGTCGTTGCAGGATCAGTCACCCCACTTCAAATGCCTGTGTGTGTGTGTGTGTGTTTGTGTGTGCTGCTCATGGTGCGTGAGCAATAACGCTGGCCAGTTAATAGGGTGATCCCTATTCAAATCTCTACTGCAACCCCAACTCCAATAAATGCCAAAAAAAAAAAAAAAATGCCCAGCAATGTGCCAAAAGAAGAAAATGCATTTAATTTAGGCACACCGAAGATTAAATACCCTTTGTAGACCCGATCTAAATTGTATTGTAAAATTAAGTAGTGCAACGATTAATCCTGGCCAAAATTTAGTAATCACTACTAAAATATTAGTGATAAAAGATGAAGAAGAAGAAGAAGAGGGATTAGTTGGCATAGAATTGGCTATATCGATTTGACTGGTAATAATCGAGCTGATCGAGCCATCGGAGTTGTCTCCCTCAAATGCGAGAAATTTAATAATGCTCTCTACAATAATATACAACACTCACACACACACACGAAAAAGAAATAAATTAACCCCTAACCTACACCACATCACACACACACAGAACAAGCACAGTGTGCAAGCGAAGCCTGCACAGTGGCACAAAATAATGGCATTCCTTATCAAAAATATGTATTGCCAAATATTTTGAACAGAACTTGCACGTATTCCTCCTTACTGGCCAACACACACATTTACACACCAATACATTTGGCATAAACACAATGAAGGTCAACAAAATAGCACCATTATCAATACGGAATTTCTCTCCTTGATATCTTAAGGAATTAAAGGATTCAAACTGGGGGTTTTTTTTTTATTGTTGAGTACAATGAACTTACAAAAAAAGTGCATGAATCAACATATTTATTTATGATTTTCTCAAAAGGAAAACAAATTTCAGCAAAAGAGCTCAATTTAGTCGTTAGCCAAAATTCTCCTGTAGACAAACTAAGCCGCAAAAACTCTGGGCTAATTTTAATAAAGCAGTGTCCGATGTCATTTAAAAAAAAAAAAAAAAATCTTTCGATTGACTTAGTAGGTTTTTATTCAAATTCTTATGCACATAAACCCATTCAATTTATTAATTGAAAAGAAATTCTCTTACAAAAACAGAACAAATTTTATTGTATTTTTTTTTTCTTCCACTGCTATAAATATTTCACATATCTGGAAAGAAGTTTTTGGCATTTCAGTTGGCTCTATAAATACATAAATACATACTTAGATATTTGGCATATCTGGCTGGACTTTATGTATTCAACCCCTTTTTAGGGTTTGGCATTTGCATATCCAATGCCATCAGGGAAAAAGTGGTGATAGTTCAACATCAATCAACTTTTCCGTTGCTGCGCTTTATGCATATGTATGTAAATATATATGTATGTATGTATGCAATTGTGTATATATACGTGTTTGTGCCACTTGAAAAATTCAATCATCTCATTTGAGGCAACGCTTCACAGATAAAACACTCAAGTGCTAAAATGTGCTTGTGTTGGGGGGGGGGAGAGAGTTAACCCTTTGATGACCTTCTGTCTGCGCATAATAATATCCAAAGACAGGTTAGTTTACCAAAATTAAAATCAGTTATTTAAGGGTGGCAACAACAACAGATGTAGAAATTCTCTAAGATACAAATAAGCTAAATGTGCCTCAGGGATTAATTTCAGATTGAAAACTATTTACTTATCAGTTGAAAGCCATCTTGAGTAGGACTACCAACTATTTTGGGGTTGCCCAAAATGTTAAATACAATTTGAGTCAAGCTAAGGTAAAGCAACGTTGCCACGCAAATATTCAAAAGAACAATTTTGTATATGTTGCTAATAATTTAATTATTATTTAATTAACAATCTCAATCAACAACATGTCAAAGAGATTAATAAATTAATATATATATATATATATATATATGATTTATAGTAATACATTCCCTTCTCTTGTAGACCATAATGCAGCTAAATATGTATATATATATAAATATATATGGCTAATATATGATTATTAGACATTAAAGCTGACATTGTGTCGCTTGCCAATAATCAATATCGTTCATATTACCAATTGATAATTACAGAAGCCGGTTCTGATTAGCGTCATGTTGTAGCTCTGAAAGACGCCTTAATTTAAATAAATATAAGCTAAGAAAGCACTCTTAGTCGACATCTGACAGTCAACCATTATTAAGCTAACCCAGCGAAAAACAAGTGGGAATCCTGTAGTCGACGACTATATACCCTGCAAGTAAAAAGTTTTGCACCCAAAAGTAAGCAGACTGAAGCAGACTGAAGAATAGCAAAAAGTGCGCAGCATATTTTTATTCGCATATCGCAACTGTTCTCTAATTGGCTGGCTAGAAACACGTGCATAAACTTACATATATACAAACACATGTGCATACATACACACGATACATACGTAACATACGCTATCGTAGATAACGGAGTTCTGCAGAATACGCACAAAAAACATATTTACGCTCGCATCGATAATCATGCAATCTCTTTCTTACACATGCGCTGGCATATTTAAGCATACAGAAAATGTTAGCGGCTGCTGTTAGAAATGACGTCATTATGTGAATCTATGTTTAACCATAACATTAATGATTCTTGTCCGATCTTAACGAAATTTGGGTAGTTGTTTTATAATATTCATACGTATATATGTGCTAACGGATATCGCCATGTATCAATAATCGGGATACTAAAGCATACAATAAAATAAAAAAAAAAAAAAAAACTTGATCTGCGTCGGATATACGAGAACTTATATTCCAATATTGCCTTATATATATATAGATCAGAGATAAACTGACAGCTAGACAGATGGACATGGCTATATCGTCTCGGCTGTTGATCCTGATCAAGAAAATATATACTTTATGGGATCGGAGATGTTTTCTTCTGCCTGTTACATACGTTTGCACAAAACGAATATACCCTTTTTAGCCATTTTTAATGGGTACAGGGTATATAACGTTGCTCAGACCAAAATACGTCTATTGTTAAATACAACCACTTAATTCAATTAAATAAATGTTAATTTATGTATATCACAATGATTTCCAGATTGCTTTACTTTCATCGGTTTATTCAAAAAGCAAAAAGATAAGAATATTACGTGTGGAGTTTTTAACTGAACAGCAGGTTTTCTTGATCAACAACAACACATATATATATATATATATATATGTATGTATATATCAAGTATAACATGTATTAGTCATGGCTCGAATAAAACTATTGTCATTGACATTTTGGCTATAGCCAAAACAAAAGTTCAATGATTAAACCGGAAAGAAAGCCATGCTTATATTTAAATATATAAATATATATCTATATATATATATATATATATATATATCTGTGTGTGTTTGTGTGTGTCGTTTGTACTGTGGTCTGCTGTGTGAAAGGATGCATCTAAAATAGTTTATATAAATTTATATATATTTAAATATGTATTTATATATTTAAATATATATTTATATATTTATATATTTATATACTTATATATTTATATATTTATATATTTATATATTTATATATTATATTTATATTTATTTTTTTTTTTTTTATATGCATTTAACTTTTCCTTAAGCCGCAGGCTACTCAACGGCTGCTCAACTGTTGGAGCTGTCCAACTGTCGATCTCTCGAACTCTGAGCGTGTTTAATTGCATTTGGCAAAAGTCGCAGCAACTCGTATAACTTATGTATAACAGTTCTCAGCAGTAGCAGCAACAACAACAGCTACAACAACAACAACAACAACAACAACAACAACAACAACAACTGCTTTTTAGTCTGTTTCTAAACCGGTTAACAGATTTGTTAGTTGCTTTGCGGGTGCAGCGGTTGCTTTTTAGTGTGGCTAGCAGGGGGGGAAAGGTGTAGGGGAGGGAGGTGGGGGAAGGGGAGTTTGGCATGGAACAGCTGGAACTGGTTTACGTTTAATGGGCAGCTGGTGATACATCAGCAAGCAGCAATAAAAGATTGTTGGCCAAGTTAATTTTATTTGTTTTCAATTCGTTCGACTCGATTTCTCGTCGATTTCAAACTCACAACACACACACACACACACACGCACACACACACTCTCTTGCTTGTTAAGTTGGTTATTATTGTTTAAGCTTTTAGCCAATATTGCAGAATCTGCCGGCTTGATTTGTGCATCTGAAACTGTGGCAATTGCCTCATTAAACTGGACCCGTTGCAATTGGCTGGCTGCTGGCCTAAAATCTAAGGGCAACAATGGCCCAAAGTTGATGTGTGGCAACAAATGGAACTGAGTGACGATCTCGTCCAGATACATTGCGTGCAGGCCACGATAGATTTGCGGCCAGGAGGCACCACAGCTGGTTGGAGTGTGCACCGAAATTGCGCAGATTTGTCTGAGCCAAATGTGCAACACAGTCGGCCAGTAAATATTGTTGGCGCCACTGCATATAGATTTGGGGGGTTCGAGCAGCTGATTGGGCTCAAATGGTGGCTTGTGGCACAACTGTGCGGTGCCCCAGAGATACGCAACAAACTGATAATCGTCCAGCGAGTGGGCATCCTAACTGTCAGCGAGGCTCAAGCGAAAATGCAACTGCCGCACACAGCACAGATAGCAATGCTGCCACCGGCTCATCCTCTGGCTGTAATATATGCGACCGGAACAGGCCGCACAAAAGGAATAGGAAGCTCATTTCGTGTCCGGTGCCATGGTCGATGCGCTTCTGATTGCCAAAGGAGCCGGCCAAATACTGGCCCAGCTCACCGACAAACTCGCACTTGGTCAACGGCAGCGCCGATGCGAGCAGATTGAAGATGCTGTGCAACATTTGCTGAGGCCAATCGCGATACGATTCCTTGGAACACCCACAGCCGGAGTTGGCCTGTTGCGCAGATGCCTCAAGTTCAGCGATCAGATGGATCAATGATGCTGCACAGTTGCCGCATCGTCTGGCTAACCGGATAACCACCCGAAGTCGGCTGCTGCCCCGAATCGCGTTGCCAGACCGACCGATGTAGTTCATCAGGCAATCGAGTTGAGCCACAGATCCGTATCGGAGCTCATGTGTCGCCTCCTCATAGCTGCTCGTCTCCAAGTAATTGGCAACCTGTGCATCGATATTCATTTTTTCTTTGCCCGCCCTTTTTTTTGTATGAGTTTATTGAACTCAAATTTGGAAGTTTTTAAATGAACATTAAATTAAAAATTTTATATAAATGAAGATTTTCCAACTTAATTCACAACAAATGCAAATGATACAAACCAAGATTTAATTGCTAGTTTTTCGAAATTGAAATCCAACTTAAGACAGAAAAGTTTTCAATATTATTATTGACTTTGCATGAATCAACGAGAATCGTTGACTTTTCACTATGCCTACCAAAGAACATTTTATTTCATTTTGTTAACTTAATATTCAGAATGAACAATTTGAATCTACATCAGTGAATAATAAATGAAGCGCGCTTAAAACTTGGTCACAAGTCTTTTTACTTTTGACGTTAAACTTTTCTCTTTATTAGCATAAAAAACTTCATTAATGTTAATACAGTGAACGCTCAATAGTTAGGAAAGTGCATTTACGTAAATTGTTCAACCACAACAACTGAACGAAAACCGATTCACATATATTGTTATTATACGTTTTCAACAATTTTCTAGGAAATATAATACTTTTGAAGAGGAAATGTGAATTGTGTTTACATGAAATTATAATGCGCTATCAATCGAAAAAATAATAATCATTCGTTTGTCTCTCTATTAAATTGTTCTATCGGTATGCATTACAGAAGCAATCAGAAGCAATAACAGTAACAGTAATTGCGAGTGCAACAGTAACAGTAGCATTAGCAGTAGGTGAGCGTGGATAACGTCACGTGTCAAATTCTATTTACTGCTAGTCACTGTTATTATTAACAGTGAGCGAGAGAGAGTGCGAGTTAGCGTGTGAGAGAGGAACATGAGCAATTTGCGTGCGAGAGAGAAACATGAGCAATTTTCAGTGCAACGCAACATTTTGCAATGCAAAAGCATATTTGATTTGTGCCCACAATAAAAGAGAACGTTTGGCGTTAGCCACTGCCGCCGAGAGGCGTCCTGTTGCTGCTGCCTTTCGCCCAGCAACATTATCGGCACTCTCTTTAGGTTTTTTTAGGCTTTCTTTCTGGGTGCGCGCTCGACGCGTTCATTGACTAAGGTCTCGGAATAGTGTTTAAAATTAAATCGATGAGTCAGACAGGTGCCCGCGTCCGCTTACCCGCAACTTAGTCGGTTTGCCAGCCGACAGCCGATAGCCGACAGCCTCATCGGTGTCTGGCCATGAGTATGTAAGTACTTTCCGAGTGAGTTTCGTCCCGCTGCTGTTTAGCTGTTGAGTGAGTGAGTGCAAAGAGTGCATTCATGCGTCGATGATGTCTCACTTATTTTAGCTTTAGACAAGACCAACGCGGCGTGGCGACAAAAACAGCATCAGGCGGCAAATCGCTGACGCTTGTAATCTCACACACAATTCGCTCACTTGCTCACTCACACACACGCTGTGCGTTTATTTACATACATAGATCGATTTACATGCTTAGGTTATTGCTTGTTTATTTTATTTGTCTGTCGACAACAGCCGCCGTCGCACACTTTGAATAATTGGCAACTTTTTTCTGGCCAACAACAACGAAACAGGAAGTGCGAAGCAAGTCACGTACATCAAAAAACAGAACACTCAGCATTATCAGCAGCAGCAGCGGCGGTAATGCGTTAAATGAGTGCAAAATTTCAGCAACATCAGAAACAAGCCAAACAAACAACAAATAATAGTCTAGTCTTCGAGGGAAAAATAATAAACGTCTGTTTTTCTAATTGTTGCTTGGGCAGGCATAAATATTTGATAGCATTATGAGCCCTTTTTTGCCTGCTTGTTTTAAGTTCTGCAAAAAATTTTGTTTGTCTATTCATAACAAATACAACTTGTGTATATTTATGCAGAAAGAAAAAAAAAGCCAGTTTTGGCAGCACTAACAGCAGCAAGTGACAAAAAAGACCCACAAATTGTGTTCATTTGGGAACATTAACTGTAAGTGTGAATGTGTATCAGTGCGTGCAAGCAGTGCAAACTGCAATAAATGCATTCGTCGTGAGTGGGTGGGTGTTTTGTTTTGTTTTATTTTCTTTCATGTGATTTGCACATCATTCGCTGCATCGTCGCTTGAATTGCATTATTGCATGTTAATGTCTTTCGTTTTCGTCGCTCATCATCCAGTTGACAGGCGAAAAATATGCACATATATACATACATACACATATATATATTTATATATTGTGTGTATGTGTGTTAGGTGAGTACAGATGCTTATGCCAAATAAATGATATGTGATACACACATATTTATGAACACACAGAGGAAGCTAAAGTGGAATATATTATATGACAAATTAAAAAAAATATACATATGTGTATATGTATGTTTGTATATTTTTGTGAATGGCAGGATGAGGGTCAGTAACAAGCTAGAAATAAGAGATATCAAACCGCAGATTTACAAAGAAATTGCCAACGATGCGTATTACGTAGAATTGGGAGGCAATGATAAGCAATACAAAAGAAACATATATATATATATATATATATATTTTGTATATATGTGCGAATGTATACATTTAAGAAGAGTTTTGCCATTCAAGAAAATATTCTACAACTGTTATGGAAAAAACTGTGAATCATTTAATACAAATCTATTAAAACGCAATACACAAAAATGTTTTGTTTTTTCTCTTTGTGGCGTTTCTTGTTTAGGCAGAAAATCTATGTTTTTATATATATGATTTGCATGAGTAAGTCGAATTTGCTTAAGCGCAGCATACTTATTGGGTGGTATTTTGCATAAGTCAAATAGCTGTAAATAATTATATTTTTATTATTACTTTAAGATTACCATTACTATTGAACAGGTATAAATATGTAAGAATAGTCTACGTCAAGCGAATAGTAACAACAACAACAACAACAACAACAAAAGATTAATTGTCAACAGCAATAATCAGAATAAAGAAGAAGAAGCAGATGAAGAGAAGAAGACGTAGAAAAAGTAAAACGACAACAATTGAAACTTTTTGTGTGGAGTTGTTTTTTGCAGCGCAGTTTGATTGAAAACTTCTTGTCGTCTTGTCGCGGCTGATTGCAACGGGGCAGGAATAGAAGAAAGGGTTGTGGATGGAAAAAGCTGAAACTGGTTTTCAACTGTCTGCTGGCGTAGAGATAAAGCCAAATAATGTCTCGTGGCAAACGGTGGTAAACGTTTGGTTTGTTCGCTAACTGATTGTGGAAACAAAAAGTCAAATAATCGCTAGTAGCGAGGGAATCGAGAAAAAAATGTGCATAGAATGAATCGAATCGATTGCAAATCCATTCGCCTGGATTGCATAATACGCGATCGTCATACATACAGATTTATATATGTATATATATCAATATATATAGGAAGGAAAGTAAAGTAAAGAAAAGGAATGGAACGGAACGGCACGACAACAGCAGAAGGAAAAGCAAATGCTGTTTTGGAACCGTTCAAATCAAATTCGTCGCGAGTACCAAGGTAAACACACTCAGCAAAACAACAACCAACCGTCTAGAGGAAAACAGAAGAAACCACTAAAACAACAACAACAACAACAACTACAGCAACAATAACGACAACAGCAGCACACGGCACACAAAAAGAATGGCCCCAAAAAGCAAAAGAAAAAAAAACTGGTAGGACAACTTTTTGTTTCGCCTGATAGAAATCCACACACGTCCAAGTCAAACTCGAACTCAAACTTACAGTCCAAGCCAAAAACAAAAAAAAAAGAAAAAAACATATACCCCAAGCTGATTTTGCTACTGCTAATGCTTTTTATTGCTGACTTGGCTAGCAGTGGCACAACGCAGTGGTAAGTTGACTGGTAACTTGGTTGCTTGGTTTCATGGGCTGCAGCAGCGCGATCGCGCCTAATTCTGCATAACAGACTGTTATGTTATTAACAGTCGAATTATGCTAGCGATAACAGCGCAACTAAATAAGGCTGGGGGGGTTTGGGGACTAGATAAGCCTGCGACATCGTGCCTTGTGAGAGAGAGCGTATCTCTGACTAAACAAAAAGAGAGTGGAATATAGAATGTGGGAAAGAGATAGAAAGAGGGAGAGCAATAGCAGGACATGGCAAATTGTAGATGGGCAAAAAACAACATTGCGCAAGATGGACCCGATCGGGTTCTGTGAACCCCACCTAGCACACGTACACACACACACTCGCAAAAAGACAACGCCAAGAGTTTGTTGTTGTGACTCGCTTCAATAGACAGCAGCGCGCACACGCGCATACACATACACTCACACTCCCAAAAGCGAAAGAACATCCAAAGGTAGAAATGAACGTGTGCGTGTGCGTTTATATACGTGTAAGTAAGTGCGTGAGAGTGTGTAGATAGAAACCAGTATAGTTGTATGTATGCAATGTTGTTGTTGAAATTGGTTGTCTTTGTCACCAGCTTTGCTTGATTAAGGAACGTGTATGCTCAGCCCAAAAGAGACCTCAATACTCAGAGTGAGAGCGCAAGAGCAAGGTTGAACGCACGTAAGAGTAAATCAGAGAGTGATCAATGTAAACTGGTAAAGGTGTAAAAGACGCGTACAAATACACAAACACACACACACACTGTGCCGTTGCATTCATCTGTTTGTTTTGGCCTGTATATAAAAAATGACATCGTTGTTGTGGTTTTTCTTTAACTGCTTCAGGACATTATTGAACATAAATAATTGTTACAAGAGCTGATCTCTTAATTATGAGAGAATTGGAGTTAAAATTTATAAAAATAAGATTCTATAATATACAGTTACAGTTAAATATATATATATGTGTGTATCAGGATGCAAATAAATGTGAAGGGTGGTCCGATAGTCTTATCGGTTATCGTTTAATACGATCGATATCAGATGTTGATGAGAGATACGCAGCAATACGCAGAGAGCAGCGCATGCACTTAAACATATTTACAGATGAACATTTACATTTATTCATGTAATTAGGAGAGCAAGAGTAGAAGAGAGAGAGAGAGAGACAGATAAAGATAGTGAGAGGAAATAACGCACCTGCTTCTGGTTTGCCAACAACAGCGACGTCCAATTCGCTGTTGCTGAGATTGTTCTGCAATTGCAGCAGCCCCGTGCCGCAAGTGCTTGAGCTGGTGATGTTTTTCATGCAGCCAGTTTATATGTATTTATATCAAATGTATGTAGATATATATATATATATATTTTTATATATGGGTATATATATATATATATATATATATGTTGATGTACGAGTGCGTATGTTATCGTAGCGCGAGATGCTGTTAGCAATCACACATACACTCTTAACTGTTGTTAACTGTTTTCCACTGTTGCTGTTGCTTTCTGTTATGTGATATCAGAATTGATAACGCGTTATTATTATTTTTCTTTTCAGCGCTTCATAGCACTTTTCCACTTGCCACTTGCACTTGCACTTTGTGTTGGGGAGAACCACTATAAGATTATGTATGTATATGTGCAAAAAAAAAAAAATAAGTATTGCAGTGATTTATGAAATGCCAGTTGCAAGGCAATTGGAGTTGAGATCTTTTCAACTTGAGTGCGTTCAAGTCTCCATGTTGTGTGTGTGCGCGCATGTGTTTGCGTGTGAGCACAAATCGCATCTACTCTATCTTTAACGTGTGTGTGTTTGTGTCTGCCTTTCAGCAGAAAAAAGGTGCAGCAGACATTGTGAGAGCAGAATTGTAAAAAAAATGCAAAGAGTAAAGAGTAAAGTAGAAGAGCGCAAAGAACGTAGGGACGCGGGAGGCGTTTTGGTAATTTTCTGCATTTCTGTTTTCTGATCTCTGGATTCGCGCTTAATTTAAGCTTTAGCTCAAAAGCTGCTTTTATTTTAATTTAACCCACGCAATTAACGCGGTTTTTTTTTTTCAACATAAATTTTGTTATTTTTTTCTTGTGCGCGGATGTGTCTGTGTGTGCAAAATCAAGCACACAGCACTTGCACATTTATGGACACATCCGTGTGTGTGTTTCTCGAGTAAGTGGTGCCTCTTATAGGCATTAGGCCCGCCACACACAACACACACACTGACTTCCAAACACAAGTTATCTTGCTTGGCGCTCACCTACACATACACACACACACATATATATATATATACATTAATGCGCGTGTGTATGTGTTTGCCTAAACATGTGTCAGCATTTAAGCTGCACACGCACACAAGCAAAATGATTGCAATTGAATGAAATCTGAACATTGCGGATTGCTGTTTATTTTTTTTTTTTTTTTAATTTTTTGTTGACATTTCTATTGTTGCTGCGCGTGGGTATTTCTAATTTTAGTGTTTTTTTTTTCCTAGTTCAATAACAGTTGCTCGTGTTTTAATGTATTGCAGCAAGACGCAAACAAGTAGAAGTAGAAGAAGAATAACAGCAACAATATACTAAAATCCACGCGAACCGCCTAAATTTAACTGAATGAGCACACCGCACACACACACAAGCACACACAGAAGCGCGCGCACACACACACAGGCACATAACAATTACACCGATAAAAACATCGACAGAAGAAATAAAAAATAATTCAAACGAAATCTTAATAATTATGTATGTGTATGTGCATGCTCACACACATACACATACGAATGTATGTATGTATGTATTTCAAATTAGGCAACAACACAATAAGTACGCAACAAATTGTATGCTAAAAAACACAACACAGCATTAAAAAAAAAATTAACAAAAAAAAATAAAATAAAATACATGCATAAATAAATACACATACACATACACAGAGGGAGACAAACGCGCGGAGCCCCACACGACGAAAAGGGTGAACGAATCAGTGGGTGAGGTGTGTGTGTGTGTGGGGGGGGGGGCGGGTAGGTTAAGCGGCAAACTCGACAACGATGACGACAACGAAAAAATCGCGGAAACACTGCGAAACACGCAACGCGCAGAAGCGAGAGAAACTCATCGACTGAATGTGAATCTGAATCAATACAAAGAACGACGACAGTGGCTCGCTCGTTGTTCGCTTTGCCGACCGAACGACCGACCGACCGACTAGCAAACGGCTGGCTCGTTGTCTGGGCTCTGTTGGTGCTGCCTGTTTGACTGCCTGGTTGGCTGCTTGGCTGTTTGGCTGCTTGGCTGTTTCTGTTGCTGTTGCTGTTGCTGTAGCTGTTGCTGTTTAGTTTGCTAACACAGACAGATGACAAGCAGCCACAAATACAAGCGCACAATGTGATCAAGCAAGCTCTAACTGAATATACAACTCTCACCAATACAGCTAGATCAAAACGTGCACACACACACACACACGCGCGCGCTCTATTCATTCTTCTTATGCGTCTTTCTGTATATTGGATTTGTATGTACGTGTGACTAATACAGCGTGGAGGAGAGCCAAGTCGAGTCGAGCTGCGCTGTTGCCTTTTGCCGCTCATTTACTTTGCGCTCGATTTCGCTCACTTGTTTTGTGGTTGCTGTTGTTGTTGTTGTTGCTGTTGGCGCGACCAGGGCATAGAAGAACAGCAACATCAACATCAGCACTGTATGCATCTGTGAGTGTGTTTGTGTGTGTGTGTGTGTGTTTGTAAAGAAAAGCAAAGTACCAGGCAACGTCTTCAGTGTGGCTGTGTTGCTTAAGGGGGTACGGGGAATGGGAAGGAGAAGGGAAAGGGGCAGCATTTTGCATCTGTACCCAAAACAGGCTAAGGAGGAGTCCACAAAAGCAGGTAAACCAACTACACACATACATGCATGCATATCCATAGGTGTACACACACACACAGATCAACACAAAACATACAGACATATGAATATATTGAAGAATATGGGGCAGGTTCGATTTGAGCAACACTCTGTTTTCCAGCATTACACATGGAGTTAATTCCTGAACAAAAATAACAGTTAATAGCTCATTATTATATATGAATATATATATATATATATATATATATATATATATATATATTATATACTGCGGGGAATCACAAATTAAAATAAAATAAATAAATTCAATGATTTAATTTTTGAAGGCAAAATTAAAATAGAATTTTTGTTACACTGCTTACAGATCGTTATTAACTAATTTATAAAATATAAAATATATATCAGATATACGCATATAAAATGCGCGGCTATAAAAATTTTTACATAAAGCTATTTAACTAAAATCGAAAAAAAAACGCTTAATTTTTGTTAAGTTTAAGAAAAACTATAAAAAAGTTTCAAAAATATACAAAATTGGTAATTTTTTAAAAAAAAATACTTTAAATTAAGTATTTTGAATTTAGTACTTGGATATGGATATCTTTGATTTTGAATAACTGCCTTACAACCTCGACTTTTCGAGATGGTAAGGAATTTCAGACCTCTTCAATCTTTAATCAATCACAAAGAAAACCACATTTAACCAAATTAAATCAAAATTTCGAAACAAATCAATTAACAGAAAAATAAGTGTGCTTTTCATCAGAATTTTTCAGAATTGTGTGTGATTAATGAGAACATTTAAAATCCGATTGGTTTAAATAAAAGTAGCAAAGATATCGGAAAATGGATTTTAAGTAAGCAGTAAAAATTTGCATGGAAATTTGTGGAAACTTTTTAGTTTTATATATATATGGAAAATGTTGATGTATGTCTTGTGCCATTCATCAGTGCTTTTAGCAGTGCATACATACATAGATGTGTATATATAAAGCACAGGTTTTTCAAACATTTGGCAACTAAATAAGTGGATAAATTTGATGACTGGTAGATAAATTAAAATGAAGTGACAATCATTTCTTAGAATACAATAGAATTAAATGCTCGAAAGCTGGACAACTTTTCGACATACAAACAAGCACACACACATGCACAACTAATGTGTGTGTGTGTTTGTGTGTGTGTAGACAGAGTTAGCAAGCAAGTTTAACAACTACTTGATATCTATATGCTGTGTGTGTGTGTGAAAGTATGAATGCGTTCTTCTATGTTGCCTGCTCGTATGTGTGTGTGTGTGTGTGTGTGTGTGTGTGTGTTTGTATGTGTCAGACGACACTGACATGTGTGCTTTGCTTTGGTTTGCTTTGCTTTGCTTTTGTTGCACGTTTGTCGTCAGCTGGTGGAGAGGCTGTGATGCAGGTGGAGCTTACGAAGTTGTTGTTGTTGTTTTTGTTGTTGTTATTGTTGTTGTTATTGTTGGCCAACTGATGATGCAGCAAATGAGCGGATAAGGCGTCTGATCTTTTCGCTGAATGTTAGAAAGAAACGAGTTTGGTTTTCATACTCTTACAAAAGCGCATTCGAATTTGTTGCACAATTTGTAACACTTTAAAGTCGATTTCAGAAGTATTTATAATCGATTTATCGTCCATGAGACGGCTTGGCAAATATTCGTTATTTTACTATAGAAAGTTCTTATTTCAGATCTGGCCAGATCGGATCACTAAATCACATAGCTCCCATAGAAATGGTAGGGCAAAACATGAGCTGAACTTTTCAAAAATCATTAAGATCGAAGGATGAATAACAAAAACTAAAATGCAAAAAGTTATAATCTTAATATGTATACAAAATATTAATAAAATCAGATTAACTGACACAGAAATAATATTTCAATTTATATTCAAAGTTTTATATCAGCAAATTGAGTGCGGTCTTCAAGGGCATGCAATCTTCGGTTTGGCTAAGATAGGAGTTTTTTCTTGTTGTTTAATTGTTGTTTCTTTTCTTTACAATTTTTCCCATTTTCAGCTTTTCATTTTAACAGCGCCAGCGCTCAACTTTGCATTTGTTGTGTCTATTGTGTGCGAGAGTGACAGCCAGATAGACATATATATATATAGATATTCATATCTATATCTATATATATATATATATAGAGAGAGAGAGAGCGTCTAAGAGAGTGGGAGCGCCAGTCGGAGAGCGAGCCCCATGCAGGGCGTAACAGCACGAAAAGGCTTACGCCTGTTGCCTATGCTAAACACGAAAAAGAGATCGCTTCAGCTCTGGTGAGCATAAGAGAACAGTGCCACTGTTAGTTTACAGACATTTTTGGAATATTTTCACCATGACTGTGCCAACGTACAGCAGCAATACCAACAACAGCAGTAGCAACAGCAACAGCGGTCGACTACTTCGCGCCAATTGCTGACGTTCAGTTGCTGTTATGTATGCATGTACGTTAATATGTACATGTGTATACATACATACGTACGTATATATATATATATATATGTGTGTGTGTGTGTATGGTGTGGGATATTTACTTTGTCAAGACTCTTCACACGTGCTCTATGTGTGTTTGTGAATACTCACTAAATGACCAATAACTGTTCAAACGCTTTCTTACCAAATTTCCATTCTGAGCGTAACTGGTTTTAGCTTCGATGACACATAGTTAATACGTTTATGTGCATGTATGTATGTATGTGTGTGTGTGTGTGTGTGTGTGTGTGTGTGTTCAAATATACTAAGTGCATTCATTTTAAATAACACTCTTTAAAGTTTATTTTGTGTTAACAGTACAAATTATCGATAAAAAGCATTTAATATTAAAATTTCCCATTTTTTTATTTTATTTAACTTTTTTTTTTAGTAGCCTGATATCGGAGGCATAAATCTGCAAAACACTCACAATTCTAAAAATTCAGTAAAATATGCGAAATAATGGGGATTATGCATTTTAAGAGCTATAATTGACAAACTTGGATGGAATATTACCATAAATAACCATAAATATATTTTTCACAATTTCAATGTTCCCAGAAGACGTATATTTCTCGGAATTACCAAATTAATTTTAAAGGTAAACTTTAAAAATAGATAAGATTATTCATCTAATTCAAAGATCGGTAATTTTTGGGCGAAACCCTACTTGTTTTGCGGCACCTGTCATTAGATGGTATTACTAATGATATCAGAGTATTTCACAGTAATGTTTTCTCCGACTACAACAATTTCGCTTGTTATTTTTAATATTTATTTATTGTTAGTTATTATTCTTTAGTTTTTAATGGCTACAACATGTTAACATAGGCCTAATGATCTATCAAAATCTTTGATTACAAAGGTGTAAATATCAGGAAGGTGTACATTTCCGTATACCTCATGTAAGAAATTAAAACTAACAATTTTTTTTTTGACGATTTTACGCTTGAAGTAAACACAAATTGTTTATACAAGTCAGTCGAGTTTTGTTATTATTTATTCAGTTGTCTGTAAATGTGAATTCAATTTTATAGTGCTTAATTGGCTTAAGCACAAAAAAAAAAAATAAATAAATAAATACAAAAAAAAAACCCCCAAGAAAATACTTGTAGTGTGTATTTTTAGCCCACAGGGATTTACAGTGAAGTGTGTAACGCATGGATGAGCATTTCTGAGAAACCATATATAAAGCATAAAGATCTGATTCGATATAGCCAGGCTCAACTGTTGCATTTTATGCAAACTTGTCAATCAGTAATTTTTTTTTTCTTATTAATGAAAACTGAAATTGTGACTGAATCGAATGACTATATATATATATCATAGATATAGGAAAGCTGATTTCTTGTAAGAATCATTTTATTTGTGCGGCAAGCTAAATATTTGAATTATGCTGCTTCAAAATGTATCAAAAGTATCGGTCAAAACTAAGACTTAAGTCGATGGACTTCACTCTGGCAGAGTATGTTATATTTGGCGAGTTTAAGCTTATTTGTTGAGAAGTTGTTTTTGTGTCTCATTAGGTAAAAATTCTACAAACTGAGAAAAAAAACACTTTTGCAATTTGCAAAAATTTAAAACGGATAAAATTATAATTGTTTGACTTAACTTGCAACAGGGCGCAGTGCGTATGCAACACACATACATGTGTGTGTATGTGTGCATATGTGTGTGTGTGTGTGTGTGTGTGTGTGTGTGTATCTCTGTTTAGCTGGTAGTTTATCAGCTGCCACAACAATGATGTGCTGTTCTTTATAAACTTAACTTAATGTGTGGCAGGCAAAGAAGAAGCGGCAATGACAGTGGAAACACAATAAAAATAACAATAACAACTATATCAACAGCAGAAGCAACAATAAAAATAACAATAACAATAACAACAACAACAGCAACAGCAACAACTGCAATTATAATATTAGTTGCGTGAAACGACAGACTACAAGATCCACTTGTGTGTGCGCGTGTGTGTGTGCATGTGTGTGTGTGTGTGTGCATGTGTGTGTGCCTGTGCGTGTGTTTGTGTAGAAATTAATAAGTTCCAGTTAAAGACCAACTGAATCATTTGTTGGCGCACAATCAGACAGACAAACACAAAGCACAGAAGAACATTAAAAAAAAAAAATATATTGCTGAGAATTTTGTGGAAGAGCAACAGATATATATATAAATATATATATATATATATATATGACAACGCCTTGTAGTGTGGCTCCTATTATATATATATATATATATATATATAGAAAGACAACATCGATTTTTCCAATATTTAAACACGAAAATATTTACTAGAAATAAGAGAAGGATGGGAAAAGAGTTAAACATAGATAAAGAGAGTGTGAGAGAGGGGGGGAGGGAGTAAGTGCGACTAAGAGAACGAGAATAATGTAAGAAGTTAAAATTAGCAACCAAAATCGCGGGGAAACAAGAAAGAAAGCGAAAAAAATTGGGTTTTTCAACGGAAGTCGAAAACGATTTAATTTTAAACAGAAACCAAAACCATTATTTGTATAGGAATCATTATTATTAGTCAATATATACATATAGAAATAATCATGAGGTATAAAAAGAGTTAATAAAAGATGCAATTTTTAGTCAGCTGACTTTAAAAATTAAGGCAAAATCAAGTCAGCTATGAAAAAATCAAAAACCAATTAAATTCTGAATTGATACAAATTTAGTGGAAATAAATGCAATAAAAACTAGTCAAGAAATAACTATAAAAACTAGTTATATAAACAAACTATATATACACATATATATATATATATATATATATATATATATATATATATATATATATTCCAATCGATAACGCCTTGAAGTGTGGCTCATAAATATATATTAAAGTCTGTCTTAGTCAGAGTATTTTTATTAACTTTCGATTTCTATCGATTACGTAAGACACTTTTCGACTTTTCCAATATTTCAACATGTTGATTCTGTTTTTAGTCATAAAAAAAAAAAACTCAAGTTAATTTTTTATTTTTCATAGGCATTTAGGAAATGCCAGTTTTACTCAAGGGAAAATTGATGCAAATCTTTTTGTAATTTTGCCTTTTAAATTTTGAAACAGCCAAATTTTTATATGCAAAAAATATATGCAAAAAATATATGCAAATTTTATATATATATATATTCAAACTGCAAAATAAATCGGGCTCAGATGCTGTGGAAGTGGAAGTACTCATGTTTATCAGCTATTTGGTTAGTGGACACCGTTCGACGATGACGTGGATGACGCAGTGGTCGACCGGTTTCATCTTCGGCAACACTCAATTCGAATGGTTTTGGAAAACCGAAGATGTTGACCGAATCCACACTATGATGGCGACTAAGTGGCGACTCCTGGACAATTTGCTGCTTTTGGGCATTGGATGAGATCTGCAGCTGCTCCAAGTTGGTGATAATATGCGACGGAAAGGAATATAAAGATTCGGGCATTTGCTCCTCACCCAGATAGGCGCACGACAAATGTTCGATGGGCAGATGGGTGATGGACATCATCTCGCCAAAGGTTATGTCACGCATAGTGCAAATTTCGTTAAGGACTCGCTTGAAAAATGCATTCATAAAACCCTTATAAACCGCCGGCCAATTGGGCAGACACATAATGCACCAAAATTGAAACGAGTGCTCCGTGGTGCCCAGCACAAATCCTTCGCCAATTTGTGTTCGCAGATAGCTTAAACTGTCGATGAGGAAATAGCGCTGACGATGCTCCTCGATGATGCCCGGCTTTCCCAATTCTATTGGCTTAAACGGTGCACCCTGGCACAGTTGTGCCGCGCCCCAGATATGGATCAGAAAATTGCAATTGACGATGATCCCATCATGTTTGTGGACCGACGATGTCAGACGATACATGCTAACCAGGCGACGTATCAGTTGCAGATAGCGTCGATAGAGCAACAGGGCTGCCGCCACTGTATCCTCGCCATGGAGTATTCCGGACTTGAACAGTCCACACAAATAGAAGATGAACATCAGCTCATGTTCCGGGCCATAATCGCCGCTCGTGCTGCGGCCAAAGGAGCGCGTCAAATACTGGGCCAATTCATTGATATGTTTGTCATGCCCCGGCTCCACGTGGCTCTGCAAGATGGGATATAGTTTCAGCTTTGCCATGGTTGTCCACTGGCTGAACGCATCATGGCATTTGAAGAGCAACGATTCCGTCGTTGGCATCTTATAGATCTTGTCCTCGCCCAAACAAATCAGATGTTTTTGCCGGGGGCCCAGCGGATGGCAATCGTTTATAATCGATTCCAGCCAATCGAAGATTTGGCACAATTTTTCCATCTGTTTGCTAACGATATAGTTGCCATCCAAGTGTATCCCCTGTAGGGCCATGCTGGTGTTATTGATGTAGTTAATCACATTGTGGTAGGCACTGGAACGCTCCCATTTGGCCAAATCTTCCAGCGTTCGCAAACGGGTAATGTGAAATGCATCCACATTGGAATCAATCCCTTCGGTCCTCTGCTCCTCCTCCTTTTCTGTGCCCATCTTAATTAGTGTCTTGTTGTCTGAGAAGTTGGCTTAATTTTTTTTTTAACTAGTTGTTCTTGACTAGTTTTTATTGCATGTTTTTTTTACTAAATTTATTTCGATTCAGAATTTAATTTGATTTTTGATTTTTTCATAGCTGACTTGGTTTTTTTTTTTTTTGCCTTAATTTTTAAAGTAAGCTGACTAAAAATTTCATCTTTTATTAACTCTTTTTATACCTCATGATTATTGCTATATATATATATATATATTGACTAATAATAATGATTCCTATACAAATAATGGTTTTGGTTTCTGTTTAAAATTAAATCGTTTTCGACTTCCGTTGAAAAACCCAATTTTTTTTTCTGGTTTCCCCGCGATTTTGGTTGCTAATTTTAACTTTTTACATTATTCTCGTTCTCTTAGTCTGACTTACTCTCCCTCTCTCTCTCTCGCTCTCAGTCATTTTCTATCTAATCACTCGCACTCTCCCTCTCTTTCACTCTTTTACTCACTTCCTTACTCTTTTTTAAATTGTTAAAAAACAATTTACATATTTCATTGCTTGTTTTGTTATTTTATACCATGACTGGCGGGGGTAATCATAATGAGCATAATCAGTTGAAAGTAGAGTCATATATATATATATATGTATATGTATGTGTGTGGTATATTCATATTATCAAAAACAGTATCGCTAGAGTCGGTGACTCCAGCTAAATGAAATTGTCGCTCAAAATTTAGATTAGAGCCGTCGGTAATAAGTTGTGGCCAAGACACAGATGGCACAGACCAGACGACAACTGAAGTTGCTTGAATACAAAACTATTGCTTGCCTCATCTAATTAATGTATATATAATATATATATATATATATATATGTGTATACATATATATATATAGTTTTAGTATGAGAAATCCGTTGTGGTTCTGCTTCTGGCTGATTGTGCTGCTGCTTTTATCGTTTTTAGTGGCCTTGCTGGGCGCGATTTTATATATTTTCACCTATATGTTTGCCCAATGCTGCGACTGTTTTCGGGTAAGTTCTATATATATATATATATATATATGTGTGTAGTATATACATTTCCAATAATCCCGCCACTCTTTGCAGAGTGTGGCAGATTTCTTGCTGAAGTGCGTGCAATTTCCGGGCTACTGTGCGGCGGCCATGTTAAACTGTCAATCTCTATGCTAAACGATGATGAACACGATGAACATGATGATGATCATGATGATGATGATGATGACGAACGATGATGACAACGATATACAGCTGCTATGGAGATTATCTATTGTTTTGGCACGCATGAACGCTTGACAATCAGCTAGCTGCCAAATAGATTAGTCTTTCAGATAACGAAAAATGGACTTACCCCCCCCCCCCCCCACAAGTATACCTACACATACCCTATTTAACTATATATACACATATAACTGTTGTCTGTGTGTCACTGAATTTAATTAAGTTACTAATCTGATTTCCAGGAAAAAATAAATAAAATCATTTTATGTAAATTCGATAATAAACACTTTGTTTTTAACAAAATTGGGATAAATTATATACAGATAATATATATATATATATACACGATGAGTCAGAGAGAATGATATATAATCGATATATGCACCTGGCAAGCAGAGATTGAGAATTAGTAACTCAGTTTTTGACTCTGTTAGCGTATACACAAGTCGTATACTTAATATGCAATCGCATTTATTTGAATTAAAGTGTTCCGAATGGATATATATGTCTATATATATATATATATATACAAGTTAGTTCCATGTTAGTGATAATGACATCATAGCTTTTTATCAATTCTCGCGCACAATGTAAAAATTATTAATCTTAAGTGCTTTCAATGTGTCTGTTAAAAAAACAAATTTTGTAACGTCATCAAAATAATTCTGATTTCTCAAGAGGTGCATTTTGTGCAAGAATATACAAATATATATATATATATATATATATATATATATATATATATATATGTATATAGTGAGGGCATGTAAACTTCGTTTCATTTCGAGATTAGTTTTGTTTTTCCTTGTTTATTATTACTAGTAAATTTTGCAAAAATCTTGAATTTAGTATGATTTTTTGTTGTTGTTGTTGTTTTTGTTTTTTTTTTCGCTTGGATCGGTGCCAAATGTGAAGAGGAAGAGCAATTATCTAAAAATAAAATGCGCTACGCTGTGTCGGCAATAGGTAGAGAGCTAGATCTAGATAAATACATATATATTTATGTATGTATGCCTGATCGCTTAGACATACAAATATATATGTATATTCGCTATATATATATATATATATTTAGGTATATATCCATTTAATACTCGTGTGCCACGCAGTTTAGACCGTGGGCGATTTTACAATGCCCTGCAGCAAAAATGAAGACAGCAACAAATGCGATTGCGGTTTGGGATTTATATATATATATATATTTTTTTTTATATATGTATACCCTATATAGAGGATCAATTGATATGCTTATAAGTCTGACACTTAGTTTTGTTTTTTTTATTTAGCTAAAACTTATTTTAGTCGCAACCAAAACTGCCCAATTAAACAATTTATTTTGTAAACTTAATTTTTATGTCTCAACAATTTTTATTACTCAACTCAATTAGCAACAAAAGGGTATCAAATCTTCGGCAACTTTATGCTTGTTTTTTTTTTTTTTTTTTTTTTTTTTGGTTTTTTTTGTTAGTTTTTAACAATCTCAAACCCAGTTCCGTTGCCATTCCCATAGCCATGCCCAGGCGCAGGTCCGTGGATGATTATGGCTATTATGCGATCGCCCACGCGTTGCGAGTATCTGTGCCACATCGCGCAATCCGTGATCCGCCGCAGAGTAATAACTGACTAGCGACTCTCTCTCTCTCTCTCTCTCTCGACAGTCTCTCGCTTCCTTCTCTGCCCCTGGCACATCCCCCCTCCCTGACAAACCCAGTTATTATTGCACATTTGTGCATATGTGTTTTTTTGTTTTTGTGGTCAGCCCACATTTAGCAAGTCGTCTTAGCCATTTTATAGTTGGCAACGGCACCTGTCTCTCAACTATGACTACTCACTCAACGCCTTAACTTAATCATAAAAAATAGTGATTAAATTAATACAAAATTTAAAACTTCAATTATCACTTTGTTATTTCTTGTACAATTTAAATTTGCATTTTATACACAAGTTTTAAAATTAATTTGTTGAAATCTGTCAATAAAATATTTGCAGTTTATCAAAGATACCAAATATTTTTTACTGTTATACTTTAAATAATTGAGATATACTATATATATATAAATATATATTTTATAAGATTATATTTGATTATTAAATTTGACAATTAATTTTGTTGTTTAATTTGTGTTTCTTTTCTAGTTGCGACTCAATTCACATCAATAATTTGTTAAGTTGTTAAATTAAATAAATATATCTATTTATTTTTCGACTTTGCATGGATTGAACTTTATATATATATATAAATATATATATATGTATGCATATAAATATATATTATTTATTTATTTATTTATATACAGATGTTTATCACAGTTCAAACTGCATTTGTTTTTGAGCGTGTGTTTATCTCTGTTTTACATACACAAGTATATATATATATATATATATATATATATATATGTATTTAAAATATATATTTATGTATATATATATCTACAAATATGGGGTTACATAAGTAAGTTTGTTGATTGAACGTTGAACGTGGATGCGTGTTTTTAATGCATTCGATTTGCTATTGAATATTTTTGCCTTGAATAATGCAGAATTTTGTGTACGTTTCTTATCTGCAACTTGTTGTTGTTGTTGTGTCTTTCGTATTGTGCTTAAATTTCCATCATCAATTAAACAGTTACTGTTACATTTTACACCTGTTTTGCTGTTCTGCTTTGCCTGCTCAACTCAGCTCTTATTATTTTGTTTTGTTTTTTTTTTACTGTTATTTGGGATTTGTGGATGCACAATGCAAGTGTGACAATTTCAGTTATGATTGGAAAAGTGCAGCAGTGCATTCCCTGCTCCCCCCACGCACCCCCACCCGGCAGCTTCGTGCGCTACGTGCTCAAAGTGAATCGATTTGTGTAGTGTGCCCCGTGTGGTGGGTGTCACAAGACAAAGGCAGACGCTGCCCAACGTGCCACAACACCCACAAATAAATTAAATTTTATATACAAATTTTAATAAATTCTCATTTCAAAAATGTGCAAATAGTCAAATGATTAAAATTGTGTATGCTGCATACCAAACAATTTTGTTGCGAATGTATGAAAATTTCTTCAGTTAAAATAGAAAAATAATTGTTAAGCAATTTCAATAACTCTATTAAATCTTCTGTAGAAAAATTCTTTAAATTAAATAAATTAAATTAAACAATGGTAAATGGCTAAAAGCTTGTCTTAGCTTATTCCTTTAGACCATTTATATGGCCAACTGTTTAAGTGGTTTCGATGCATAATTATTACAACAGCTATAAAAACAAATTTAATTTTATTTTTTTTTTTTGGCTTGTAAAAATCGTTTTGCCAAAATTTATATTATTTTTATCACTTTTAACATTTACTTTGACCTGAAGCAATTTAAATTTTAAATATCAACAATTATATTAATATTATGTTTATATACATTTCGAATTTTAAATAAAAGTCAATTAATTGTTTTTTTTTTTTAAATTTTCAATACAAGATATATGTTTTAAATCTGTTAAAAACAGCATTAAATAAATATATATATATATATAATTTTTAATTTACTTCAAAGGAACATTGGAGGAACGGGTTGAAGTGATTTTAAAGTGAATTCCCAAAAGTATGCTATGATAAATATATGATTATCCTTGCAAATCGAAAGAGTTCTTCAGTTCATACACAGAAAATAAAATAATAAAGTAGCTAAATGAAGCAATACTTTGAACAATATGACCTCTATGACCCCAAATGATTTCCATACTGATACAGCGAGTTGATCATGAAAATATATATTAGCACAGAAACCGAAACAGAAACAGACACAGACAAAAAAAAGAACCGCAGAAAATTAAAGTGCTGGACGGGTTCATTTGACCATTTTAATTATGAAGTTAATTACGTGAGCAGTGAAATTCCAGGAAAAAATATGTGTGTGTCCATTTTATTTATTGTGCAAATGAACAAACAATACAATATTTCAGAGATACGCACAACAGCAGCAGCAACAGCAGCAGCAACAGCAGCAGCAACAGCAGCAACAGCAACAACAATAACCGCAACAATAACAAGTAAGAATGCTGCAGTCGAGAGTGCTCGACTTGTAGATGCCCTGATGCGCAACTGTACATGTATATATATATATGATTTGGCTAACAGTTGTTCATTATTAGACCAACTTATGTTGCTACCAAACTCAAATTAAATTTTACTTCATTTTTTACACTCGCTAAACAATGAATTCGATATTAGCGAAATGAAATGGAATTCTCTCGTGTCAGTTCAGATCGTTGATGCCACAAAGTGTGTGTGTTGCAGCGTATACAAATTAACACCTAGTGCAAAAAAAAAAAAAAAAACGAAATGCAGGAAATGGCGCAAAAAGGATACGCAAATGAATATTTATTGTTAACATTCATATGGCATGGAGATGGCTGAGTGTGGTATATATATATATATATATATTGTATTGTTCTTGGCGTTACGTAACAGATCGGAAGCAATGCGTCAATTAAGTAGAAGCCACGTGTGTGCCGCGGCAACGGTTAATGAAATTCTGTGCGCCAAAGTGCAATTGTGAAATGAACAGCGGCTCAAAGGCAATTCCGAATGGCTTATAAATTTATATATAAATATACACACACATATATATATGTATGTTTGCAGCAGGATTTACGTATATCCTGCCTGTCGCTTGGTTGCCGTGTGTGTGCGTGTGTGTTGCCCAAAACATTTCATCTCAAATTGGAATTCAATCAATATTGTTAATTAACATGTGCCCGGCCCAAACATGTTGCCCGGCCTGCCTTCAGCTTAAAACCATAACCCGAATTCCAAACCATAAGCCCAAAATGACAGTGAAGCCGGTTGGATACGGTTAGGGTAAATGCTCCATCCACTCAGCTTGCTGCAACTTGCATGGGGGGTTGGAGGGTGGGGTGGGTTGGAGGGTGGGTTGGGTGGGTGGTTGGTTCTGTGTTCGGATTTGGTTTGCTTTTTGTCAGTTGGAGCAGCACAGCAGGCGTCGCTCTTTGTGTGCATCGAAAGCTGACCATTTGCCGTTGTCCGTTGGCCGTTTGATCGCAACAGCGAAATACTCTACTGACAACTCTGTGGGGTATGCATAAAAAATGTGGCCCAATGCAGTTGCAAGCAGAAATACACACAAGGATACACACACGCACACACACGCACACACGCACACACACTGCTGGCAATCATGCGGTATTCACATATCAAAGAAGCGATGCCAGTGGCAAAGTCAACCAATACGACAACTGATGGCTGTTGGGATTGTTGCTATTGTTGTTGTTGTTGTTGTTGTTGTTGTTGTTGTTGATTGTTGCTGCTGTTGATTGTTGCTGCTGCTGTTGCATTCGGAGGTTGACTAGCCAGTGAGACAACGAAATTGAGTTGTGTGTGGGTTGCTGACGATGACAACAATTTGTCAGTTGTGGCGCACTGTTTCGTCCTGATAACTACATATGTATACAGACACACACACACACACACACACACACATATATATAAATATATATTAATTTATAAAACATAACAAAATCAATTGAATATGCCAAATTGTGGAAACCTGCATTAAAATGCCGAATTTCAGTGCATTTCAATAAACTAAAAATTGCTGATCAGATGAAGCTGCATATGTGTGTGTGTGTGTGTGTGTGTGTTGTATGTGTGTGTATGTGTGTGTGTGTGTTGTGTTGTCTACAAAAGAATGCAAATTTTGTTTATAACGCCGCAACAATGGAATTTCAGCTCTCAGTTCTGCCTCGAAATATATTTTTCCTCTCTGATTTTCGGTCAAACAATGCACAACTGCGTTGGCCAGATAGACAGATGGACAGAGGGGACAGAGGGGAGAGAAGGACGAACGGACGAACGGACGGAGGAAAAAGTTCGCCTGGTTGACTGACTGACTAAATGCTTGGCTGAATGACTAACTGAATGAATGCCTGTTGGCCATGCGGACAGCAGGCAAAAAGCCAACAGCTATCAGACCAACAGATAGACCTAGACCCAAACCCCGTACCCCCCCAACCCCCCAAAATCCCGGGTCGTATGAGCGGCACGAGCTGAGCATGGCACAGAATGGAATTTTGATTGTGTATGTTGCATCAGCATCATGCCACATACAGTTCACCCAGCTAGCCACCCACTCAATCACTCACTCACCCAACCACCCACTCAGCCCACTCAGTCAGCGAAGGCAAATCAAGCATTGGGCCAGGCCACGCCAATCCAGTCCAGCATAGTCCAGGCCCAACCACCCCAAAAAACCCAGCCTCAAGCAATGTCTCTGATTGTGCAGCAACGTTGAAATTAATGCTGCACATATTTTCATTTACAGTTCATACATCATTCTTTCATTCATTCATTCATTCATTTTAAATGCCCAACTGATTGCATCGGCATATTAGCTATGATGAGCAATATGCCACAATTTTGACACAATTTTGCTTCTTCGATTTCATTATTATTTTTTATGTGTAAAAAACAAAATGTAAATTCAAAAAAAAAAAATTTCTAATATTATTTTCATGCTAAAAATTGCTTTAATCAATTCTCCAATTAATTTTTATTTTAATTTAATATTAAAAATAAAAACAGCAGTTGAACATTTTTTGTATAGAGTATTGCCAATTTTGTGTGTTACTTGGAATTTTATTTTGGTTGCAACCATTTTGCATTGTTGCCGTCAAATCGGTAGGCAGACAAATGGACAGCTGAATGTCCATGTCCATGTCCATGTCCATGTCGGAGGCGACTCCCATTCATCCAACTACATTTTGATTTGTGCACCAATTTGGTACTGCGACTGATAACATTGTTATTGCAGCAAATAACAGAAACAAATAATACAAAAAAAATAAAAAAAAATTCTACAAATTATGTGCTTCGATATTCCTGGTTAAGTTGTTAATTTGGAAAATTACGGCTGCCAAATTGAGTTAAAAAAAAAAGAAAAACATGTGCTTTATCCATATGAAAATTAAATTGAATTAAAAACGTACATCGGATTAAATGGATTGCCAACATAGTCACGTAGTCCATGTTTGTCATCATCATATTAAATTGATTTTGGTCGCAGAACTCAAAAAAAAAATTGACAACAAAAATAGAGTTGCCGAATCGGGTCAACAAGATTACAAAGTGGATACAAAAAAAGAATACAATTTTTTTTAGCTAGAAAATGAGTTGAGCAAAATGAAAGTGAGTTGTTTGCCATTATTTACATTATTTTCGGAAATAATGCTCAAATCTTTAGAATATAATTTTTGCAAAATATCTATATATATATAATATAATATAATTTAAAAAAAATATATAATTTCGAAATTGATCAGCAATTAGAAAAAAATAAACTGTTTAAATCTCAATGGAGAACATTTACCAAATGTTGGCATTAGTTTGACCAAATAATTCCTAGTGGATAACGTCTAATGGCCTTCTCAAAACGCTGTAAAACTCGATTCTGGGGTTACATGTCAAAATTGGAAACATTTGCCATTATTGCACGTTTCGAAAACATGTCAGCGTGATAATTGAACATGAGAATGCGACTTATTTTTCCACAAATGAAATGCTAAAAGTCACATAGCTAAATGAATATATCATCAAATTATGCGATTTTTCATCCATTTCCATATCCCTCAAATGAAGATAGTAAAATGTCCGTCTGCCTGTATGAACACGCCGATGTCAGAGTCTATAAAAGCTATAGACAATTTGAAGTGTAGGTTCTAGTATATCCGAAGCAGATAAAGTTGCTTTATTTTTATCGATAACTGCCTTCGATATATGCTATCGATTATCGATACATATCTGTTTTCGATAGCAATAGATGCTATAATTTTAAAGGCAAAATCTTCCAACTAATACAAAAAATATACATAATATGCATATATCAATCTTATACCCATCCAGATCGGAAAAGAAATACCCAAGTTATGGTCTAAAATATATATTCCCATATGGATCTCATTTCTGCCAGCAGCCGCAAGATTTTTCACCTGCAAAGTGCATACGTGTGAACGAGATGGCATGATTATCGATGTTGCGAGCATAAATATGTTTTTGCGTGTATTCTGCAGAGCTCCGTTATCTACTATTGCGTATGTTACATATGTATGTATGTATGTATGTATATGATCATTTGTATGCATGTGTTGCAAGCCAGCCAATTAGGAATCAGTTCGTGCTTGCGAATACAAATAGCCTATGAGAAATGACTTTTTTTTTTAAGAAAAATTTAGAACATATTTAAAAGCTGTGTTCAGGCTATATCGTAGCCGAGCGCACTCGACTATCATATTCTTACTTATTTATACCCCTCTAAAAAGTACTATAAATTTGTGTACATTTTTTAAAAAGACGTTTCCGCCGCCATTATATATATATATATATATGTATGTATATATATATATACTCTTGATCTACACCCCAAGCGGAGTGTCAGAGTTTAAGAATGTCTTGTTAAATCTTGAAACATTTTATTGTTTAGCTGATATAGAAGTAAACAGTAATCGAAACATAAATTTTATGTTTTTTATGGCATCGAATAGGCAGACTGATAAATAATTTTCTGATACAATATAACTACAAAATTATCAAATATGCAGTACAAGGAAATATATATTATTCGTTTCGTTATTCTTTATTTTTTACATACCTATAATATACTAAAATAATCTAAAAAAAAAACCTTGCTAATTATTATTATTATTATCAATAGATAAAATATTATCAGCGTATAAAATTCGACAATTTTATTATTAATTATTTATATCTCAAAGACTTGATTTGTGTTATAAAAAAAACGAATATTCCTAATGTTAAATCTATAGTTCTTATCGGCTGTTCATGCTGATCTCAAATATATACATTTTCTGTGGTCGGACATGCATTATTCTAACTGTTTTTATACTTAACCAATTCTTAATCGTTTCAGGCGAGAAAATTTAGAAAATCAAATGTCAGCTAAAATTGAAGGAATCATTTTAGTTTTTCTTTCAAAATAAATAATCTAAAATTAGCAAATTTTGATCCGATACGAACAAATAGAAATGTTATTTTTCCAAAAAAATCATTTTTTTTTACATAACTAAAACATACTCAAATAATCTAAAAAAAAAAAACCTTGCTAATTATTATTATTATTATCAATAGATAAAATATGATCAGCGTATAAAATTCGATAAGTCACTTTTGTACTTGAAATCTCGACAGACATAAATATATATGGTATATGTATATATATATTTTATGAGATCAAATTCATGTGTCCATCATAAATCTGTACACTGGGTAAAGGTTAAGCAATAAAAATAAAACGAAATAAAAATAAGATATGCTGATTGTTAACAATAATAAACGCTGCAAAGTGACAAAATTAAAAAAAATACAAAAAAAAATGCAAGCAAAAAAAAGACAGCAAAAAAAAACTGCCAGCGACTGCAAAAAGCAGCTGAGAAATTTTTGGTCTTGGATGGCAAAATAAAAAACACATGTAGTACAATTGATGTGCACACACACACAAACACACACACTCACGACTGTGTGTAGGTGTGGATATAATAAATAATGTGGCGGTTGCACTTTGAGTGGGTGAATTGCTGCTGCTCATCGCTTATGACTAATAAATGTTTAAGTGTGTTGTTGCAGTTGCTGCTGTGGCAATTGCAGCCACGTTGCTTGCAACAGCAAAAATCAGTGGAATAAAAAAAAAACGCGAACATTTTGAAATGCACATAAAGACATAAAACATATTGGAAAATGAAAATGCAACACAAACGATTGTAATAAACAGCGCCAGCAACAAAAATAAAAAAAAAGATGTAAAAAAAAAGCAACCAACCAATAACAACAACTGCAACAGTGGCAACAACTGTTGCAGTAACGGCTGACGACTTGATTGCACAATGGCGCAAGCGCAACGTTGCAAGCGCAAGCTTTCAGTCCGCTATCTGCTGCTGCCACACAGTCTGACTGTCTGTCTGTCTGTCTGTGTGTGTGTGTGTGTGTGTGTGTGTAATCGGCGACTTGCAATCGAAATCGACATCGACAACAACGAGGCGATGCCAGCGAATTTGTTTGACGAAACACGAGGCGCTAACAAAAAAAAAACACAGAAAACGTGCAACAAATCGAAATGAAAACGAAAATGCGAAAATTGTGCGCATTTGCAACACGCAAACAATAACAACAACAACAACAACAACAACACCGTTTGACTTGCAACAAAACTGTACAAACGAGTCGCAGCCAAGTCGCCTGGAAAATGCCTACAAACCTAATCGAATCAAAGGCAAAACTGGCTGGCAGCCATTTGGAAAAGTCCTTTTCAAGTTCAAGTCAAGAGATGAAGAAGAAGAAGAAGAAGAAGCAGAAGAAGAAGAAGAAGCAGTAGCAGAAGAAATAAACTTAAAACTTGCGTATCGCAGCTCAGTTGCCACTCCAACTTTGTGGCAAGCAATTGCTTAACTAATTGCTTAATATTCCAACTAACTTGGCTAACTTCGAATATATGTGAAAACTGATTTGAATTTGCTACAATTTCACCATAGCATACTTTTGGGAGCACACACATTATATTTGCGTGTGTAGTTGTGTTCTTGTTTAGATTTTCAATAAAAAATCGCTTAAAAAAATATTTTGTCATTTAATGTTTATTTTTTTTAAACATTTAAATTCGACGTGTAGCTGGGCAATTGGGCAATTGATTCAAATAGTGAAAACTCTAAAAATTATGCAATGCGACAAATAGCTAAAAAAATATTCGTGCAACGAAATTCAGAATTGAGCAAAATATTTGTTTTTTAACAATGATAATATTATTTTGGTGCCTTTGGTATTTTTTTGTAATGATATAATCAGAAAATACAAAAAAAAAGAAAAAAGAGTGATAAACAATGAATGTAATTTTTGTTTAGGAATTTTGTTGCAAGTTGCAAGTTTGAACAGCGACAAGTTTTTAATTGGCAAATCAATTGACGATCAAAATGATTTGCCAAATGCGAGCAGGTGTCCAACTGCCCCAGAGCTGTGGCCATTGCTGTGTTGCCCCCTCTTCGTCTCTCTCTCTCTCTCTCTCTCTTACTCACTCACTCTCTGTCTCTGTCTCTTTCTCGCCTATATATGCACATACATGTGTATATAATATTGACATTGTCATTAATGCTCTTTATTAAGCTGCGGCGGCACACTCGAAAGAATTTCTTCGCTGTTGTTTTCATTTTTTTTTTGTGTGTGTGTTTTTTTTTTAGTTGGTTTTGCGCCAAAGACAAAAAAAGCTTTTAATTTAAGACGGATGCGACGGTCACGGCGGACTAACGTGTGGAAAATGGCGACGCTGGCGGCGGTGCGGCTTTTAGTTCTTTTTGGCTGCGGCCGGCCAAGTGATAAGGGGTTAAGTAAAAATGTTTTCAATCGACAACAACAACAACAAAAATAAAATAAAAAAAAAACAAGTAGAAATAAAAAAAAAACACCGCTCTTTGGTTACCATTGCAATCTCATGGATATGCATAGAGTGCTAAAACTCTATACGAAGCTCCACAAGCTGGAGGTAGACGACGGGGCAGACAGACGGGGCAGACAGACAGTCAGAGAGACAGACAGACAGACAGACAGTGGAGATATGTATGTGTGCTATGCAGCAGTTGTTGCTATATAAGAAATTCTTTTATACCATACCAGAGCCGGAGTGAGGCAAAGTTGCCATCAGAAACGGAGTCGGAGGAGCAGCAACAGCAGCAGCAGCAGCAGCAGCGGTTGGCAGCCAAGATGGGAGCAGCGATGGAACCCAAAATAAATGCGCAATGTGCATACAAGGAGCGCACAATGCGCCGAGAGTTGAGAGCAAGAGAGTCGCTACAACGTGACATTCCTTAAATTATTTTCTGTGCTCAAGAAAACATTAAAAAATATTTTTATCTTGTGCAGAAAAGAAGCGGCAACAGCAGCAACGGCAGCAGCAACAGCAGCAGTGGCAACAACACCAGCAACATCGTTGAGTGGAATCCTTTTTTAAAAAGTTGCCTCAACTTCTCATGCTTTTTTCCCATCTGAGATATATATATATATAATAAATATATATATAAATGAAAAGAGTGCCTCGGAAAAATGCGATTCTCATTAATTTGTAGAAAATTGATTTTGTAACAAGCAGATAAGTCCAGAAGAGCCAACAACTGCCAAGACACGAAATTCCAAATATATAAATAATAAAAAAAAAATAAATAAGTTGAAACTTCTGAGCACAATATAACTGCACTTTACGCAGTATTTTATGAGATTTCTGTCCAAGATTTACTTCAAAAATCAGTCAACGAAAAAATTCTATAGGATTACAGTAAATATATAGAAATTAATAAGATTTATTACGCAATCAGAGAACATAACTTAAATAATAATTTACAATTTTTACTTGTAAATATATATATTTACTGAGTTACGCAATCAGAGAACATATTCATTGATAATACTTAAATAATAATTTTATTTTTTTTTTTTTAATAATTTATAAAGATAAGGCTAACAAATGATTTATAAGTTTTGATAATAATTTGAGCAACTTTTTTGTACTTTCCAAATGTTTGTACTCAGTTCAAAGAGAACTGTTCTTTCCCATGCTGGCAATTTTTTTTTGGATTTTCCATATATTATTTCTATAAAAAATATGAGAACAGTTTCATCAGCTACTTGAATAAACAGTTATTGGCAATTCTACTGAAACGCAATAATAATTTAGTCACTGAATTCTACGAAGATAAATAAATTCAAAGTCGAATAAATAAACATAAACATTAATTTAAGTTTAAGAAAATGTCAAAGAAAGCATTTTAACGATTCTTACTTAAAGCAATATTATTCTAATAATAAGACAAAAGTCAAATTGAAATTTTTTTCTGCAAGCAAAACGCATTTTTAAATAAACAAAAAAAAAAAATAAAATAAACAGAGAAATTATGGTTTTTATATTGGGGGAGATTGGAAGTTTTGCTAAGTTTTTGATGAAATTTGTCTATGGTTGAATGCTGACAAGTCGCTTCCCACGCGTGTTGTGGGAATGAGGGGCAATTGCCACCGATTTGAGGGCTCCGCAAAATGCTTGAATTTCAGTTGAAATGATATCAAAAGCGTTGAAACAAATCAAAACAAAATTTAACAACAACAACAAAAAAAAAAAAGGGAGGAAAAGAAAAATGCGACGGCAAAAGCATTAAATAAAAACAAATACCTAGTGTGGCAAAGAGTCGCTACACGTTTTGAAGTTGCACAGTTCCAAACTGGCCGGTGCGAAGACAGTCAAAGGGCGACGCACAGCTTGCAGTGGAGCAGCAAGCGGAGGGAGGAGGCAGAGCATGGAGGGGCGACAGGCAGGCAGGCAGGCAGCAGGCAGGCAGGCTTTGGCTCTGGGCCATTATAACATTGGTTGGGTCCGTTGCCGCAGTACGGCGGCAAAAATAGCCAAAGCCAACATGGCGGATGTTGCATGGAATTTATTTTTACTTTAAAGTAAAGAATTTTTGGAATTCCTGAACGTTGAAAAATGTTGAAAACGACAAAACAGAGTATGCACGAGTGTGTCTATGTGTATCTCGGTGTGTGTCTGTCTGTGTGTGTGTGTGTGTGTGTGTGTCTGTATTAAATACTTTCAAGACGCTACCAAACGGCAGTGCTTGGAGGGGACAGCTACAGCTATAGATACAGATACAGATACAGATACAGATACAGATACAGATACAGATACAGATACAGATACAGATACAGATACAGATACAGAAACAGATACTTCATGCGACCGGCCGGCAATTCAACTGAAATGACAGAACAGCTGACGCGACGGCAACGCCAAAGAGGCATTGAGTAAAGGAGGAAGGGAAAGGAAGGGGATGGGGAGCGGAGGGAGGGGGTACAACACACACACATACACACACAGCGATGAGTAGAACAGAAAGAGCGATTAAGGACGCTATCCCATATCAAATATCAAAGCAATGTGGCTACGATTTTAGCTGATCGGCAGAATCTGAAGCGCTAGCCATATATATCAATATATATATAAATATATACATATATATGTATATATATATATTAATTCTGCTGATGTATGTGTGTTAGCTGAACAAAGTGATCAGCTGCCCAGCTCTAACCTCTGGTTAGACAGATCAATTTCACATAGACACACATATATATATATATATATATATACATGCATATCCATATGTAAATTCAGATACAAGGCGGCGCCCACATGTTGTTCAACCTGCTTAACTCATGGGAAACTTGAGTTGCAGTTGCAGTTGCAGTTGCAAGTGCAGCAAGTGCAGCATCGGAGTCACATATGTTTAATCCAATGATGCGTGAAGGCTTCGATTCTTTCCATGGCCAAACAATTTAGGCGAACACCTAATTCAAACAATATATATATATATATATATATATATATAATAATAATATTGTGCCCCAGATGCAAACAGACATATATAAATATATATATATATATACAAATATATATGAATTATCGATACAAAATAATAATATTAAAACACAAGCTAAAATTTTTATTATTAATTATTTATATCTCAAAGACTTGATTTGTGTTATAAAAAAAAATTAATATTTCTAATGTTAAATCTATAGTTTTTATCGGCTGTTGCTGCTGATCTCGAATATATACATTTTCTGTGGTCGGACATGCATTATTCTAACTGTTTTATACTTAACCAATTCTTAATTGTTTCAAGCGAGAAAATTTACAAAATCAACTGTCAGCTAAAATTGAAGGAATTTTATCATTTTAAATTTTCCTTCAAAATAAATAATCTAAAATTAGCAAATTTTGAACCGATACGAGCAAATAGGAATGTTATTTTTCCAAAAAATCATTGTTAAACATTTTTTCTGAACAAACTCATTGAAACAAACGATAAATACATATATATATATACATATAAAACTGAACAGTTTTGGGACGAAATTAAAGGAAATCCAGATAGTGAATTTCGTAATTTTTAAGAGTTTAAAAGAAAATCATTAGCCGCAATTGTATAGATTGTATGGTACAAACGGAGAATATTATAATGGTAATAATCGAGAATATTATAATAAGGCGGATACCAATCACCCGCCTGATGCTCAACCTCAAGCTGAAAATCCAGGAAATATCGACAGAGGGCCGCCGATCCAGATTCCGGACCCAGTTACAAGCGACCCCGATTTGACGACGATCTAGAAGTAGCTGGACCTATTAACTCTGGTCCAACAGAAAGTGCTAGTTCTTTTAATAATAATATATTTATAAAAGTTCTAGTACTGGTGATACTGAAATGCAGGAGAACATTGGAAATCAGAGTGTGTCAGGTCGTGGACCTAATACGAGTGCCCGAGATTCACCAAGCGGAGGAGGTGCCTCTTCTTCCTCTGTACCAAATATAACATGGATTCGTCCAAGTGTTCCATGTGAAAAATCTTCTGTATCATTTAGAAAATCAAGAATACTGATCTCTCATGGATATAGTACTGAAAATATTCAAGCCGCAACTATCAAACAAATTACCCTTTAGCTCTAATATCAGTTGATTTTTTTACCATTTTACTTAAGTGAAGCAGAGTGTTTAAATAGAAATATTTCTTGTACAGTTACGCCCCTTCGGCACTAGGACAGCTTTCGATACAGGTACTACGATAAGTGGTACAGCAACATCTGAAGATGTACCAATAGGTTTAGTGGCGGAGGGTTTAAATGTTTAAATAATTAAGTATTGTTAATTCTTGCAAATTACAAGATTCTCACCTAAATATGATATAATAATATTCAAATGTTTAATTAGAATTCCAATTAATTTCTCTATTTAAATTGCACTTTATTGAGCTGCCAATGATTTTGAGTAGTAATTGGAAATCGACCTTCGTCAAAACACTTTTAGAGTGGCAAATGTAAACAGATAAAATGTTTTGATTGTAAGAATACGAGTGCAACATGCTCATGCCACAATAGTCATAGTACTGCCAATCAAAGCAATGCTCGTACATGATGCATGAATGCTATGATAACAGTTATATGAGAACCCCGATGAACCTGGCGAGACTTTGATGTTGATGTTTGCGGTTCGATGATTGGAGTGTTTATAATGAAATAGCACTGAGCACCCGAAACGATCAATTTACGATGCGATCGTGTTATTCAAAACTGTCAATGGAGCTGCAATCTATATATATACATATATATTTATATATATCTATATATCTATATATCTATATATCTATATATTTATATCATATATCCAAGCACAGACAGAGTGCAATTTAAAGAACTTTAAAGATAATGTTGTTAGCATGGGTAGACTTATGCCAACTTTTCTGACGTACATGTGTGTGTGTGTGTGTGTGTGTGTGTGTGCGTTGCACATAGGTTTTGGGAAACCCCGCAAGTAGTCGCCGCACCAAGAGGCAGTCAAGCGAATTATTGCTGCAACATATTGCAGCAGAATTAACTAAGAACTAAACTGAAAGAACTACTAAGTACATTCGCTTGGGTCTTAAGTGACCAACGCATTTCATTGGACTTGGCCCTATAACCCAAAAAATTACTTAGTTCCCACTTACACCCCATATACCGCCCCCCCACCGTGCCTCTCTTACACTTATTCTGTCTCTCGCTCTCTCCTGCAATTGCCTAAGTACACTCAGAAAATAAATATTTCTAGATTTGAAATAGTCTTCTTGAAAAGCATTACTTTTTTTTGACTTGAAATAAATTCTTTAAAAATTTTTGTGTATATTCTCGATCAGCATCTGTGGCTCAGTCTGTATAGTATATAGCATATATAGACTCTGGCTGAGTCTAAACTGACTAAAAATAACTTCTTCAAACTTGGCATTAAGCCATCTATTGGCATCTGCTACTAGAGATGTGGAAGCCGACGGGTTTGGCCCACTATATATATATATATATATCCAAATTTATATATAAATATAAATCACATATGTCGCTCTTTCTGATACAATTTAACTATGCTATTATTATTCATATTTTAATATTAATATTTTGCTAATTTTATTAAATTGGAACAAGTTGTGGGCCACAGAAAACAGATAAATAATATTTATTTATTTATTTATAAATAAAATTAATGCCCAAAATTAAGCTCCGATCGGCAAGTGTATGTAAAAAATATCTTAAGTATTTTTTTTTTACTTTTCTTTTTGGAGTTTTAAAAAAGTTGCTTTATACAATTTATTTTAATATTTGCGAAATATATTTGTTCTATATTCAATATTTACATTACTGCAAATAATATATAACGCTTAGCTAATTAAGATAAGATTTAACTATTGACTTTTTTATAGTGTATATATATATATATAGATCTTACATAATATATACTGCAATTTGTAAAACAAATTCAATTAGCTTCAGGCGCCTGTCTGTGAGTGTGACTCAAGTAATGTGCAAAAGGAAAGTAAAATGCAAAGCTGCCACACAGACAGACATAGAGAGAGACAGAGAGAGAGACAGAGAGACAGAGAGAGAGACAGTCATTCTGACTGACTGATTGACACCAAGACACTAAGGTTGACACTCTGAGTCGTCTTAGCGCCGCTTTTGATTAGCCGGTCAACTCGATGATGCCTCCCCAAGACGCCAACAACAACAGCAACAACAACAACAACAATTACAACAATGAACCAAGAAATTGAATTGCAATCGTTTCCCATTTCAGTCAACCATCAAACATCATAAAATTTCAAAATCGATTAACGACGCGTGTCGCCAACTGTTTCATTTTGTTCTCCAAACCACAAGACGTGGCGCCACCGCTTCCCCCTCCTACCTAACGTTATCGTCGTCGTCGTCGTCGTCGTCGTCGTCGTCGTCGTCAGCATCGCGTTGCCAGCGGCGACTTTAATAAGTGAAAAACTAATTATTTACATGTAGAACACAGCAAAACCAGAGAACCACATGGATAATAATACTGATAAGTTGAGGTTTCAATTTCGTTTAGAGAAATCAGTTGTAAATTTTAAAGTAGCTAAAAGTCGCGCGCCCTTCCTCCTCTCTCTCTCTCTCTGCCTCTCTCTCTCTTTCTCTGAAGATCTGCTGTGTGTATGACATATACAAATTTTAAAATGCTATAACTATTCGCAAAAATCGTAAAGTTTACTTTACTCAATTAGTTGAATATATATTTTATGCCCAACAGTTTAAATTGTATGTAATTAAATTCGGTGCCCATTGTAATTAAAACTCATTTGTACAAACTAAATAATATTAAATAAAACAAAGAAATAAATATATATTATAAATTTAATTTTGTCTAACCAGCAAACAAATTAACTGACTTTTAATAACTAAAGTTTATATGTGAAAAGTTTATTATTAGGTTTGGCAGAAGGGGGGAATGGATGGTGACAGTAGCAATATTTGAAAGCATAGAAAATTTTGTAAAGTTTGCAATGCTTTAAGGACAGAATTTGAGACATCTGCTAAACTTTTAGGTATATACATAATATCCATATTACAATTCTGATTAACATATTTTTCACTGTCTGCAAAATCTTGTCATCTTTTTTGTATGAACGATGATGACAAAAAACTGCATAGATCGGACAGCTATAATTATTTTTTTTTTTTGTGAAATTCAGATATAGGAAATTTGATTCCAAAAGTGTCTAATTATTATAGATAATTGTTTCTGATTTGGACAAAATTACTCATTAAAAATATACGAGTTGGATGAAGATGCATAAAATGCCTTAGAAAATTAGTAAGTTAAGAATTTAGAATTACATTTGATAAATGTAAAAAAAAAAAAACACAATTTAACAAGTAAATAAAAGTTGTTAAACAATTAGATAAACCAAATCTAATCAGTTAGTTTGTTTAAAGACGTTCCGTCTTTCTGAAAGATAACGCAGATGCAACTAATCCAATTTGAAACAGTTATAAATGTAATGTTGCAGTTGGATGGGGCAATAAGATTTACTTATCTGGTGCAACCAAACAAAATGGTAGATGTACGGATATGCTAACCTATACATATGTATATATATATCAAATTTTATATAGTTAGTTAAAAAAAAAAACTAAATCGTGTTAGTCAAAAAAAATTTAATCTTTGTTTAAGTTGTTCTCATATTTATTTTACTATATTTTTTTTTTTATTTTTTACTTTTATTTATTTTATTTTTATTTTTAGTTAAGGACACAATCAGCTTTTAATTTGAAACTTTAAATACATTTCAAACATTCTAATCAAATAATTGATATAGTGAAGTTAAGTTTCATATTTAACCGATATTCGTACAGCGATCAACAGAATAAGTCTATTTAAAGTTAAGACACAATCGGGCAATTGCCCCCACCACGCCCTCCACAACTTATCCTGCTATTTAATGTCATATTAAAGGAAGAATCTAATCCAAAAAACGGTGACAGACGAGAAGAAAACCATCAAATCAAATCAAAATCTGAATGTAGAAATATAAAAAACACACACACAGACACACACACACCCACACACATACATAATCAGAAGCACACACATATATACACAAATGCATATAAAAAGCACTTCCGCTGATATGCAATTAAGACTCGATTTAAATTGTTAAATAAATTTAGCAACATTTATCTGAGTTTTGCTTAGCTAAAGCTTGGAATCGTGCTTTTTTTTAGTACACACTTGTGTAGGAAATACACACACAAATGCACACACGCACACACACACACACACACACACACACACACACACACACAAACACTCAGACACACCATATCAAAGAGATTATGAATATTTTCTTTTTGTTCATTTCTTTTCTTCTGCACTTTTCTTTTTTTTTTTTTTTTTTTTTTTGGCTGATAACATCAGATTAAGCTATAGCTGTCGGTTATGTAATGCGATATGACGCTGTTTATTTATATATATAAATATATATATATATTCATGAATCATCCGGCCGACGGCTATCTGAGTTGCAAACGTTTTTGCTCACCATTTTTCGTATTATGTGAATTTGTTATAAATATATTTCTAATTTCTAATTTTATAAGCTTTACTTACTTTTGTATAGAAATTTCGAATAATCACAATCCATGTTGTAGTTGTTGTTGTTGTTGTTGTTGCCGCTTCTGTTGCTGTAGTGAATGTTTATTCGTGCTGCTGGTGTTGTTTTTCTTGTTGTTGTTGTTGTTTTAACATAGACATGAAGCGGCTTTTGAAGTTGCTGAATTGATGCGTTCGGCGGATTTGATTGATTCACTGCTGCATTCGTTCTTATTATTTATATGATTTTGCACCATTCACTTGACAATTAAAAAAAAACATTTATAAAAAAAAACACACACACACACACATCGAACAAAATAACACACATACACGCACGAGTGAATAAATAAATAGATGTATGTGTGTATGAAATGCCGTTAGCCGGGGCCGGTCCGAAAAAAAAAAAAAACTGCAGCGTTGACACAAAAATATGATGATTGCCGCCGGCAGCGGCGTTGACGGTGTTTGTGGCGGCGTTATATGAACAACTGAAATTCGAATTCGAGTTCGAAGTAACCTTCTGCTTGGGCTTGTGTAGATTTTTCCTCTTTCTTATTGTATTTTTCGTTGGTTGTTTTTGTTTGTTTTATTGACACTTGGCGGGCGATGTAGCCATGTGTTGTTGTTGTTGTTGTTGTTGCTGCTGTTGCTGATGTTGCTGTTGTTGCATTTTGTTATTGTTGCAATTTAATGTCACTTTACAAGCATGTATATACCATTGTGAGTTGTTTTATTTTCGTTTTGCTTATTGTTGTTTTGATTTTATTTTTGTTTTTTGCGTTCGTTCATTTATGCATCTCTGACAGTTGCAGGTGTAGGCATGTAATAAGAACACACATACACACACACGTACGCACGCACACACACATGCAATGATAGTCGAACATTCTTCTTCAGCACAATTCTAGCTGTGCTTCTTCTTCGCCTTTCGCTGTTAGCATTTCTTCTCTTTATTTTTTCGGTTCCAACTCTCGTTTAAAGGTGAGAGGAGCTGTTGTTACTCTTCCGCCTAACTGTATCTTATCTGGGCGCGCCTTTGCTTTTTTCTTTAACTAAATTGAAATTTGAACAACATCAACATGTGTTTAGATGCTGTTGTTGCTGTTGTTGTTGTTGTTGTTGCTGCTGTTGTTCTTTCATTTATTATGCACACGCGTGTTGCAACAAATGAAAAAGGCGCGCAATCTCGATGCTGCTGCTGTAGTTCGATTGTTGCGTTATTGTTGTGGTTGCGTTGTTGTTGTTGTTGTTGTTGTTGTTGTTGTTGTTGCTGCTGTTGTTGTGGTTGTTGTGCGTGGTGGTGGAGTCTCTGAATCGCTGGTGCTGGTGCTGGTGCAACAGTTGCGCTTTTTCAATACTGCTAGCTACTTGCACAGATGCACCGGCAAACAAACATAAAAAAAAAATACAAAGAAACAAATCAATTAGAAATTTATTGTAGCCAAAAATTGTTGCAGTTTGTGCCAAGAATAACAATGATTTTTTCATATAGCACTAGGCAAATAAAAAAAAAAGAGCACACCCACTTATGCACACACACTTTACAGTTACTTTACATAAGTATGTAATATGCACACACACACACACATACACACACACATACATAGATATATGTATATGTAAATTTTATGCGCTTTTTGGCGCCGCTGCCGTCGCGAATTTAATTTAATTCTTTGTTGTTTTTGTTTTGCCTGTAAACGGCACGCGCTGGTTCCGTGTGTGGGTCTCTATGTATGGCAATGTGTGTGTGTGTGTGTGTGTGTGCGTGTGTGTTAACAGATGATTCTAATTCGGATGCGGATTCTGATTGGATTCCCTTTCGACAAATTGTTTTCTTTAACGGCTCTTTATATATAATTTTTGCTTCTTAGTCACACGCTGTTCTTCTATGCTCCGGTCTCAAGAGAGTCAAAGGTGAGATATGCTTTTAAGATACACAAACACATGCACAACATACACAGGCAAACATATATATAAAAATATACATACATTATGTACAGACATATGCATATGCACAAGAAGTTAATATAAATTATCGATGCGTATTGTTTTGGGCTATTTTGCGCTATTTGATATAAATTTGTTAACTACGTGCTGCGCTTGCTTTCGCATACAAAATGTGACGCCAACACAACCGACGGTATAAACAAAACTACCAATACGAAATTAGCTCAAAAAGTATTTCAGGCAAAAATTAAACCAGCAAAAGCGCTCATTGCGCGCGAGCGAGCCGTGCAGTAAAACTGCCAACCTACCCACACACACACACACTCATCGAAAAGCGCAGACACGAACACGAACACGAAGACAAACACGAACACAACCTAACACACAAACCCACAGAGCACTAAGTATGCGAACCATGCCCGAAGACCGAGCCCCAACAGTTTGTTGGATACGCTCGACACACAGAGCGAAACACACATACGTATGCATAGATAGATATACGCGGTATATACACATGCAGCAAATTTACTCATCGAGTTGGTCCCCGCTAGCTGAATGGAGTGCATGCCAAAAGCAAAATACGAGTGAGAAAGAGATAGAGAGAGCGTGAGAGCCAGTGAGAGACAGTGAGCTAGAGCAAGAGATAGTGAGTGAGAGAGTTTTCTGCCGCTGCCATCTCTGCCGACAGCGTGAGAGTGAGCGAGTGGAGTGCGCACAGCGCATGAATCAGCTTCCGCTGTTTCTGTTCACTGTTACTGTTGTTGTTGGCGCTCTTGTCATTCTTGTTCTGGTTAGCTGCCGAAATGAGTTGTGCTCAAACACGTGTTTTTCCTAGAGTGCCGAAAGTTGAGCGCTTTTTTATATTTTGAGTCGGCTGTATAAGAGTCAGAACACTTGCCGTGTCTCAATTCTCAATCGCTGTGAATGCACGTTTATGTGAGACACGATATTATGATAAGTGATTTTATTGTTTTTTTCTTGTTTTTAGCTAATAAACCAATTGGTAAATAATAATGTTGCTTAGACTTTACGACAAGAGACTTTACAAGCAATTTGCAACTTATTCTTCAAATTAAATGAACACAATTTCTGGAAATAACCATATAGTGCATATAGATTATCTGTCACGATATTACAAATAGATTCAGCTAAAGCGTCAGAACATCATTTAGCTAAAGCTTCACTCAGCCTCCATTTATCCCACCCAACGATAGAAAGAGGGAAAGTGAGAGTGAGCAAGAAAGAGTGAGGGAGAGAGAAGAAATGAGTGCGATTGCACGTGCGTGAGTGAGTGAGTGAGTGAGTGAGTGAGTGAGTGAAGAGCTCCTGTGAGATGCTTTATACTTTATACAGGCTCTGAACGCGGCACTTAACACAAATAATTTTTATTATTTCTGTTTTGGAATAAACAAATGATGTTTTGGCGCCGGTATTTATCACAAAATTGACCTCGTTCAATCAACTTGATGTAATATTAAGTATTGATTGACGTGATCCTAACAAAGTGGAAAATTTGCTAGAATATCAGTTTGACTATGTATTTGATGGATGTGTATGAAATGCATATAATTACAGTTATAATTACAGGGCAGTTTTGACAAGTTGCTCATTCATAAGCAATGTATACATGTATGTATGTGTGTGTGTGTGTGTGTGTGTGTGTTGCATGTTGCATTGTGCATGCAATTTGCGTTTGTTGAACCCCATAAAATTGTCACTGGGCGCAGGCATTTAAAATGGACGCCTCCAATGCATTAATTGCTATAAATTGAACAAAACATACATATGAATATACATACATATATATATATATAGCGCCTAGTGGGGCGCGACATGCGATTTGAAAACTACGAGAGGAGCGCCAGTTTATTGTGTGCGTGTGAATGTGTGTGTTGAGAGTTGCCTGAACACCGACATTGTTGCGCATATTTGGCGGGGAGTTGATAATTTGTCGCCTTCTTTTCGGCATGTTGCTGACTCCCGAAACAGCTGTTTTCCTGAGTCAATTCACTCAATGCTTCGAGTGAAATTAGTTCGAGTGAGAAACAGCAAAAAGCTCAGAGAGAGCGGGAGAGAGACAGAGAGAGAGAATTCATCAAAGGCGCAGAATTTCGCAGTGAACGTCAAACATGAAATTATGAAATGGCCATAATATTGCGGGCACACGCATCACACACTCGCACCATAATCGAATGCAAATAGAAACGATTAGAATTAACTCAAACCGCCTGATGAGTTTTGTTGTTGTTGGTAGGCTGGCTGATGGAAACCCTGGGGGTTGGGATTTCTGTGTGCCTGTGGGAGTTCATGTGTGTGTGTGTGTCGCATGGGTCGCCAAGAGCGCGCCTCGGTAATTTAGCTTCGTGTTTTGTTGCGTTCGCTACGCAGCGAACGCCTTTGAGCGTCTTGAGCTTTTGAGCGATTTAACGGCAATCGACTTGACAGTTGTAACTCATCGTCTGCCACTGTCTCCGTTGACCCAGCCCGCCCACATACGCACATACATACATACATACATATGCATTACTTAAGGTACACACAGTGGCGTCCAAAAAATGTGCATTACTCAAATTCAAATTCACAGCTTTTAATTATGTTAAGCATTTTGAGAATGCTTAATTAATTGATTGATAATAAGATGCTCAATGATGATGATTTAATGATACATACATACATTTCCGTACTTTTTAGTGCAATACACAAATGGCAAACATATTATTTTTTTTTTTTAGGGGCGACAGTGACCTGTTCTGGATGGGATTATTTGATTTTTGCTTGCGAATGGGTTTTTTTTTTTTTAGAGTTTTGATTCGATTTGCGAGCACTAAAAATAATTCTCTACTTTAGGCGTGCAAAGGGGCAAAATATCATTAGAGACTTTAAGGCTAGTGTGTTAAAAGAGAACAAATCCGCTCAGCATGTGTGCAGACGGTCGTTCGGCGTGCGGACGGGCGGACGGGCGGACGGGCGGACGGACGGTCGCTCGATGTTGATGCCGGTGCCGATGTCGATGTCGATGCCTATGCCTATGTCGATCCGCAGTCGGTCTGTCTATATATAAAACACAAGACAAGACAACACACACACACACATACACACACATGAAAAAGAATAAAATACGACTACAATTCAAGATGAGATATTCAGATATATACCCATATTCAACACACATACCACACACATACTCAAAACATACTCATACTAGAAAAAAACCAACATCAAAGTCTACCCAAAAAGACTTTTGTATTTTGCATAAATTTGTGTGCACAAATTTAATCTTAAATTGTTTTCATATTTGGCACTGAATTTTGATCAAGTTTTGTCTTTTCTTATCTGCTGGAAAATTTTGAAAATGCTGCATTTTCTAATTTAGAGAATTTCCCAGAACAAAACACAATGATAAATCAATTAAAATTATATCTGCCAAAATTATTATTCTATTCCAACTTCGACTTATACAAAATTAACAAAAAATATAATTTTTTGAAAATATTTACAGATTTTTTTTGCTACATTCTTTTCTTTTGTTTAAAAAAATTAAAAATATATCTGCCTAAATTATTATTTTATTTCAACTTTGACTTGTACAAAATTACAAAAAAATATAATTTTTTGAAATATTTAAAAGTATTTTTTTTTTGCTACATTCTTTTCTTTTGTTTAAAAAATTTAAAAATATATCTGCCAAAATTATTATTCTATTCCAACTTTGACTTATACAAAATTAACAAAAAATATAATTTTTTGGAAATATTTATTGGATTATTTTTTTTTTGCTACATTTTTTTCTTTTGTAACTTTATTAGTTTTATTATTACAAAATTGAAAACGCTTTAAGTAAATATTTTTTACTCGAAAAACTGTTACTCAAAACTGAACTACTTAATTATATATATACATTCATATATATATGGGGCTTATTTTAGAACACAATATTTTTTAAATGTAAGCTACAAATAATTTTTGTTCTTGTTTCAAGTACACATTTTATGTGCCATATCAGAATTGTAGCTATAAACCTTAAAACTTTGATCCATTTCAAGACTTCTTAAAATGTTTATTAAATTAAAACATAGCAAAATAAGCATAAATTTAATTGGCTGTCTTATATTAAGTTATTTAATTATTCCTTAATAATAGATTAAAATAAATTATTTTAAGAATTCCATTTTAACTAAAAAAAATTATTTAGAATGTTTTTGTTGTTTTTGTTAAATAAATGCACTTTTCTCTAATAGTTTGGAACTATTTTATTTGACTTTAGTTGTTGAAGTTTTTTTTGTAATCAATTCTTTAAAATGTTGCCTTTGGCACAGATGGGAAATATATATATATATATATATAGATATATACAAAGAAGTTAACTGCGTGTTTTTCTGCAATTGTTTAATCTCGAAGTTTTCATGTACTTGTTGTTGTTGTTGTTGTTGTTGTACACATAACAATTGCCAAGTATTTACCTACGGGTAGGTGTATGTGCTGCGAAATTGCTTTCTTTGTTAGTTGGTTGGCTTATATTAGGCCAACTAAAGAGCACTTGCAAAACACTTGGAATTTTTCATTGCCAATTACAAACAGGCTACGTAAAATGCAAAATGCGAAGCAAAAAATGTAAAAAAATAAAGTAAAAAAAAAAAAAAAACTAAATAATAAAATATAACGAAAAAAGCTAACGTGAATGCATTCCGCAAGAGTAAGAGACGCCGCATGCCCTGTGGCCCGCCTCACCACCTTCCCCCCACACCACTTAACTGAATGCCCCCGCATCCGGCAAGCCGAGGCAAGCCGTGTGCAGTGAGTTCAACCCCAATCGTTCGAACTGGGCCGCCAGAAAAAGTTGAGCAGAATAAAAAAAAAAAAAAGCAACCAACAACAAATAAATTCCAAAACGAAACGTTAAGAATTTTACATTCAAGATACTTTTATCAGCTGCTAACTGCTGATGCCGCCTCAGCTTGAATTCCCTGTTGCAAGCCAACCTGTTACAACATGCAATCGACAGGCCTCAAACAAGGCGGAAAACTAAATGCCGCCGACAGTGCTGTTGCAGTTGCAATTGCAATTGTTATTGCATTTTCAATTGCAACTGTGAATGGCTAAGTGTAACCAAGCGTGGCATATAGCATATAGTATCATCCATTGGTTTTGGCCACTTGGCAATGCAACTCAAAACAACAACAACAATAAAATATTAAATCTTTTTGTATGCATGAAATTGCGCTCAAAATAAATATGCATTTCAATATGTCGATTATTATTATTTTTTTTTTATTGTGCCTTTTGTGAGTTATGTAAATTAATCGTGCAACTAAACAAAGATCCGTAAAAAACAATACAATTAGTTCATTTCTAGCACAGTCTTAGTTCTTAGCAATTTGGTTAGTTGCTAAACAGCTTTAAGAATTTCGATTTTAGTTATTATAGTTATGGTTTTAAATTATATTGAAGGTTCGGCATAGGTAGACAATTACACCAATACTGTTACCAATACTGATGCCAAAGCTTAATATTATAATTTCTAAAAATCATAAAATAACAGGTGTACAAAAGATCTTTCTTGTTTCTATTTCTTTTAGCTAAAATAAAATATAAAACAAGAAGCTTTTTACCAATTTTCGTGTTAGTTATTTTTGTATTCCATATTTCTAAATATTTAGAATTGTCAAAACTAAATTTTATTTATACTTGATTTGATTTTAACTTAATTCATATGTTTTGTTATTTACTTAATAATTTAGATTTTGTTTTATTTAGATTTATATTTATTTACTTATCTTAAAATAAATTATTATGCATATTATAAAAGCATTAATTCATTAACATAGAATAGTTTGCTGTATATATTAAATATTGCATTTAAAAATAAGTAATTAAGTTAAACAAAATTTATTTTAAATATATATAAAATAAAGCTGCTGGTTATTTTATTTTATTAACACAATCGACAGTTATGCATATTTTGAATTTTTGCAAAAAAATACGTTAAATATAGTTGCTGGCGCCAATAACAAATCAGAAACACAAAATAATAATCGATAAGTGTCAACGTGTGTAATCGATAGTTAGCCTGAGCTCACCAATGGTTATAACGCATCTCTAATAGATTTGTGTATGCAATAGACACATTTGTATGCCAAAAAATTATTTACGGTTGGCCAAAAATCATAATGGAAAACATGTTGTGTAGGCGAGGGACTGGTGGCGGCCTAAACTGTAAGTAGATGCCACCCATCTGTGGGCAAATAAACATTTTACATCATCGACAATTTCAAGCAATACATACAAATTTATTTGTTGTCTTTTTTTTGCTGTTTTTTTTTTTCATGGCCATTTGTATGCACATTCATAATTGTTGTGTGCCTAATTCTTACATACATAACAAACATATATATATATGTGTGTGTGTGTGTGTGTAGTCAACAATATGACAGATGAGCAACTGCAGGAGTGGCACAACACCGTCCTGACCGAGGCGCAACGCGAGAATTATGTGAACCACAATTTGGAAATTGTGCGCCACTATCGCAACGAGGCAATTTCAAGAGCGCCCGCCTTCGATCTGGAGCGTAATGCGATCGATGCAGCGATTGCACGCCATGGTCTCTGTGTGTCGAATGCGGGTGGCAATGATCACTCAGATGGCCACGAGGAAATGCAACCGCCACCAATGCGTCGTCCCCGCTTGGAACATTCCCTACTATCCCTGCCACCACCACCACCACCGCCGCCACCGCCGCAAGATATATCTGACGGTGAAGATGGTGGACCAAGTACAAGCAGTGGCCACTATGTGGCACTGGCTCACATATTCTCCGATGCCTACACCGTACGTGCGGAGCCAACTGTCGCCGCCATCGAACATCGAAGCATAAATGGCAGCATCAATGGCATTGTCAGCGCCCTTGGCGGAATGAGCGGGAGCACCCACAGTATCCACAGCAGCAGCAGCAGCAGAAATCACAACAGACAGCTGGAAGCTGCTGAGCTCAATGATGCGGCGATATCAGAGACAATTGATAGCATTGGACTCCGTCGCACCTAAATTGAATTACAAACGCATATTAATCACATTTAGAATTTATGATATTTATTCATCAAAATTGTTGAAAAGATCAGCGTGTGCAACATATTGCTTAAGCCGTATATGTATTTGAATATGGATATGTATATACCACCAAGCGGACAACAGAGGCATCAAATCGCCAAAAAAAAAAAAAACCAAGCATTACAAACCAATCTGTGGCCGGGTCTCCCAATCAAATCGAGAATTTGTAATAAACTTTTTTTTTATTATTGACAATTTGACTTCTCCAAGTGTTGTCCGCTTATTGGCATATTTCACTCCTAACAGATTCTCTCGTTGGAGAATCGTTGAGGATTTACGCTATTTATTCATCAAATTGTTAAGATCAGCAAATGTGTGCAACATATATTATTTATGTATGTATGTATTTATGTAGTGTTCTCAACAGTTCGGTTGGAGAACATATTCAAAAAAAAAAAAAACAAAAAAATAAATAAATACATAGTAGCTTCTGTGTAAATGTAAATAATATCAGTTGAATTGTATATAGTGCATTTTTAAATATAGTTGTCTAGCATTTAAGCTTAGATTACTTAACTGCAGTTATGTATGTTTGCTTACATATATATATATATAGTATATATATATATATGTGTATATATATATATACTTAATTACTACAAATACAGAAATATATAATAATCTCAATTGAGTTTAAACAAAAACAAAACCAAATCGATTTAAAATTGATCTTCATACACTTTGTGTTTGCGAAGTTATTAAATCATTCAGTACGGCACATATATATATATATATATGTATACATACATACATGTATATATATATATATATATATTTACACATATATATTTGTATCCATCTATGTGTATGTATGTAGCAAACAATATGAATATGTATTTAATGGCACCTTTTGGCAAGCTACAAATTAAATTAAAATATATAAAAAAAAAAAAATATATAAGGAACAATTGTTGTAAATATCGTTAGACATATATATATATATGTATATGTGTATCTCATACATTATTCACGTATGTTTTTTAGTCTTGAAGAAGTTTTGACATCAATAATTTGTGTGTTCGACGCTGGCATTTAAATTTTTTTTTTTTTGAGAGTTTGGGGACTTTATTGACATTTCAATGTTGCAATATGTCCCTCAATTTCTACGGGGAATGTATTTTGGGGGGGTGGGGGGGTGGGGTTTGGTGGGTAAGAGGGGCATGGGAATAGGGAGTATACTGTGTATAGAGCCCTGTGTAATGTGCAGCGCCGATAGCCACATATCTACTTGAATATATATTTATATATATTTTTGCCATTGATAAGTTTAAATATTGACTAGATTTGGTTAATTTGCGCAAGAATCGGTGTTGTTGCCGTTAATGTTGCTGTTGTTGTTGCCCTGATCATCATTATCAATAGGGACATCATTATCATAAACAACAACGCCACCAATGTCCGCGGCAGCAACTCGAGCAGCCGCTGGGCGAACAACCGGTGCAACGGCTGAAGCAGCAGCTACGGCCAGAGCCAGAGCAATAGCCGGAGTAACAGCTGGGGCTGGTGCAACAGCCGGAGCAACAGCCGGAGCAACAGCGGGTGCATCCGGTGGACCATCTGTGTCCATTGGTTCACCACGCAAACCAGCGTTGCGGCCACGCCTGTTGTCCGTCTGTCTGCCTGCAGCTGCTATTGCCTCTGTTTCCGAATCGCTCGATGTGTGCATCAAGCGACGATACTGATGCAAACTGGCCAAAATGCGTATCATGATCTGAGCGGGTACCGTTATGGTATCGCGTGTCTCCACCAGCATTATCTCATTGCTCCTGATCAGCTGCCCAAGAAGAGAAACAAAAAGCAAATTGTCAATTAACAAGCTACAAATCGATAAATATATATATATATATATATGTATAACACATACCGATTGAGTTTCGGCCTCATCAAAGGATGGTTTCGGTGCAACTGGTGCCCAAAGTTTCACATTGTAATCGATGCCCGAGCTGAGCAGATACGGCATTGTTGGATGAGGCTGGACACGATTGACCACACGATGATCGGCTAGCAGCGTCTTAACCACCTTGCCTGTCTTGCGCTCCCACACAAAGATGTGGCCACAGTCCGAGCCGGACATAATGTAATCGTCACCCCAAAAACAGGCGCCCTTCACCATGGTGCGCGAATTGCGATGTCCCCTAAACGACATTTTCACATAATCAAATGTGGTAAGCGGAAACTTTTGAGCACCGCTTGAGTCCAAGCCGGCGGCCGTGTCTGAGGTCGAGTCAGAGGTCGAGCCTGAGGTCGATGCAGTGTTCGATCCATCATCTCCTGTTTCCTGCTGGGTTGTCGCATTTGTCGCTTGAGCATTCATCGATTCAGCTTGCGAGGCATCTACAAAAGTCCAGAAAATTTGTATAAGACTTTTTCATTTCCCAAAAAATTAAGATTTTTACGCATTTCATTTAATTCGAAAATATATCAAAGTATACAATAAATATCAGAACAAAATTGCCAGCAGACATTTTACTATAATTTATAATTAAAATTAAAATATCAATTATGCATTCACACAAAAAACAATAAATAAATAAAATAAATTATTTTAAGAACAACTTTCCAATATATATAACTTTATTTAAGATTAAACTTAAGTAAACTAATAAAAAATTCGATTTTGCAGTTCTGTGAACTAATAGTTCCTAAAACTTATTATTTGTAAATAAAAGTAATTTTTTTTTTAAAACTAAATAACTTGAGTAAATCATAAATGTAAAAATATAAATACTTGTGGCATTAATTTGCTTTAGGTAAATACTTTATATATTTTATGTAATACTTAAAGGTTGTAATTTAATAAATTACTATCACAGTTATGTGTCTTTTATTTTTTAAGCTTATTTTGTTGGAAAAAACTCTTAAGATATATGGATAAATTTCTGTTCTTATGCACCAATTGGAATGCTATAAATATAAATAAGAACTATAAAAAAAACGATATATGTATTTGGCAATTGTTGCATAGACACCAAATGTTGCACGTCATGCTGCCCCCATATCCCCCCATCCACGCGAACCACTTACCAGCCTCCGAGCCGTTGGCAATTGTTGGTGGCAACTCTGCATAATTGCCTGTATTGCGAACCCGGCTGAGTATGCCGAAGGTGTTACTAGTCGCAGTTATGTTCTGATGATCCAAGCTGCGTAGGACGGCGTCCTGCCAGGACATATGATGTGATGTCCTGGAGCTGGTGCTGCTGCCGCTGCTGCCACTGGGGGTGCCACGCGATTGACGTGTCTGCGAGTTAAGCATGCGAAATATCTCATCACTGAGGCGACTCAATACGCCCGGCTCGAGCGGTGGACGTGCCTGGCTCATATTGAGACGATGTAGTTCCAACTCGGCGGATGTCATCGAATTTGGCCCGGTGTCGGACCAATCGCCACGGAAACGCAAGCGTGGCATTTGCGGTTCTGGATCGTCGTCACGGCGCAGCTTTGGTGTATAGCAGCCGCTCTTGAGCATATCGGCATCGTTGTAACCAGGATGCTTCAGATCATATAAATATATCTGCTCCATTGAGTAACTAACTAGGAGCTCGGATTCATCGGAGCTATACTTGACGCATGTTGGACGGTAATGGCGACGAGTATACTTCATTGGTATCGGAAATGCCCTCAATGGCCAGGTGACGTGATTCCTATACGTGCCCACTCTGAGCATGCGTCGATCATAGAGCCGTACTATTGAATCCGAGCCGCCGATGGCGATATTGTAATGGTTAATTGGCGCCACATCCATTGCAGTAACGGCACACGGTGCCATAATGAAGATGTGCCTATCGCAAACGGCCTCCGAACAACGGCTGCACACACGGAGATCAATCAGACGGACGGTGCCATCCTCGCCGCAGCTGAGAAATGTGCGCGGAGTATCCTGCAATGGCAGCACATCGTATGAGCTGCCAAAGGCGTGACAATCGAAATAGTTAACTTTGCGACTGGAGTCACCGACAAGTGCCTCCTCAATGCTGCCGCAAGAGTTGTAGGGTTGAAGGAATTCGGTGTGGATAACAATGCCCTCACCGGAGCACGAGATCACCGCCTGATCGTTGCAGTGTGGCATGAAACGTGCACTAAAAATGTGACGCTTGTGTAGTGTTTTAGTCTTGGCCGCCACACGGCCAGATTTGACCTCAGTGACCACCAAATTGTTATCATCGGAGCCGGATACAATATGCGTACCGGTTGCATTCCAATTGACTGTATTTACACAGCCACTGTGCACATTCAAAGTGTTTGTCAGATCCAAACGTTGCACAAAGTCCAGCGAATCTAAGATAAAAACGAGAACCCACTCAATGGTATAATAAAATAACAAGTTGCAGATAACAAAATTGATATATATATATATACATAACTCTTTTGATAATTGCACAAATAAATCAATTTGAAGCGAACAACTCACTCTTGCAGGCCGCATGGAGATTCTTTTCAGCTGTGAAGCCCGCATTGTACGGATAACTCCTGAGGCACTTGTCCACACTGCGGCGCTCTGTTTTGTCCCACATCTTTGAACGCAGCTTCACTCTATATTCTCTATATATATATATATATATAGATATACAAAGAGATTAATATTTATAATATAAGAAATTATTGCCTAACGTTAAATGGGAGTGCAAAAAAATAAAATAAAACAATATATACAAAAAGAGAAACTATTAGTCGACGATCCTATAACAATACTATATTATCTTATCTACCTCAAAACTTTCCAATTGAGTGCTGGACTCGACTTAACGAAGATCTTTCTTAAGAATCTCGACTGCTTTCTTCTATTTGCTTTCCCTCTCTAATTTCTGCACGATCAATTATATTTTTTTTGGAAAACACAACGTTTTTTCGTTAGATATTGCAAAATAAAATATATTGGTTTTATTAAAATTAAAAAATTCATTACAAATCTGTCAAAAACGTAATAACTGTACTTTTGCATGTGTGCATTTGTGGGTGTGTGTTAGTTAAAATGCACTTGCTGGGACTGCGTCCGAGCCCGCGTCCGTTTTGATATGTGTGTATACGTCGATGGATTTTGTGTATACGCGTCGAAGTACAAATTGATTACAAATTATATAAAACAATAAAAACACAGCGCATTAAACGTTCACAACTATTTTCGACAATCTGATTTTGCACGGTTTAAATTTTGCTGATTTTATGCAAATTTTTTTTAGAATCTTACCTATTTGACACTGCCGTTAGGCATTCCAATTAAGAACTTTGCTGCTCTAGCACACAAACACAAATTCGATATTTATTTTTCTGGGGAACTCAGCTGTCAGTTAAGTGACCGAATGCAATTTGCGTCAAAATCCCAAATGCAAATGCATTTGTATATACTGAAAGTTAAGCGGTAAAGTTTGAAAAACAAAATACAGTATAATAGATCTTTAAATAACATAAGAATTTATGTCAATGCATTTAAATACAATAATTATCTTTTATCTAATAAATCTAAACATTCTAATTGAAATGTTAAATGTCTTATGAGTACATTTGAAATAATGAACGAGTACTCCTTTTGCCATACCATCGATAACGGCAAATATATGTATATCGATGATTGTAAGAGGTGGTCACACTTTGACCGTTGCAGCGCCAGTTGTAGCTTAATATCCGAGTTGAGTGTGCGCACCAATCGCCGTTCTCTGTTTGTCGGTTTAGGTAGTAACCTGTTGAGTTTTTTTTTGTTGTTTTGTTTTGGTAGTGGAAAGTGCAATAACGATATCTCAACGACTGCATTAGATAAAAGCGAGTTGAAACACAAACCTCCCCGGCACAGAGCGTGTGAGTTGTGCGAGTGTCAAGCAAATTAGAAAACTTTTTTTTATATTCAATAAATACGAGAAAAGGGGGAAAAAAAACAAAGCAAATACAAAAAAAAAAAAAAAACAAATAGATAAAGGGCAACAAGTGAATTTGTAGTTGCCGTTAATTTATATTTGTATTGTGTTGTGCTGCTTTTATTGCTGTTATTGTTATAGCAGCTCATGAACAGCGGAAGGTAAATATTGTTAACTCCGCATACCCCAAGCCAAAATGCAAATGGCTTAAAAGTAGTTGCGGCAAAAAACAGAATATGAAAATGAAGCAAACTATAAATTCCAGTGGGTGAATGTGTGGAGTCTTTGTTGTTGTTGTTATTGTTTTGGTCGTTGCTGCATTTGTTTGCTGATGATGTGGAAAAGTTAATGAAGCAGCGCGCTCAAAAGAGCAAAGCCCAAAAGCAACAAGTAATGCTGCCCGACTAGTAAATACGCTGCATACTTGAGTGCTAAAGTAAATCACTCTAAATGTAAAGCAAGTGATTACATTGCTGCCTCAAATCTCTTAAAAGTTTACTTCAAGTGAAACGAAAAAACAACTTTCAGCTATTAATTTAACATAGATATTTATTTGTATGCATCATACAATACTTAAGTACATCAAACATTTAGTATTTGTGTGTGAATTGTTGGCATTCGAGAATAACAATTTAAAAATGCCAACCAGTTTAGTCACGCCGACTTTAAAACGACCCCCCAATCCCACTACCTGCCACACTCCCTCTACCTATCAAGTACACAACCTCATTATAGAACTGCTGCTGCTGCTGCTGCTGCTGCTATTGTTGTTGTTGTTGTTGTAGTTATTATTGCAGATTCTAAAGGCTGCTCAGCGTTTTTTTTTTAAATGCCAGCGTAGAAAGCGACAAGCGAAACAAAAACATCTTTGGACAAAAGTAGATTGGGTTAGAGGGTCGCTCGCTCTCTGAATCAAAACATACATTTTAATACTACAATGCGCATTCGATACAATGAACTATTGATATAGTCCCCATTTAGACTTGTTAAACACAAATTGCCATTTTGAGTTAACATATTTTTGTCAACAGTTTTTTTTAAACAATAATTTTGACCTTTTTACAAGTTGAGACGAGAAGATAAAAACAATCTTTAATTAATGTTTATGTTTCATTTATTGTTCAGCAAAAGAAAAATACGATAAGCAACAAGCTACGCAAAAAATGATTAAAACTTGTTAACTGTATTTTGTATCTTTATGAGTAAAACAAATGTTGGATCAACCTGACAACTTCTTGTCAGATATTCGACTCTATAATTGTTTTGCAGTTGTTGATTATAATGATGATGATTCATAGTACCCTAAAATCTTGACTGCAACAGGTATATTTTTATACCTGGTATTGTCTCTGTTATCACTGATAAGGCTGCGTGTTAATGGATCAAATTGGGTGACTAATATAATGCCAGAAATATGTTAATATATATTAGCACTGGCTAGCGTACCTAGTACAAATGAATGTATGTTTTTATCTATGTCTGAACAAATGTACATCAGATAAATCAGAAAAGCGGAACGAATATGAGAAGTGACTAGTTGATAGATAAACTTTCCCATTTCAAGAAACAGAAACGGTTGAAAAACACGACACGATACTTTGTTTAGTTTAATCAACAACAACAACGGCAACAACATGAAAAACTACAACAACATAATTTTTATATATATATATATCAATATTTTTTGTATGTAGCTTTATTGCTGGCAATTAAATGAAGCTGCACAGCTTGTGCCACATATATGTACTGCAGTATAGACTACAAATTGTACAGGTATAAATATATATATATATATATATAGGAGATTATACTTACAGTTGTTTGCTGCATGCCCCTCCAGTTGCAACTTAATGACGCTTAATAGCAATTCAATGTAAACTGCAACTGGCCACTGAAACTGAAAACTGAAAACTGAACAAAACTTCCCCGAGGAAAAAGTGAAATTTTTGCTGTTAATACAGTGTGTGCGAGTGAGATGGCAACATGGCGTTGTTATTATTGTTATTATTTGAATTATTCGAATTAGTCGAATTAGTCGACTTGTACTGAAACTCGCATACTCGCATATTCATACTCGTAGTTATTGTTTTTAACACTGATTGCACTCAATGTTTAATGTTTAATGCTTAATGTTAATTACAATTCAAACAGCGGCCGCCGCGTACTAATTACAATAACAACAAATAATTAACTTGTGCTGCTGTTCTCAAAATGGATGCAGCTGGCAAAAGCAACAGCAACAGCAACGGCAGCAACAGCAACAGTAATAGCATAGTCGTCGCAGCTGGTGGCGCCACCGAAGACGAAACTATAACAAAACTGCACAAACAGAACATGGAAAACGATGACGATGACGATGAGCCGCAGGCGTTGCCATTCTGCTTTGTTCGGGTGAGTGTCAAATTGAAATTGTTTCTTCTGCTCTAGAAAGTTTTGGCCAACTCTCACTGGAGAGTTTGGCCAGCTGGACACAGTATCTACTTGAAATTAGAATTAGCCTTAAATACCCGCTCACAGTTGAATGAATGCTGGCAGGCGTGAACCCATCAGCTGGTAATTAGTCTTGGAAAGACACACCATAAATAACTAGAACACAACTGAAGACACACCTCCCACCATCTCATAAGTCAGCTCACTGACCACGATCACTGACCATGCATTTGGTCAGCAAAGTTAACCCATGTTTTTAATTAAATTGCACCATCATTTGAATTTCCGGAAAATGGTGAAACTGTTTTCATACTCTTGCAGTGGCTATTATAATTTTGTCGAGAAGTTTGTAACACATTGAAGGAAACATTTTTGACACCCAAAAAAATGTATATTTATTCTTGATCAGCCATTTGAAAACAATTTTGATTTATTCACATTTCCTTTTTCCTTTTTTAATCATACATTTTTATTTTTATGCACCATTTTGTATTTTTAAAATCAAAATTAATTTATATGCAAATCAATCTACTATAAAATATCATATATCATTGTATCAGAAATTCCAGATTGAAAAAAACGTTGCTTTAGTTTGTCTTAATTTTTAAAAGAACAAACTTGTACCATAATTAAAGCATGTTTTGAAATAATTTATAACTAGTCATGATTAGTTTTTTATAGAAATAAAATATGGAATTTAAAAAAAAAATAGTATTTTAAGCCGTAATGATTATTTGCTTAAACAAAAATTGACTTCCGCAAATTAAAATCAGCTTAGATGATGTCTGGAGCATGTATTTCCAACAATATGAGGCATTATTAATATATATATATATCAACCATATGTGAAGTATATAAAAATTGATCAATTTTGTGCCCCTTTAACTGTACTTAGCAATTATTAAGCATTGTCAGAGTATTTAATTTGTTGGAAACATCAAATCCCAATAATGAACAACTCATTTTTTTTTTAGACAAACTATGATTTTCTTAATTTACAATTTCCAGAAAGCCACTTTTAATAGGCGTCAAGTGGAACTGTTTTTTTTTTTTATTTGTGTTATTTTTTTTTTAATAATTTTTTCCAAAAAATTAACATCAAATCCCAATAATGAACACCTACTTTTTTCTTAGACAAATTATGATTTTCTTAATTCCGATTTATAATTTCCACAAAGCCACTTTTAATGGGCGTCAAGTGGAACTGTTTTTTTTTTTTATTTTTTTTTTTTATAAATTTTTGGCACGCAACGTTGACTTTCAAATTCAGAGATGACCCCATGAGTTATATATATACATGTCTATCCCCTTTTTGGACAGATGCGGGTTACTGGACTCCAATATGTTGTTTGTCTGCTGTTCACAAAGGTTCTACAAGTGTTTATTTTCAACTGTTTGGGTTCGCTTCGCTTGTGTGTTGTAACCTTTTTCAGATTTGGGGTCGAGTTCCGTTGTCTGTCGAGTTGTTCACCCGCCGCTACAATTACATTATCTTCCTGCTCCCCCCCCCCCCCCCCGCAACCCCTTTCACGATATAAATAAAAAACAAATGAATGAAAGAGGAAGAAGAATGTGTAAAACAATTTGTTGCTCTTGGTGGTTTTTTGTTGTTGTTGTTGTTGTTGTGTGTGTGATTCCGTGCTTGGCTCTCGGCGCACTCACCACTCACGACCTGCCTGCCCCTTGTTGCAGAGCCACGGTGCCAATGTTAGTGGCCTTGTTGCCTTGGCCTGGCCTGGCCAAGAATGATTGGCCCTTTTGATTGCTTTCTTTGCTACGTTTCGTCGACGATGTTCTCTTTTTTTTTTTTCTCTTTTTGCTGTCATAATTTGTTGGGAAAATTGTTTTGGTTCTGCAGTTTGATTTTCATTATTCCATTTGAAGTGCCTTCATAAAAAGATTGCAACTTAAAACATGCAGAGAACTTACAAAGAAGATAATCTAAAGTTGAATATTAAAACATTATGCAAAAATGGCAGTTCCTTGAGTAAAAATATATATATATATATCTCCAGATCCTTACTAACTATGCTGTCGATTAAAGGCTATTTTTAAAGAAATACTATCATAAATAAATTATTCAATGGATATTATATAGAGAGTAGATTTTAAATATAATAACAAATGGAATATGAATTGAAATGCAATCAAAAAGATATATACAAACTATTTAGTTATTTTTAAGTTAACCTAATAATTTGACGCTTAAGGTCTTGTTTGTAAAAAAAAAATACCTACTATCTTAAAGATATTTTTTTGAATGGGGCTTTTGTTAGATACTTCATATAAGCGTCAACAGTTTGCTGTTGTTGCGAATTGCCATTAGCCGCTGGCTGGCACTTTTTTTTAGGCCCTCTTCTCTGTTGTCTTTTTGTCAGATACAACACAATCAACACACACACAAGTCACACACACACACACAAACTGACAAAGTCAAACTCAATCAGGTCGACTATAATATTTTCACCCACCCATTAAAACATGAATTTTTAGCAGCCAACGCCCAAAGCAAACATTGGCCGATATCCCCCAGTCAAGCTCTGAGCCAAATTTCATCCAGTTTTTCTATATAAATTTATATGTATGTATATATTTATATATGTATGTATGTATTTATGTATATATTAATGAATGTCACTGTCATCATTAGTGATGATTTTGTCTCTTGGTGACTTTGTGTTTTAAGTTGCTACTTTCATTCGGGAATGCCAATCAATGGACTGATCAAAGCCACGTTTTCAGCAATCCTCGGTCATGCTGGACCACACCCAGAAGCACAAACCTCTATAAACATATTATTCGAATATTTAAACATGCTGTGGACATATGCTGATTAGCCACAGAAAAAAACGTAATAAAATTAAAAAAATTTAAATATTAAATATTGTCTTAACTTTGGTTACTTACAAGAAGATTGTTTGCTGGCTGACTTTATGTTTGTTTATTAGCTTTTTATACTTTGTGGTTATGTAATGTTTGCTTAATTAGAAACGACCAAGTTTAAAGTCTCGCAAAAATAAAGTCAACAATTTTATCGAATAGCAATTCAGTTTCAGGTTTCTTTCAAAATATTGATAATAAACAATGGATTTTTCAAATAGGTTTATTCAGGCATTTATTAAATGTAATTATGTCTAATATAAATATAGATATATGTAGACATATATATAGATAAATGTATGTATGTATGTGTGTATGTATCCGCATACTTTTCAATTTGCTTTATTTCTTAGCAGATCTTTTCTTGTTATTTTTCTTTTGTTTGTTTGTTGCTTAGAATTAGTTTTAATTTAAGTTAATTTTTTTTCTTGTTTATTTTGGTTAATGGGCGTTGCATGCATCATCAGCATGTGGCATACAATATTTAACACAATTTGCATTGCATTGCAAATGCTACAAAATGTGTGAGATTTTTCACTTTCCCAGCTTCAATGACGCTGCGCCACTTTTTGTTGGGTATTTTTTTTTTTTTTTTTTTTTTTTTTGTGATTGTCACCAGTTTCTTGGATTTTGCGATGAGATTTCAAATCGCCGCTAATGGCCTGTGTAAATTTGAAACGAACCTTTGGCTGACACAGAGCCCCCCGCCCCGCTGATCGTGTTTAACCCCTTGTTTGCTGTTTTTAACTGGAAAAGCCATCCTGGCCCGGCAACTGTAGGGAAACCTGCGCCCGAGTCGAGCCTCAGCCAGAGCCAGAGCCGGAGCCAGAGCCTGAGCCGTGTTCATTTTGAATGCATGTTGCACAGTTTGCCAGGTGAAAGTTATGCAGTGGACGCTTTCAGGTATATTTCTCTAAGTTGCAGCAGCCGCAATTGGCAGTCAGCTTATCGCTGTTGCAGGTGTTGTCTCCACCTGTTGTCGTGGCAGCCACATACCTATATATACATACAAACATATATATATATATATCGTATACATGTGCGTAAGTGAGCAGATCGATTAAATAATGAAATTAATTACAATTGGCGAAAATGCTTGGTATGCATATAAAAAAAAAGAAGAAAGAAAGCGAAAACTGGCAACAGCTGAACAAACACTTGTTGCAAGTTGCTCACTTTTAATCCAAACAGATGGCGACAATTTCCCAGAAATTATGACAAATATCCAACAATTCGTAAAATGCAATTAAAGTTAAATTAATTTTATTTGATGACTTTTTCTTAAGATTCAGTTCTACAAATGCATAAATGGATAATGTTTAATGGTAATATTTTCATATGAGTATTGCATTTATTGTGATATGCATCGTGTAAACTCCAAATGCTCCACATTGCCAATTGGGGCAACTACAAATTTGATGGTCACACTCACTTGCAGCACAAAAACGGTGACACACATTGCCCCAAGCTAGGGCTGAGTTACTCGGATATCAGCAGCTCAAATTATGGCAACGATTTTTTTTTTTTTTTTTTTTGTAACCCAGAAAACAATTTGCAGATTTCTTTGATTAGCTTGGGAAATTTTGATTCCCAACAGTTTTGATTTAACTTTAATCTTTTTGTAACACTAACAAATTCGTGCAAACGATTTTGGATGAACTTAGAAGTGGCTTTTGGAGCACTCGTTGTGCTCCGATGCGTGGCACGGAGATCGTGAGAAATTTGTATTTTCAAGTGATGGCCGAAAACTATAAATAAAATAGAAAAACCACATTTTTTTAAAGGTAACAGATAAATTTTTTCTCCAAAGAAGATGAAACGAAAAAAAAAATGCATAGAGAAATATGAATGCAAATAACTTTCATGTTTCTCTTTAAAAAATTAAAATTATCTCAATTTCTGAACTGGGGTTTTGAAGAGCAACCTTTTTCCATTTTCTATTGTACGATAACCGATTTGGTGTTTATGCAAATTTGACAAGTTTCAAGGGAAATTGTTGCGTTTAAACTTTCGGCATTTTTTTTTTGTTTTTGTTTTTTTTTTTTGTTTTTGACTTTAGATGCGTTGCGCAACACACGCACCACCCAAATAAGGTAGCGACAAAAAGAGAAAGAGAGAGCGCCAGTTGGTGCGAGGGAGAGGGAAGCTGGAAGCTGGACAGGTTAGCCTAGTTTTGTGTTGCAGTGAGGAAACCAATTTGGCCCAACCTGTATATGGTCGGGCGATCGTGAACCAGATTTATGCTTAAGATTCCGATTCCGATTCCGCATCGCCAGTTGCCAGTTGCCAGTTGCCAGTTGCATTCCCCAAAATAAAAAAAAACTTCCCAATTGAGTATGGTCCGGCGTTGCTGGTTTGCGGCAGTTGCCACAAGGAATTTCACTCTGGTTTTTTTTTTCCTCTTTTTTTTTTGCACCCAAAAATGCGTGTGTAGAAAGCAGTTGAGACTTGTGCGAAGTTTTTGCTTTTGAATGATCTTGTGTCATGTTGGCTTGTTGTTGGCTTGTTGCCCAAAACTGGCCGGACAGGTGAAGTTGTCGTATGCCAAATTAAAATGCGTGCAACAACAAAACCATATATTTATTTTATATTTTTTTTTTTTTCCTATTTTGTTTGTGGTTGTGGTTTCTTGCCCGACCCGATCTGAAAGTCTTATCCATGTTGGCAACAACAACGGCAACCACAGCATGCAACCAGAAAAGCGCAAGTGAAACCAATAATAATGCGTGTGATCTATGTGTGTGTGTGTGTGTGTGTGTGTGTCATGTGTGTCGTCTGCTGCATGTTGTATATAACTCTTATGCCTGCCGCCAGCAGTCAAGGGAAATAATCACATGCAGCATTCCGACTGGGTAACTGCAACACATACATACCACATAACACATACATGTCCAAACACTGATCGAAATTGTCAGTGAGCCGAGGCTTACATAAGGATTTATATATCAATTGTAATATAATAAGGAATCGGCAAAATATAATCGCTAGAAAGCAGCAATTTTCGCAGTTTGACGCGTTATTTTTGGAATTTCACTGCATCGCTTAATCAAGTCTTATTCAAACTGGTTTCAAATCATCTTAAATATATATATTTATATATTTGAAATTGGCTTTAGTTATCAATAATTATTGTTAGCTGTTGTCAGATCTTTAGCCTGATTCGCGCACAAATGCAAATTTCTTTATTGGTTGAATGGTTTCAAGAACTTTTCATAATTACCATAAATTTTTTCTGCGATTTTTTTTTTGTATCTATTCCAATGTGAGAATTTGAAGTTTCTTCAAATATTCTATTCCATTCTAGACTATTTTTTTTTTAACCATTCTCCATACCTGTTGCTACTGTGATCCTTAAAATGCATTATGTCGTTGTCAGATCTACCAATTAGATATGCATAAATACACTGAAAACTTCTTACTACTCTTTTGACTACATTCAAGCGGATTTACATTTAGGAAAAACCCTAAATGGAATCCCAAACCCATTTCAAATCCGATGTGCTGTCATTTGATAAGACGTCTGAGAAGGCATCTTTCAAATTGGAATTCTAAATGGGTTTTCAATGAAATTTTTTTTTGGTCTTAGGCAATAAGCTGGTTTTTCAGTTTGATTCTTTTGATTTTGAACAATGCCCTCGTTTGACATGTTTTGTTTTTGTGTTGTGTGTCGCTTTTGTTGTGCGGCATTTAATGCGTTTTCTGTGCCTGCCCCAATGCATTACTTATCGGTGGTGTTTCCTTTGTTGAATGCCGCCGCCGCCGCCGCCGTTCGACGACGATGCAACTAATAAAATGAACACAAAATGGAAGCATTTATGACTGGCCCCAAAGGTGTTGCCACATTTGTATAGATCCCGCTTAATTCTTTGCCCCTACACATCTATGTGGTATCCACAGTACCTGCAACAGGTAGGCTGGCCACAATCAAGTCATGAGCGATTGACTACTTGTTTGACTTTAATTTGTTGACGTTTTCATTTCCTTATCTTGTTTCCGTTACATGGTTCAGTTTGGTTGTTGTTGTTGTTATTGTTGCTTGTTGGTTGTGGTAGGCAATTTGGGTTATTGTTACGCATCGATTGCTCAACCCTCTTGCGTAAGTAAATACTTGCTACATGGACATTATGATAAGGCCAACGAAAAAGTATTAAAGCATTAAAATGTGCCACTTTTTTTTATTATTATTGTGTACCCTAAATCTGTATGTGAGTTAAGAATTGGTTGAAGTAGAGGTATGTATGTATATATATATATATATGTTCGTGATCAACAAGATAACTCGATCTGACCTTGTTCTGTTGGTTTTCAGAGACGCGTAAAGCTACAGATTATAAATATAATTTCATTTCATTAATTTCATTGTGTAGAGAACTCTTCCCCTTTCGCCCGATATAAATCGATTTTCGATAGTTATAGTATTGATCAAGAAAAAATTATTTTATTCAGAGTAAAGCTACAGATTATAAATATAATTTAATTTCATTAATTTCATTGTGTAGATAACTCTTTCCCTTATCCTCGATATAAATCGATTTCCGATAGTTATAGTATTGATCAAGAGAAGTTATTTTATTCAGAAGAATTAACCAAGTTATGTTACCAAAACGTATCCGATATTGAATATATTATTCTGTATAAGCATTCATTTGTAGCAATTCGGGTAGGGTATCTCGTAGTCGAGCATTCTTAAGCCATTATGTGGGTGCCTAGCTAAACTATGAAAATGTGATGATCGGATCGACTAATAACCTAGTCCATGCTAGTAAATCATTACAATAAATATGATAATATTGTTGTTGTGCACTCGAGCACCCGAAGATCATGTGATGGATGGCTTTGGCTCTGTTAAATGATCTTCCGACCAAGAAATGTCAAGGCGCCTGGCTGGCATAGCGTTGCCAGATGGATAGCAATGCCCTGTCAGCTATTTAATATGGAAATGTGCGGCCAAATGTTTACCACGGTTAAATATCTGTAAGCCAACAATACCAACAACAACTCACGATGACAATAATAAAACAAAAAAAAAAAAAAACTAACAGCGGCATTTTCCATTGTTTGTAACGTTTCATTAGCTCAAATCGTCTGGGAAATTGTTTTTTTTTTATTTTTTTTATTTTTTTTTGTAGTTGCTGCTGCTGCTTCTGTTGTTGCCCCTTGTCTAGCTGTGGCGTTGCGACTGCCGCCGGTTGGCCATAAGTCAAAGTTGAGGGATTCATGGCAATGCTGAAAATCGAAATACCTCATTCAAATCCCAGCTGGTCCCAAAAGTTATGCAGTCATTTTATTTTTTTTTTATTAAAATTTTTTAATATAAAATTGTGTTTGTATTATTATAAACAACATTTTTTAGATGCAGGCATTTTACATCTGTGACTTAAAGGCAATTGTTTTTTGTTTTATTTATATTTTTAATGGAGCAACTAAAAGTTGCGCCACTCGAAGACTTGCGTTGGGCATTAGCCCAGTTAAGAAACAAACGTCAAAAGCAAGCGCTTAACCCCTAAATTGTTTTGATTGAGAGCATGCTAAATTCAACGTGAAGAATACACTTGACACATGTAAATATATATATTTATATATAAATATATATATATATGTTTTCGTTTTGCTTTGAACGTTTAAACAATTTTGTACAATTGTTTTTTTTTTTCTGCTGTAAAATCATAATCGCAATGTAATTGTAATTGTAATTGTAATTGTCTCCAAGTGCACATAAATTTCATGTTGAGCATGGCCCAAACAATTAACAATTAACAATTAAGCTGGCTATTGACATTATTTTTGTTATTTATTGTTGTTGTAGTTTTTCTGCTAGGCCAAATTTAAGAGAGCCAAGGCTAAAACAACGCCACAAACAAACCAAATGTTTAAATCTCTGGCTAATTGTAGGTCACATCTCAAAGATGAAACTTTAGAAAACCAACTAATATTTTTTTATTTTGTTTTATCTATCCATCATCTGCTATTAAAAGTAGTCTAGTTTTTTTTATTTAACAAATACATTCAATTTGAGGTCGCAAATAAGGACAATTTTATATAACTATAATTATAACTATAACTATAACTAAACATATATTTAAAATTTATTTAATATTTAGTTTTTTTTTTTTTAATTGTTTATTGCACTAACATTGATTAGTAGCCAATTATCAGTAAGCCGTTGCCTTTGCGGGCCTTGACCCACTCGTTGGGGCCAGCTGGTTAATTAAATGTAGCATAGTTTTGGCCACATTTGCCCAACTCAAGTGTGTCAGCAATGAGCCCAGTTCTGTCGCATACCATTAAGATGTTTTTATACTTGTGTGTGTGTGTCTGTGTGTGTGTGTTTGGTCTTAAAGCCGCATTAAGATTCTAGGCTAACATTCGAGCGGTTTCGCCAGAAACCGGTCGCAAGTACTTGCAATCGAAAACTCTAACATGGCAATTATCGAGCTGCACTGTTTTCTGTTTGATATCCAAGATATAGTAGTATATAGGTTTATCAGTCTGTTAGAGTTTTTAAAGACAAAGTTAGCCACAGTTAGAACTTAGAGCCATCAAATTAGAGAGATGTTTCTATTAGCTGTATTTAAGAAGCAATAAATAACAATTTTGCCACACTCACAGCCGATATTTCAGAAAGAAATAAATTAAAAATAAAATAAAAATAAAATAAAATAAAAAATAAAATAAAAAATAAAATAAAAAATAAAATAAAACATAAAATAAAAAATAAAATAAAAAATAAAAGAAATAAAATAAAAAATAAAAAAAAACAAAAGAAATAAAATAAAAAAAAAATAAAATAAAAATAAAATAAAAATAAAAATTAAAAATAAAATAAAAATTAAAATTAAAAATAAAATAAAAAATAAAGAAAAAAATAATTCAATTCGCAAATTTACATAATTTAAAAGCTAGAGTCACCAAATTTGAAACGTATATATTGCTAGTAAAATCATCTTAAAAAAATCAAAAATAACTATAAAAGTTTATATCTGCCGCAATTTAAGATCTTTAATTACCAAACTTGAAAGGTTGATTACTAAGATTATTAAGAAAAAAATTACTACAAATTCTCTCGTGATTTTAAAACTTGAAAGAAAAAGTACTAGAAATAAATAGAAATCTTTTCTATAATGCGCTCACTCCCGACTCCTAAGTTTCTCAAAGCACATATATATTTAAAGCTACCTATATATATATATATATATATACTTCGCTGGAAGGTTGCTAGTTTCTAGCTTCCGTAATTTGAGACTGTGTTCTTTGTAAGCTGTTATCAGTTAACAGCAGATTTAACAAATGATATCAAAGTATTTCGCAGTCGGTTCTCTTCCGTTTTGTCGCTGGCATTTGCTTTCCTTTTCCTTTTCCTTTTTCACTGACAAATGATATATACATGTATGCGGCGAAAAAGGAAGTCAATAATTTAGACATGGCTAATAGGCGGTTTTGTCGCGCACACTTCACAGGAAATCCAATCACTCGACGAAAGCCAATCAATTCAGTTCAATTCAATTTAACTCAACTCGAGTCAGTTAAAGCCAGCCGCCAGTTGGCAGCAACTGAAGCAGCTAAGAAGCAGTTGCCCATGAAGTGAACTTGAAACCGAATGCAAATGAGACAAACTAACAACGCTAAAGTGTCGTCAATCGTGCAACTTTGAGGCGTTCACTCGACCGTGGCAAGCGCCAAATGGCAAATGGCAAATGGCTTGTGGCGCGGGCGGGTGTTGCTGTGTGTGTACTCGGGTTACGAGGTGTTGCATGCTATGTCTCTAAATGAAAGAAAAAGATAAAAATAATAATTATGAAAAAAAAAGCTTATAATTATATAATTCATTTATTAAACGCTGAAACCCGTTGACAATGACATTTTCTTTCATTTTCTTTTTTTTTTTTGTCAACGACATTCGTAACAGTTGCTAAATGGTCAGATCAGTCAGGTGGAAGTGTTTAGGTGGCCTGCTGATTAAAGGGAAGCAGGGGGGGTGGAGAGAGGTGTGCTGGGTACTGTGGTGTTAAGTTGAGGTCGATGGTTTTAACATTTGTCTTCTTGCCAAGCGCGTTACGGGCACATAATTATTATTATTCAAATTCAAGTTGTGTGCCATGCAAAATTGCACAAGGCACAACAACAAAAAACAACAACAACAAACAACAACAAAAATGACAACAAAAAATTGTTTAATGTTGCTGTAAGCCAAATTATAGCATGGACACGGATGCGGTGCACATTTGGGCAGGGTATCTGGCGGTGCTCGCCCCATAATCATGTGTCATATTTATTAACCAAGTCAACGCACTTTAAGACATCTCCCTCTCTCTCTCTCTGTGTATGTGTGTGTGTTGATAATTTCTCGCTTTGTGAAGCCATTGAAGTTAGCGCTGCGTCGGGTCGAGGTCATTCATCCAAATGGCGCCTTTTCATGCAGGTAGTCTGTAAAAAAAAGCTAAGTTAAGTTTCGCTTCTAACTGAACTGAAACCCCTATTTTTGTTTAAATATAGTTTTATAAATATATAATGAAATTTGTAACACATTGCAGTAGACATCCCCAATCCCATATATTTTATTTTATTTATTATTTATTTTTTTTTATTTATTTATTCCGTGTTTCTGTTTCTTTTTAAGCTAGGCTCTTAATTTTAAGGCTAAATTAATGAATTTGGTTATATATTCCTTATTTTTTTTGTTATCCGTCAATCTGCGTATATTTATTAAATATTTAAATTAATGTTCATTAAGATCAGATTAATATATCAGATTAATATATAGCTGCCATAGAGGCGATGCGTTCTCATTTGAAAAACTTTTGAGCTAATTATTTTTTGCATTAGACCATTTTATCATTTAGTTTTAATTTGTAAATTATGGCCAGAATTGAGTGTTGGCAATTTGACAGTGGTCTACAAGGGCAGTTTATCTTTTGCCTTCTCTTGCTTGGAAGTGCTTCTTTTGCATTGGTACTTAATTATAATCGTTAATCGTTAATCGATAGTTAAGTGCTAGAACCAAATGTTTGTTTTAATTAATAAATAAACTTGATGCGACTCAGATAAATTCAGCCAAATCGAATTTATAGTTTAAGTTTTTTTTTTTTTTTACTCACTGCTGACATGATTTTGCACCAGTGTGCAATGGCCGGAAAGGCTGAGCTACTTTAGAAGCTTTGCATTGCAGGCAGCTGGCAACTGCAGCAATGGCAAACTCAACGTGCCCCAGCAGCAACAGCAACTGCAACATCAACAGCAACTGCAACTGCCACAGCAACTGCAACTGCAACAGCGGCAGCAGAAATGACAGCTTGGGAAATGGTATTGCAGTCGAAGGCAAACGGAAAAGCATCATGAAATTTGATTGACAGCCAAAGCTGAGTGCAGCCCACCGCAACACTGATGCGATGGCAGCGACACAAATGAATTTCAGTCAAGAGCCAAATACAAACAACAACAACCTTTGTTTTTTTGTCAGTGTGTTTAAATCACTGTGCTGCGTTTGCGAGCAAATGGAATCAAACCGGAAGTTTGGGCTGCCATTGCGGTGAGGCACGTCCCGAATGGGGCGACCCCCAAGCCAGTACCCAATATCCAATATCCAATATCCAATGCCCAACTCCAAATGCGAAGCGTATCAAAGAAGTGAGGCAACCTAAAAGCGACGGGGTTCGTTCAACTTTGTGGCGGCTCTTGACCATTTAACAATTGAGTTACCACCGATGCAGTTATTTGTTTGCCACACAATTGAATGACCAGAGGCTGCAGAAGCACAAAAGACTCCAACTTCAACTTCAACTCCAACTCTGAATCCAAATGCGAATATTTATATTTGTATGTAGTTATGGAACGCAACGGATGTATGTATGTGTGTATGTATTTATGTATGTATGTATTTATGTATGAGCCACACTGAGCCACACCTTTTAGCCAGATGTCGCATGTTTTGTTAGTGAAGCCCTGGGGGCTTAGCCTCACGGCTCTCCAATGTGGGTGTGTTAACGGAATTTATCATAATAATGATCATGTTAATGACGATGTTGTTGTTGTTGTTGTTGTTGTTTGGTGCGTCAACTTCTGTGCCACAATACTGGAAAATACTGAAGATGGGCCAGCGATAACATCGTGTGCTCACTATGTACACACACACACATACATATATATTTATATATACAAACATACATACATACATATTTATGTACACATTGATAAATTCCACATAAAACTCATTTGATCAATTTTGCTGATTAAAGTTGCGTAATTGCTTATTCAATATTTATTGCCTGCAAATAACAACAGGTTTTATTCTATTCTTGTTGTTGTTTTCATATTTAATTTGTACAAGAATGCCATAAAAATGTATTTATTTTTGTATTTATTATTTATCGATGAGCTTTAACAATAAATAACTAATAAAATGAATTCTGTTAAATATGTCAATATATTTTTTTTTCTGTTGTTTTTATATTTAATTTGTACAAGAATGCAATAAAAAGTGTATTTATTTATATTTATTATTTATCGATGAGCTTTAACAATAAATAACTAATAAAATGAATTCTGTTAAATATGTCAATACATTTTTTTTTCTGTTGTTTTTATATTTAATTTGTACAAGAATGCAATAAAAATTTATTTATTTTTATTAATTATTTATCGATGGTTTTATTCTATTCTGTTGTTTTTATATTTAATATGTACAAGAATGCAATAAAAAGTGTATTTATTTATATTTATTATTCGATCGATGATCTTTAACAAATAAATTACTAATAAAATGAATTCTGTTAAATATGTCAATATCTTTTTTTTCTGTTGTTTTTATATTTAATTTGTGCAAGAATGCAACAAAAAATTTATTTATTTTTATATTTATTATTTATCGATGATCTTTAAAAATAAATATCTAATAAAATAAATTCTGTTAAATATGTCAATATCTTTTTTTTCTGTTGTTTTCATATTTAATTTGTACAAGAATGCAATAAAAATGTATTTATTATTTATCGATGGTTTTATTCTATTCTGTTGTTTTCATATTTTATTTGTACAAGATTGCAGTAAAGTGTATTTATTTTTGTATTTATTATTTATCGATGGTTTTATTCTATTCTGTTGTTTTCATATTTAATATGTACAAGAATGCAATAAAAATGTATTTATTTTTGTATTTATTATTTATCTATGGTTTTATTCTATTCTGTTGTTTTCGTATTTAATTTGTACAAGAATGCAATAAAAATGTATTTATTTATATTTATTATTTATCAATGATCTTTAAAAATAAATATTTAATAAAATGAATTCTGTTAAATATGTAAATATCTTTTTTTCTGTTGTTTTCATATTTAATTTGTACAAGAATGCAATAAAAATGTATTTATTTTTGTATTTATTATTTATCGATGAGCTTTAACAATAAATAACTAATAAAATAAATTCTGTTAAATATGTCAATATATTTTTTTTTCTGTTGTTTTCATATTTAATTTGTACAAGAATGCAATAAAAATGTATTTATTTTTGTATTTATTATTTATCGATGATCTTTAACAATAAATATTTAATAAAATGAATTCTGTTAAATATGTCAATATCTTTTTTTTTTTTTTTTAATATTTGTTAATAAACGTGATTGTATAAACTTTACAACGTTTTTTTCATTGCTAAGCAATGTTTATTTTAATACAATGTTTATTCAATTATTATTTTTTGCAATTATATAACCAGTTCCAGCTTCAAGATTTTAAATTATTGCAGCCAATTGCTTAGCAAATGTTGTTTTTAAGAACGTGATTTGAAATTTATGCGCTGAAGCGTTTGTCATTAAAAAAAAACCAAATTAAACATTTGCTAAATTGTGTGAAATTTCATTTGTACGCAATTCCATTGTTTTTCTGCTTAACTGTTGGAAAATTCATTAGTTCTGCCAACGCAGACAATGCATATTTAAGTTTTTAAAACGGTTCACCAGAAATCAAAATTTTAATTTTTTTTTTTTTTGCCAGTAACTGGTGCTTTATTTGTGCTAGGGTGCACAAAAAAAAAATTCAGATATTGTTAACAAAAACTATATCTAATCGTGAATGCCATAAATACTGTTAGCATTTTGGTGAATTTGTGCATTCTAAACTAAGTAGATTAATTATATTAATATTTGGATAGACTTCATTTCATTGCTGATTTAGAATGCCTTTAGGAATCACCCATAGCCATGGATGGGACTTCTTTGTTGGCCATCTTCGTTGCCTCGTACTTGATGCGATAGGAACCCTGCGGATCGTAGATCTTCTCCAAGCGTGCCCAATCATTTGGACGGTTGTCGATCAAATGACGCGTTACTTTGTCAGCACCATATTTTTGCTTCTCCGTGCACTTGACGCAGTCCGTCATCATGGCATCGGGTAGGATATCTAAAATGTGTATAACCCAAGTGAATGAATGATATCGGAGGGACTTCAACTGATCCACTTACCCTTCAGCATCTTGGCGTCGGGGGTGCAGGGTCCTTGATTCTCCAGGCATTTGATATAGTTATTGAGCAGACGCTCCTGTCTAAGTATCTCATCCAGATCCACATTGTCGAATTTGTTGTCATAGGCAGCTCCGTCATCCGTCGCGTTGACCAGTTGAGCAGCAGGCGCTTCGGTTGTTGGTGGATGTGCCTCACAGCCGCAAAGGATGGCCAGGAGCAAAAACAGTAAAATGCGAAACATGATTAAAACACACAAATGGCAATTGTTTACTGAGAAGTGCATTAAAAGCGATTGCTTTTATAGGTTGAAACATGGAAGGCATTTGGTATGTGGTCCAGCTGGGCATGATGTGTGCGTGTCTCTGGACAATTTAAGTGGCCCACGAGGCGTCCAAATTATTCTGCCAAATTAACTGCATTCAATTGAAATGAATTATGATTGCCAGTGATTTGAAGCTGCTACTGCAAACTACAAACTACAAACTGCAAATAGCAAATGGCTAATAGCAAATGGCAAACTGCAAAATAGCAGCGGTGACATGCAATGCGGGCCAAGAGGAAGCCATTCTTCTTAGCCACTGGCAGACAGCGTGTAAAAAGCATTTTAACTGTACACATACCACGCCAAGCACATTCCTTAAGTGTTATTCTTGTGCATCATGCAACTTGGGGCGTAACCCAGGAGTTGCAAGTCAACCAAACTTGACTTGACAGATTTCACATCGTTTTTGAATGATTTGTCTTTTGAGGTGCTGACGCCTTTTGTCTCTATGTTTTTGTTTTTTTTTTGGCGGATTTCATTTTGTTACTGCATTAGCATAAATGTATGCGTGTGTGTGTGTGTCCCAGTCTGCGGCAAGTTTGGGGCCAGCAGTCGCAAGAACACAAAAAAAGCCACCTGACCAGGTCGAACCGCAGCCGTAGAATTTGCTCATTTCTTTGCTAGCTTCAGCAATTGCAGCTCTCTTTCGCTGCTGTTCTCATCATCTCTCTCTCTCTTTCTCTCTCTCTCCCTTTCTCTGACTTAGTGTGTGTTTATCTTAGACAGAGCTGAGCCATGGCTGTGCAGCATTTCTCATGCTTAAGCCCGGCCAAGAACGATTCTGTATCTCGCGGATTGCGGACGTGTTTGGTCGCGTCGTGCGTGTTTTAAAGAATCGATATATATATATACATATATATATATATATATATGTGCGCATTTGTTATATTAGTGTAGACTGTGTACCTATCTAAAAATTGGCCATTTTTGTTTCTTGACCCACTTGTGTTAACCAAGAAATTGTATGGTAACAGTAGTAAAAGACCTCAAGGTCAGCTCAAAAATTCAATACGTATTTCAACGTGTGCTTTTATTTTTTTTTTCTTTCTTTTTTTGCATTTTATTATATATTTTTTGATTAATAGTTTGCAGTTTGTCATGCATATGAATTATTTGATATGTGTCTATTCAATCGATGACCATTAGCAATTCAGTAAAATTGTTTCGTGTTCGCTAACAAATTGCAATAAAAAAAATTTGCTGAATTGAATTAAATTGTTGCGGATTTTCATAGTAACGCCCTTAATGCTCTATCTCCATAAATTTATTGTGACTTTTTTTTAACGTGTAAATTTCGATATTTGATGTGAAATAGAAATATAACAAAAAAAAAATGACTTGCAAATCAGCTTCGTCGTATCTGCTAAAATTGGAGCAAATGGTAAGCAATTTAATATAACTTATGTTAAGTGATATAATACTAAGTGATGGTATTATTGTGTACACCCACACACACACACACACACTCGCACACACACAAACAGACGCGCGTTTAAAGTGGCAACACGTGTGAAGATTTGATTTCGATCAAACTGCTCAAGTTGCTTTTAATTGACTAGTTAGCCACTGGGCTATAACTATGAACTGTCATAAACAGTGGCAACAATAAGCCAACAGTTGACTGAGACAGAGACTGAGACAACGAAGACGTTGTCGCCCAAATATGCAAAACGTTAATACTGCAAATGCGCCCACCTACGTGTTGAACCAACAAATACTTGAATCTGACTTCGACTTCGACTTTGGCAACGAATTTGGCTTTGAGTGCTATTCAAACTGAATTCTTACTTATGTCAGCTGCGTGTTTTGACATTTGCCGCCATTGAAAAATGTATGTATACCCCATACACATATGTGTTTGCATGCAAATAAATTGCTTACAAAGTCCAAAGACTTAAGAATTCTCCAAATTGTGGCGCATCGCTTTGAGGCTAAATTGCTGAGACTAACTAAAAAAAGAAAAAAAAAAAAAAAAAATACATTTAGCCAAAGCTGTAAGAAACAGCAAGAATCAGCAGCAACAGTCACGAATGTTTTACAAATAAACAATTTAATATATTCATATTTATTTATATAAATTATATATTTGTTGTGCTAAGTCTTAGCCAGATCTTATGCACAGATGTACTTTGGCCATTCAATAGGGTATTCCCTAGTTAGCCAACAATTGTGCATGTTCTAAGCCATTATATGGCATTGTTGTGGCGGCATTAACGTCGCCCACAATAAGTCGTATGTGGAGAGGAGTGGAGTGGGGAGAGGAGAGTGCTTAATTTCATACGTGATTTGATGAAGTACCCCGAGTACAATTTGTACTCTCAAGTGGGAAAATTTCGAAAAGCGGCACAAAACATGCCAAGGTATTTACGGGTACTTATGGCAATTGTATATCGCAATGCCAATTTTCCACTACATTTTCTAGGCAATTTTGTATAGTTTGTCATGCCATGATTAGAACAGCAGCAATGACGACAACAACAACAAATAATACAACAACAATAGGCCAAAAACAATCATCGACAATTGGCCCGCTGGCAATTTGTAGTCAATCAAAGCTTAGAAAAATCTAAATTGCTCTGATTTCTGTATCTTTTTCTATTTCTATTTTTATTTCTATTTCTATTTCTATTTTTGTATGAATAGATGTGTTTCGATAGTGGGTGGCTTAGATTTAATTCGGTTATTTAGCCATTATTGCTGACCATTTAAGCAGCGGCAACAATTTGCATTCAGCGTGTTACGTGCCACATCAGCTTGTTAGCAGTTAATTATTTAATGATGCGGCAGCTAAAAAAAATTCAGGCTACTTTTAAATTTTGTTTTGCTTTTCAAATGTCTTTTATTATAATTTTCAATTGAGCCAGTATCAAAACAGTCAGTAGCTCGTTACATTGTAAGCCAAGTTTTTATTGGTGTCGCATATCAATTATTGCGTTGCCAAAAAAAGTTTTGCTAAACTTGGTTAATAATTCTTTAATGTATTTGGGACAGGAAATATAATTTGGCAAACACATCAAGTAAATATGCCAATATGTTATTTCATTTATATGTCATATTTTTGGTTGTTGTTTTTTATTTGTTGAATTTAGAATATTTTTTTTTTGTATTAATTATTTTATAAATGTTGAATTTAGAATATTTTTTTTTTTATTAATTTTAATGTTGAATTTAGAATATTTTTTTTTTATTAATTTTAATGTTGAATTTAGAATATTTTTTGGATTTTTATTAATTTTAATGTTGAATTTAGAATTTTATTTTTATTTTTTTTTTTTTTTTTATAAATTTTTATTGTTTTGTTTGTTATAATTGTTTGTGGCACCTAAAATTTAAGTATCTTGATTATATTATTTTGGGTTGAAGCTAATAATATATTTTATGCATTAAGTCAATATTTTGTTTTTAATATATATTATTATATTGAATATATTTAATAAATCGAATTTTTTAGATTGATTACTAATTGATTGATCGCTAATTTTAGTATTAAGATATTAAATGAGACTTTAAGAATTATAGCTTGATCTAAAATTGTTCTTAATTAGTCAAATGGTATATTTCTATAAACAGAGTTTTTCTTTCCAGTGTACATTGGACATAGAAAATGTAGATAAATATATCAAATTTCCAGGCTAATATGGTATGAAATAAATAGTAAAATAAATAGTAAATTAAATACAAAATTGTAGATAGCAAAAAAATAATATAGTTTAAATATTTTTTTGTACATTGTTTCGAGTAAGAAGAAAATTTAGTTTTGCAGGCGAAATTAATTTTAATGCCTAAATAATTAATTATTGAAAGGGGGGGTTTTTTTTAAAGATATTTTAAGCATTTTGCGTTCTTTTGTGGTTTTTTTTCCAGCCCGAAATAATGATGTGAGTTCAATACATAAGCACATCGAATTCCCGAAGTGAGTCAATGGGTTTTGGAACAGAAAATAGCAGCCGTAAAAGAACGGTGTTTTTCCCATTCCAACACATTTATAACCGCCGCATCATTTAGGCCAGTCTAACAAGCCAGCCTAACGGCTGACATTTGGCAAAAAAAAAAATATATATTTTCACTTTGCCACAAAACCGAACAGAAATCAATAAGAGCCAAAATGTGTGTGTTCCAATTTTTTTTTTCTCCCGAAACTCTAAAGTTGGCCGCTTACAGTTATCAGCTATTGGCCAGCTCGCACTCTGCAGCTAACGGATGATGCTGTTCGCTGTTTGCTGTTTGCTGTTTGCTGCCGCCTAACGACCTCAAAAACCAGTTAGGAGTCAGTCAGAACGAAGCGGCAGCTTCCACTCCACTCGACACTTGTTCAATGGAATTGTTGTTATTGCTGTTTGATGTTGCTGTTTGATGTTGCTGTTGCTGTTTGATGTTGCTGCTGCTGTTGCTATTGCTGTTGCTGTTGCTATTGCTTTTGTCAAGTGTTCAACATTCCTAGCAGCCAGGCACAGTTGAGCGATTAAATGCATACATCTGTTGGCATTCGGCACTCTTGGCTCATAGCTGCTGACACTTTTGCATATGTGCAACGGCAGCAGCAACAGCAGCAGCAACAGCAGCAGCAGCAGCAGCAGCAGCGGCAACCAGCTAACACGCATATTTATGAGCAATTTTTGTGGTTGTTTGATTTTTATTGCGCATATTTTGTTGATTTTTTTTTTCTTTTTTTTCATTTTATCTTTCTCTCTTAGCCGATTTGTTTTATTGAATGTGAACAAGTTTTGCGACTATCAACATGTGGGTCACTTAGCCACTATGGCAACAGGTTGTTGTTGCTTATTTTTGTTGCTATTTTTTTTTTATTACTATTTATTTCTGGTGTTGTTCTGCCTGCTGTGGTTGTTGTTGTTGTTATTTGGCTGTGGCATTTTGCAGGTTGCAGTTTGCAGGTGCAGCTTGCCTTCATTTGCCGTGGGCGCATTCATGTTTAGATTCATCTGCCAGTTTATCTGCAATTGTTGAGCTTAACACGTTATCTGCTCAACAACGACAGCATTTAATTGCAATTTGTTGCACACGTTGTCATTTACACTATTCTACACACATTTTTCACTTTTGTGGCAAAGATGACATTTACGATTTGAATTTACTCCTTGCGATTTGCGTAGAATGTTTGACACATTTAAGGGAATTTTTTCATCAACATGTCGATTAATTGTGCCAACATTAATATGGATATCAAGATGAGAGTCAGTTAACTGGGCCGGCGACTGATTCGGGTCATATAACAAAGCCAGTGGGTTGTTTGTTGTCAGGAACAACAATGAAAATGATGGACACAAATGCTTTGGGGCATTCTGGTCTCAACGGCGCCCAACTGTGACAAACAAAATACCCAAAGAAATATATATAATATATACAAATATATATATATATATAGATGCTGTTTGAAATGTGTTTCGCCCTGTTCCGCCCTACGTGTGTGTGTGTATGTGTGTGTGTGCTGGCTGTTAATTAATGACTCTAACCCGATTTGTAAAACAAAATAAAACCAAATAACACTAAACCGAAACGCGAAAAAACCAAAAAAAAAAAAACAACAACCAAAAACAGGTGAAAGTATGGCTAGGCAATATACAAAACACAGCACAACACAACAAACAACAAACAAAGCGAACAACAACCGGCGGCAACAACAACAACAACAACAATAACAACAGGTTATTCGGGGTGTTGGAATGTGCGACTGGGCTGGCGACTCTAGAAAGTGTTACATAGCACACACAGACAACAACAACAACAACAACAACAACACCAACAACAACAACAACAACACCAATAAGTCTTAATACTGGCTTAAATATTAATATGAATATGATTTTGAAATTGTCCACCAGTGGACCCAAAATGTCAGCAAACTCAAATCACAAATTGACCTCTTCGATTTAAATATGGGTCAACTTTTGTCTTATATATTTACATATATTAAACGAACATATAACCCTATAACCCTATTACCTATAACCAGTAGCCATTAACCGTAGTCCATTTGGCCATTATGAAACAACATGAAGTAAGAATAATAACGTGTTTTGTGAGTCTTTGATCTTTGCCACAACTTCAACTGCTGGCGGCAAGCATGAATTCTTTGGAATTATTTGTTAATAAAATATTTGAAGCCGAAGATGATTTCCAAATGCATAAAACGTCATTAAGATTTGCTGAATTTTAAGTATTTTTCTCAATTTTAAAAAGCCAAATTCTTTACTTTTTTAAACAAATTCTTTTATATGAACCATTTTTTTTTTATTGATTAACCAACATTTTTTAACTTTGTATGCGTTAAAATTACAATTAAATTTACAATATACGTTTAGAATATTCAGTTCACAGCAAAAATATATAAATATTATTAACAAAATAGAATAATATTTCGAAGATAAACTATTTAATTTTTGATTGCTTGAATTATTTTTTATATTTGATCTTGCAAACAATTTGCCTGTCGACTGCCTATAAAAAAAACACTTTCGTTTTAAAATTTTTCAGAAATTAAAACTGAAACTGAAACTGAAATTCCCATTGCCATTTTGGGCGCTTTCATGCATAATTTGGCAACACTTGGGCCACTGAATTGTGCTTATGTATTATGTATGTGGCTGTTGCTCGATTTAGGTATTTTATGTATATTTTTTTTTTTTATTTTTTTATTTGCATGAGCCTCAAGTTTTGAATAAATCCGGAATACAAATGCGACGCACGGAATTTGGTTGCGTTGGATTGTTATCAATGTTGTTGCACGGCATTTTCATTGAAAGCGAAACCGAAGCTGCCACCAAAAAAAAAAAAAAAAATATATATATCTCGACTCGTGCAGATAATCGGATAATCTGAGCAACAATATATGTGCATATATATATATATATTTTTCAAGTACATAAGAAAGCACATTATGTGAATGCAATAATTTTGCACACTTGACTGGACCCCCTGCTTAGGGAGCAGCCAAACAGTCAAGATGCAGTTGGTAGTTGGCAGTTGGCAGCAGGCAGTTGGCCATAGTCGGTGCCTGCACCTCGCTTGGCTGGGTGCATTGACTTGGCAAGCACGTGCAGGCTATGCTGATGCATGTCTAATGCCAGGCGACTCAACGTCGATCCACTGACGACCATAGCGAACCGTTCCAAGCGACACGTTGGGTTGGATTGGCCATTGGCTATTGGCCAGTTCGCTGGGCGCCATTTGTTGTTTTGCTGCCAAATCCGCGTGGTCGAGTCAATTTTTTTTATGCCGCAGACGACGGAGGACGGTCATAAACAACAGCGTCCAAGGCTTGGCCCCAGTCCCTAGTCGACCTGTCGCTGCCGCTTTTAATTATGCAGAACACGCCAAGCTCAAAAAGAAAAAAAAAAAAATTAAGAAAAAAGCAAAGTTAAAAGCAAAGCAAATTTTCAAAATGCATTTACTTCAGCTTGTTCACTAGCCGGTAAATTATTAAGAGTCCATAATCAACGGGGCGTGGCGCATGCGCCAAGCCACAGTTCAGCTTCGAGACTTGCTTGTCAATAGTAGTTCCCCCCAGAGCACAGTCAGTGCCTATCAGCTGCCCATGTGCCCATGTGTCCAGCCACATCTGTAGTTGAACCCTTAACCTTGATAAATGCATCCTTTACTCCGCCAACAACAAGTTAAGCCTGGCTTGCAGCTATAATATATTTCTGGTCTCATCTTCAAGCGATAATATTGGTAATTTCCAACTCTCAATTCTTCTCTATAATATCATTAAATATTCTCACGTATCTATTTTTATTTTATATAATATATATTCCACACTAACTTTCGCTCGCCCTTTTTTTTTTAAGTTTATTTATTCTTTATGACTTCTTTTTGGCAAGCGATTGTTATTTATTTTTTCTTTGTTTTTACACTGCTTTCAGTTCTATTTCTTATTTTATTGTTTTGCGTTTTTTATAGTTTTCATCAAATCACATTTACACAAATCAAAACTTTCATCTCAATTTGAATTAAGTCCCATATTGTCTTGTCATTGTTTATATACATTTTTTATTTCTTTTTTTTTTAATAGCATTTTTATCATGCTTATAATCATTGATTGATTTTGATCATATTTCGATCCGTAGAAATTTAAATTATATTTTTTTTTTATGGATTCAAAGAGGTCTCCATTACCTTTACAATAATATTATAATGCCCTCTACGAGGTTATAATAAATGTAAAATATATATGTATATATGAGTATTGTATGTATGTATGTATGTATGTATGTATGTATGTTTGTATGTATGTCTGTCACTTGCTCCCCCTTAACTTGAGCAACGAGCAGGAAACCTCGTTGTTCTTAACTCAAGTGCATTTTGCTTGAGTAGGAAAAAAAGCATCGGCCACGAAAAGCATACAAACAATGCATATTAAGGTGATACCTCCCCCCACACACTCACTTCCCCAGCGCTCCCTTCATATCCCAATCTTTTAAACTTCGTCGCCTGTTTTTTTTTTTTTTTTTTTTTTTTTGTATTTTAAGAAGGTTCTATTGCCAGAATGTGCAGCGTCGTGACGACGACTTCCTACTTCCGCTTACGAGTCGAGCATAGGCATTACGATCGTGTCACGCTGCGTTGGCGTATAAAAAAACGTGAATGTGAATGTGAATGTGAGTGTGAATGTGACTGTGAATGCTATTGTGATTGTGAATGTGAGTTGTGAGTGTTAACGTGAACGTATCGTAATTATGGCCTAGGCAAAGCAAGTCTGGCAGTATTCCTACTTCTACCATGTTGGCCCCAGCACATTGGCCTCTTGCACACACACACACACAACAAAACCTATAAATATAACTACACACACACACACACACACACACACTTCGTAGATAAGAGCACGAGCTTTGGTTATTGTTGTGCCATTGCAAGTACTTTAATACACTGAGCTAAATAATACTTGCCAAAGCTTTATTAATTATGTATACATAATAAAAATAAGTAAGAAAAATTGCCTAAGTTGTGTCACTAAAATATGAATGATCACATATAATTTTCACTATTGATTATATATTTTAGTCTTCCAATAATAAGATGCATAACTGATGAGTTTGGTTAGCATTTAATCTGGTCTTTTCTTTTCCAGAGAATACCAATTCTCAGTTATCTAAGTGAATATTATTTACTTTCAATAAGATTAAAAATTGTTGTGTGAAAACTTTGTATATTAAGCTTAAGCTATTCCCTTGAAATGCCTGATATAACACCGCTTAATTCTCTCTGTGTACCGAGTGTCTAGTGTCTAAGCCCATCAGTATAAAGCTGAAGTTGCAGTTGCAACGCAGAACTCCATTTTCAGTTGCAATGTTCTATTTTCCTATCTATTCTGTTTTAGTTTTCTGTTCCTACCTTTTTTTTTTTTGCACTTTACCTTGCCACAATTTGTATGCCAGGTTGTGTCTCATTGTTGTTGTTGTTGTTGTTGGCCTTTTTGTTAGCTGGCTTTTCAGCTTGACTACCGTAAATAAGTCAATCAACTTTGGTTACGTTTGCTCGGCACGTCCCACAAGCAAATTATACTTTGGAACAAAAACAAAAAATAAAAAAAAAAACCTTCATTTTGCCCCTTTTTCTCCAAAAGTTATAAAACAATGATACATAATTTTGTATGTATGCAAGCGTCTGACATTCTTATTACATATTAAATAAGTTTATTACTGTCAGCGATATATAGCCTTATATCGATTATATCATACCTAATTCGAATCCTAATTAGTATCCGGATTATGTCATACGGAGCACAATCTGAAGAATTTGGAGGCTCAATTCTTAGCACATTGAATTGACTAATAATTAAACTATTATTATTATTATTACTAACTGATTGTACTAATGTGTGTATTCCAATATATATATTACAGGGCTCCGATCCACGAGCGGCCACCTGTCGCGGAAAATTGCAAAGTCGTCGCTGTAAATTGAACCAAGAGATCAATAAGGAGCTGAGATTGCGAGCCGGTGCCGAGAATCTATACAAGGTGGGTACATCAAGCCAAGTCCCAATGATATCTCTAGCAACTCATCTTTGAATTTGCTTCTAATCTAACGTATTTGGGGTTGAGTTTAACAAGGAAGCGGAACATTCCTAGGAACATACAAAATAATTGCAGATCGATGTCAAGAATATGAAATATTAATTGAAATTAAGGATTACTTTTTTTTTATTTATCTAACTCTAAAACCACAAATAAAGTTTGTTTTATCTATTGCAAGCAAATTGCCTACATCTAATTTTAACGAAATATTTGTAAAACTCATCGATTTTTCCAATGAGTCTTATGGGATGTTAGGACCATAATTTTACGCATAACTTAAGAGTAAGATAATATGAAGTATATAAATTGTTACCAAAGCTTATCTTCATATAGATTGTTTCCTATTATAGCTAGTTAATATAGTCCAACGATTTTGAACATAACTATAAATCAAAAAGTTTTTTCTGTATTATTTAGTGTTTCGATTCAGCCATTATTGCATATATATCCTGCCTACAGATATGTGCCAAATTTTTTATCAAGATCTCAGTTATTCTTTTTCTAGTTTGCATAGAAACAGATAGATTGACTGGGTTATATGTACTCAACTAGTAATGCTGATCAGGAATATATATATATATATATATATATAGAATATATACTTGAATGCGTAACAAACTTTACAAGAAAATAATCAAAAATTGCTGCAGTTTTGACAATTGTGTTGAAAATTAGGAATGCGATTTAGGCAATTTGGAATGGGTGGTAATTTGAGGATTATCTATTTGCAAGGGTCTTTAGGAGCTTGTGGCATCTTGAAAGGAAACATTTTGTAATCATATTTAAACTGATTTGCAGGCAACTACAAATCGCAAGCTGCGGGACACCGTCGCCCTGGAGCTGAGTTTCGTCAACTCCAATTTGCAGCTGCTCAAGGAGCAATTGGCTGAGCTAAACTCATCTGTGGAGATCTATCAAAGCGAAAGGTGAGTGATTTGATCATTAACTGCTCCACTGGCTGCAGCGATCAACCTGCGCCCATTTCCCAAATAATTTGTTTGTTTAATTTTTTTTGTTTTTTGTTGCTTTTATATGCATGCAAATGTTGAAATGTTGTTTGCTGAAGTTGTAGTTTTCGGTTTTAGTTTTAGTTTTATTTTTTTTTTAGTTGCCCTGCTGCTGGCTGGGTTCGGTTGGGTATGCAACTATTATGGGGCGCTACCCGGCGTGGCAGCTGTAATTTTTGCGCATCACTTTCTGGTCAAGCGCCTTTTTGCGCCGTCGAGCGGAACGAAATCACAGCACTAAAAAAAAAAAAAAAAAAAAACAACAAAGAAAGTGAAAAAGCGTCATTAAATGCACAACTGACAAAAATACAAATATGAAACAACAACCAAACCGAACGAACAGTAAAAGTATTTCCACCATAAACAAATTGTATATTTCCCATCGCAGATATTGCATATATATTTATGCCGATCTAAAAAAAAGATGTATGAAAAAATTCAATTAAATTACATTATTAAAGCAAATCAACAAAACTCAATTACTATTGGTGATTGGGGTTCGACGATCGACATAAATAAAAAAAATAGTTATATATGTTTTTTTTTATTATATTGAACTGATTGACCGGTTGATTGGAGCTGAGCAATTAGTAGGAAATTCGTAGTAGCAAATCGAACTTGTAATTTCTATAAAAGACCAACCGGAACGATTTGCCTAAAGCAAGTTAAAAACCCTTTTTTTTGTATATTTTTTTATTATTTAGTGTATTTATTTAAAAGTTAAATGCTTGAAAGCATTTTGGCTGCTCAACTACATTCAATAAAAATATATATTGCATAACAATCTGAACTTAACAATTCCCTTACTTTTGGTGTCCATTTATAGCCATGAGGGTATAATGCCCATGATACCTTTGGGCCTCAAGGAGACAAAGGAAATCAATTTCATGGATCCATTTTCGGACTTCATATTGGAGCACTACAGCGAAGAGCCCTCGATGTATATGGATGCCATAGCCGATATGACAGACACCAGACAGGTTAAATACAATAATAAATAAATTTTCGATCAACAAATGAATAAATTTCGTACACATTTGCAGGCTTCAAAGACGCCTTCGCGGGACGCACTTGGTGTGGCGCTGCTATTCCGTTACTACAATCTGTTGTACTATGTGGAACGGCGCTTCTTTCCGCCCGATCGGAATCTGGGCGTCTATTTTGAGTGGTACGACTCGCTGACCGGTGTGCCCTCCTGCCAACGTACCATTGCCTTCGAGAAGGCGTGCACCCTGTTCAATCTGGGCGCCATCTATACACAAATTGGGGCACGCCACGACAGACGCACGGAACGCGGCTTGGACGCGGCCGTTGATAGTTTTCTACGTGCGGCCGGCATTTTTCGTCACATCTACGACATATTCACAAATGCACCATCGATGGACCTGAAGCCACAGGTGCTCGATGTACTGGTATCGCTTATGTTGTCCCAGGCACGTGAGTGCCTCTTCGAGAAGCTACAGCTACAGATTGAGGCATTGGGTCTAGTGGATTCCAGTCATGTAAGAAAAAAAAAATATCAGAATCAGAAAATTCTTTAAAAACAAAACAATTTGTTTAGTTAAATTGCATTCTCAATTAATCAAAATTTAATGTTTTGCATTGACATTCCTCAAAAGTCATATTCAATTTTTAATAACCAAATTGCTACCAATTTTGCTGGACTGTTATCAATCGCACGTGCGAGTTGACCAAATGTGGCATTTGGCTGTTTTGCTGAAATGTGAGATGACTGAATTAATTGATTTGGGAATTATTGCAGCTGTTTCGGGACTTGGCTGGTGAGGCGGCACAGCTATCGCTGGAGTACAATGAGATGCACAAGAACATCCAAGTGAATGACACGCACACCTATCTGCCCGAGTGCTGGGCGGGTCTGGTGCCGCTCAAGGCCGAATTGTACAAAGGTGAGTCGCAATTGTTTTTGGCCATAATAACAATTGAAATTGAATTTTACATTCATCATCTAGCGCTGGCACATCATTACGAGGCGCGGAGCATTGATGCGTCTGTGGGCGGCGACAATGGCGACAATGGCGACAATGTCTCGCTGGGCACCAAAAAGAGTCAGACAGTGTCATCGAACGAATCGTTCATTGGCAATGCGCGGGAGGCGCTGCGTGCCACAGAGGCAAACAGCGAGTGCGACGAGGAATGCGTCAGCGTTGCTGCCATCAAGCGCACTCACTTGAAAGAGGCACTGGCTAGTCATGAGGAGGCGCAGCGTTTGCAGCGCATGTGCCGCTACCTGAAGGTGAATCACTTCTTACCAAAAAAAAATCCCAAAAAAAATATACTCATTTTGCATTTCAATTGCAGAACAAAATATCCCTCACCCAGGTCATCAAGGAGGCGTACTACAAGACCCAGGACGAGTATGAACGTTTCTGCCTGCATGCGCCGGCCAAGAACATTGAGGAATGCTACGATCTGGTTGAGCGCACCGTCGAAGGTGACACATCATCGTCCATGTTCCAAAATTTTAATAAATTAATATTAAATTTTCTTCTTTTTGCATGGCAGCATCATCGAAGTTTACGCTTTCGTTGACCGGCCCAGATTTTACATCCTACAAAGTGGATGATCCGTTTAAGCGACTGGGTCCCATCGCAATATTCTCTGCACGCCGTCACTGGACGGCACCGCGTTGTGTTCGGTTGCAGAAGGGTTCGGCGATGTATCATGATGCGAGCAGCTATCATTGCCACTGTCCCACATCGGATGAGAGTCACGAGGCTGGCTGTAGCCTGTACAAGGAGGAGCTCGAGAATTTTGGATTTCATGTGCGTGGCGATGCCCCTGTGATAATCGCCCACGTCGAGATCAATTCACTGGCCGATGTACGTATACCTTAAGCCTTGACTGAACTGAAGCAATAATTCCATTTTCTATATGCAGCTGGGCGGCATCAAGGAGGGTGACTTCATTGTTGAAATCGCTGGCATGGATGTCAAGTGGTACTCGCACCAGCAGGTGGTACGGCTCATCCAATCGTGTGGTGCGGCTCTGGAACTAAAGGTTATCACGCCAATGGATCGTAATTATCTAAAGGTGGGCTATTCACACAATATAAATATTCCTGATTTTTATATAATATTATTGATTATTGGTCATAAATTACAGCCACTTTCGTCGAAGGGATCCATATCAACGTTATCGGCTGCCAGCTCGTCGGGCGTTTCATCTGGATCATCCAGCCCCACCAGCACCACCACAAAGCCCAAGCTGCGAATCAAGACATCAGCGAAAACGCGTTTTGTGGGTAGCGTTTCATCCAGTTCATGGAATCCCTTTCGACGTACGCCGAGTCTGGCGAAGATTTTCTAAGTTGCACTGGGGGATTCTTTAGCTTAAGCTATGCTTTAATTTGCGCAGCGCAGTGGCCATTATTTTGCATAAGTGCAAAGTGGATTTTTTTTTTTAAATATACATATGCATGTATATATGTATAAATATAAATATGTACTTTAAGGCTGAGGCGAGCCTGCTCTGAATTATTAATATTTTGGCAATTGTACTTTTATGTTATGATCCTCTGGATTCCATTTATTTTCTGCCCGCATGGAAAATATCTGTGAGAATGCAAATGAATCATGCATAAATACGTTTAATCATATGTTAATCTATAAAAAATAGTTTTGCAGAAATTAAAATTCTGTACATTATTTACGAACATTTTTGTAAAAAATGTGTATAAATGTATAACACTTTTGAGTCGAGATGAGTGAGAAATAATGAGAAAAACAGTTCAGAGTTAGCGCCCCAGATCCCAAAAAGTATTTACATATTAAATAATTGTAAATGCATTAATACATATGTATTATTTATGTATTTATATCTATATATACATACATATATTTCAATGCATTAGGGCCTAAAACATGCTATGCGTTATGTTAATTTTAAATCTAATTATTTTTAAATGTGTTTCACGTTAATATGTAACTCTGAATATTTAATGAGTTAATAATACGTAGATTTCTATGTATATATGTATATTATTAAGTAACAACTATTTTGTATACACTCTTTAAAAGCCATTTTATATAACATACATATATAAACGTATATATATATATATTCATTACATTACATTACTTTATACACGAGCACGTATTTTATTGCATTGATAAAATATTTATTAATAAATTTTTGTATGTGTGCAAGTCAACAACATTCTTTTTTCACGTTAATTTGGAAGTTCAGAAATTCAGACAGATTATAAATTTCGGTGTTTTTCAAGCAATTATTATGGCATTTCAACAGTTGATCGATAATATAAAAAGTTCATTGCTCTCATACAATTTTATTCTCTAGATATTCTCATATATTAAATACAGCTTGTGTTTGGCAGTTAAATATCAATTTCATAAATATCGAGCGATTTTTGCCAACCATTGAGTGAGGTTTGCCAATATATATTTTAAATTCAAATAAATCTAGGGAAATGCATTGAATTTTATAGTTTTATTTTTTAAAGTATTATTTGAGCACAAAAAAAAAAAATGGTAAATACAAGCATTAAAGTAATTTTAAATTAGTGTATAGACAAAAAAAAATAGTCTAATTTAACTTATACTAAATTGTTATGATCCTAAGTACAAATCCAGTCATTCGCAACTCGTGCAAAAGCTAACTGCACAAATTCCTTGGCTTGGACACGTAATCAATATCAAAAGCCAACACAATGTGTAAACTTTTCCGTCTCCTCCGGCGATGCTTACAACAAATAGCCAACAATATCATCATCATCATCATCGTCGTCATCGTCGTTGTCTCCCGCAATTTGTCGACGTAGCTCGCAGCGACCCAGAGCCTCCAGGTACGGCTGCAGCACCGACATCGAGCGTCACTGATGATGCTGATGCTGGTGCCTATGGAGTGGCGATGCCTGTGCTTGGGCATTCGCCGCCAGTTGGGCGGACGAGTGCAGAAATGGTGTTAGCAATTCCATCGGCAGTGGGAAGATGATCGTCGAGTTCTTCTCCGCTGAGATGCTGCTCAGCGTTTGCAGATAACGCAACTGCAATGCCGACGGACTGGCCGATATGATCTCGGATGCCTCCTTTAGTGCACGCGACGATTTCATTTCGCCCTCGGCGGCAATCACTTTGGCACGTGCCTCCCGTGCTGCCTCTGCCTCGGCAGCCATTGCGCGCTGCAGCGCTGTGGGCAGCGAAACGTCCTTGCTGCAAATGGGGCAAGTATATTTCATTTAATAAAATCCGAACAGACTTCTTTGCATATTAATTCCATATAATTTCAGTTTCGATTTTTGGACTTACATTTCGACACGTTCCACTTTGACGCCCCAGGGATCGGTGGCCTCGTCGAGGGACATTTGCATGGTGTGCGAGATGGTCTCGCGTTCGGTGAGCAGCTCCGAAAGATTACGTGTGCCGAGGACGTTGCGCAACGTGGTGGCTGCCAGCAGTCGTGTGGAGTGGCTGTAATTGGATACCTGAATGACAGCTTTGAGCGGATCACTGATGCGATAATAAACGACTGCATCGACAGTGACTGTTACGGAGTCCTTGGACAGCACCTCCTGTGGCGGCACATCGAACGAAACGGTGCGCAAATCCACCGGATAATAATCATCCACACAGGGCAGCACAAAGAAGACGCCTGGGCCACGTGCTCCACCACTACGCAATCGACCCATGCGAAAGATGACGGCACGCTCGTATTCGGAGACCACCTTGAAGCAGATGAACACCGAGATCGGAAACGTCAGCACCATTATCAACACAGATATGGCAGTTGCCAGCATCTCCACGCAGCCCATGTCATCATTCTCAGCTGTCAGATATGGAAAGGGATACACAAATTAGTGGATGTTGGCAATTGAACCTCAATTGAAGGCACATGTTCCTAATGTGGCACTTGTTGCTGTTCCTATAAAAAAACACAAATGTTTTTTCAAGCTGCCTCGGATTTCCGTTGGTTCTCCAACTGCAGATTGACAAGGCCCAACATGGCCCCAAAATAAGACGAAACCAAAGAAACAATTTTGACAAACATTTGTCATTTTTGTGTTATTTCGATTTCTGTTAACAAATTAAGTTGGCAGAAATTACCCAATTTTAACGCTTTTCAAAATTGTCAAAAAATTTGAATTTGATTAACTAAAAAAAAAGCATAAGCCTAAAACAAGTTCTTCTTACTAAAGACTTTTTTTTTGCCCTTTTGTTAATTTGACATAATAATAATAAATTTTTTTTTGAATTTCAATTTAATCACACACAAATTGAGTACAAAAAAGGCAATATTATGTATAAAAAGTTTTCAAATTAATGTTAACAATTGTCGTATTCTGGCCATATGTATATAATATATATGCCACACAAATGAAATACATGGAATTAAAGTTTAAATGGAATTTCTACTTGTTAAGTCTCAACTTAGAGATTCAATTGAAAAGTTGTGTAAAAACTCAATTGTTTATAATAATGTGAAGCGATTCATTAGCAAAATGCTGTCGAAATTATGTATGTACATAAATATGTATTTATTTTGACTGCTAAATGCGCTGCTGGCACATATAAAAACCTTAAGTACATACAAATGCGTATGTACACTCAGAAAAATATAAATTTTCTTAAAATTAAAAAGACTATTTTTTTTTTTTTTTAAATTTTCTATATATATTATAAAAGTCAATATTTCTAAAGAGTAAAAATCCAAAATGTTCTCTCTGATATTAAGATAATAATCAAGGGTTCTTGATGAATTTAGCTGCTGTCTGCAGAATTTAGTTTTTAAAATTAAATTATAATAATTTATAAACTTAGTAAAATATCTGCACATTTGAAATTTTAAAATACTAATGTTAAATAATAATAATATGTTCAAACATACAAAAGATTTGAAATTTATCGTTTTGTGTACACATTAAAAACACCGCTGGAAATTAAACGAATATTTTCCAAATGTTTGAAAAAATGTGCGGTGAAATTATTAAAAACAAAATATATGCTTTTGAAATATAATTTCTGAATATGCGATTTTTTTTTTTGAGTGTACTCGTAATTGTATATTACTGGCAGTTTGAGCTAATACTACCAATAGCGGCAAACTAAACAATCGCCATGGTGCCGGGGCAACTGGAACATTTATGGAATGTTTATGTAGTACGAGTACGGGAATATGGTGGCCAGTAGGCAGTCTATATGTGAATGCCAGCCGGGTTATTTTCAGCTTGAACTTTTGTTTATCTTATAAGTTTCGACAATACGATTTATATCACGGATACCGATCGGATCGTATCGAATCGGATCAGATCGGATCGGATCATTTGCCGTCTCGACGCGTCAATCGTCAAATATTTATTTTCACTTGTCAACAGACAAATGTTTATTGTTTGTTGCATACTTCATAGGTGGTCGTCGCTATCTGATCGATACAATTTAATACCAACGTCTAATGAATCAGTTTTATCTCTGTTTGCTATGGCAAAAAAACAAATCGTTTTTGAATTATGATTTTCGCAACGCATAAAAGTGAAAATTTATGGCACATATATGGGATGTGATGGGGGCGAGGATGGAGGAAATTGAGTTTGAGGTCGAACATAACGAAAACTATTTGTAGTTGTATCTTTAGTCATGCGTGAGCATTTTATGAACTGAACAAACAATCCAAATAATCTCAGAAATGCGGCCAAATTTCAACATAAATCAGTTGCCATATTTTAATTGAATCCGGAAAGCAATAAATCAAATATATTCGACATGTGCGAAGAGTGAAGCTAAACGATGATTTTTAATCTAAAACTATATCTTTTGATTATGGTATATGCATAAAACCATTAAACTAATGTTGAAATAATTGAACTATATTTACATGTTTTGAGTCCTTGATAGGGATGTGAGCTGGAGTTGATCTGCACCGTGTGCTGCTGCTGTTGCTGTTGCTGCTGTTGATGCTGTGGATGCTGATGATGCTGCTGCTGATGCTGCTGCGGCGGACTCAGTGAGAAGGAATCAGGGGGGCTTTGTGTTTGTACGGCGACTGCTCCTGGTGCGCTGACATTGAGGCGCGTGCGATGCTGGTGCGGCGAGGCAGGATGCATTTTTGATAAATGTTATTTAAGGTTTGTGATATATGATTATCCTCTGCCGATTTCTGAATCGATAATAAAGTGCACGATCAGCACTGCACGCGTTCAGCGCACGTTTTCAAGTGAACAGCCTGCCACACGTAGCAAGTATAGAGGCAGGCAGTTGTTCGGCTCATTTCACACGTTGCCGATTACGGCGGCGACGCCCCGCATCCGGCTAAATGAAAATCCACAAAATACACGAGACGTTCGCGGAGGCAGCAGCAGCAGCGATACCAGTTCATCTTTTTTTTCTCAATTTCTTTTCTTTTTTTTTTTTTTTGTTTTGGTTAATTTTTTCTTTTGTTTAGATTATTAGAAACGAACGAACGAAAACTGTGGAGGAGCTGGAGATAATTTATAAAGCACTTCAGGCAACCAAAAAGTTGCTTTATTCTTGGATGCCAACGGGGCCGTATTGGGTGTGAGCACCACGAGGTGCCTGTCGGAGTTGCCTGCAACTTGTTAGACATTTGTCTTAATCAGGCAAGAACAGCCGCTGCATATCTATTAACAAGAAAAGGTCAAGCAATTTCAACAAAATTTGACAAAGTTGCAAAAGCTTTCCAGTCATGGCTATAGTTAATAATCAAACAAATGTGATGCATTTCAATATTAGGCAAGAGATGACATATCGAAAGAGCTCCATGATCTCTGTTAATATGAATATATATAAAGCAATGGAACATATATATTTACTGCTATAAAATTAGGCAGTCTTTAAAAATGCACATATCTTGGGATTGTTTAAAAAATTTACAATTTAAATATGAAAAATAGATAAATTTAAACCTCAATTTGAAAACATACGACTGTATTATCTGAAGTCGAACTCGTTTTTGAAAAATCAAAAGTCTTGTGATCTAGGCAAATATTTGGAAATTTTATTATTTTGGTGGAAATTAAATCGAAAAAAAGTTAGTCTCAAAAATTAGACTTTTTTGAGTATCCTTATGGTTATCGAATGCATATACTTTTTTTTTTAGCAGCAAGTCTACAGATTTATACTCAATGATTCGAAGAATTTTCTAAAATAATTTTAATTTGACTTTTTTTAATCAATATCAGAGTAGTTGTTCTGCCAAAAAATATTACGTTTGTTCTCTGATTAAAAGTCCTATTCAATTGTTTGGTTTTTTAGATAACATTCAGAGCTGTACAAGCTAATCCATAGAGCTAAAAAAAAAGCTAAGAATTATTTTTTTTCTGATTATTAATTATTTTTGTTACTTTCCCAAAAGTAAACTTTAGGCCTTTTCTGACAAAAGTTGACACCATAGATGTAAGATATATTCTAGGATATATATATTCTAAGATATATTCTATAATATATATATTCACCTAATTATTCCACGTCATCAACGAAAATTTGATTTGTTGAAGACTTACTATTTATTTATGATACGGCAAATTGGCAAAGTTTTTGTTAATTTTCCGCAATGGCAAAATATAGATTTCGCCAAAATAGCTTCAATGAAATGTGCAATTGTGCAATTTAATTTAAATTTGCGATTAATTTCCCATTTTGATTGCTAGAACGATAATTAAATGAACGATTTCGTTTTTATTGGTTACACTTCATTTGCTTTATTGTAATTGTTTCGTTTATAACAAATTAGTATACAATAAATGCGCCTTATTCTGGTTATATCGAAAGTATTTTGTGCTTTCGTTAATAGGGAATATATATATATATATAATGAGATTTGCAAGTCTGCAGATGCAGTTACATTTACGGATCGAAATTTATATGTATAATCTACACTTTTGGTTGTAATTCTATATATGTATTTTAAATTTATATAAGTATAATTTTGATTCTTCGTTGTTGAGCTGAAATGGTAAGGCACATTCTGGTTATATAATAATATATATATATATATATATAATTTACATATATTTATGCGTATTGTATTTAAATTTCATGATTGATTGCTCATTGTGGTTTAAGTGTAGGGATTGTTTGCAGAATTTGGTCGCAGCGTTTTAATTCATGAATAATGTATGTAATTCAAGAATAAACATACATATATAATTTTTATATATTTATATATAACAAATTCAACAAAATGCATAGAAAACTTGTATCGATCTAATCAAATACAGTAATTTTTTTCATAAAATCAGTTTAAATTTCTCAGTATTTTTTTTTTTTTAGCAATATTTTGCATATCATCAAAAATGTTCAATTTGGCCGCTGTAAATATCTCTGCATACATACATATATTGTATATATATTTTTTCTTACAAATTACTTTTGCGTAAAGCTAACACACTGATTGATGTACATGCGTACATAAATACATATTTCTAGTGTTTTAATTGACTGAGCAATGTGTATATTTAGCCGTGGCACAGGCTGCAACAATATTTGCCTCTCCTTTCATCATCCCTCGATGTCGCTCTCTATCTCTCTCTCTCTCGCTCGCACACCGTTTATCTGTTTCTCTGTTCTTCTCACTCACTAATTGTGTTTGCATTTCATGCAAAATAAAATCAAATAATACCTTAAAAAATATAATTTTTTTTTTTTTCAATTATTTCCTGTGCTCTCCTCTCAAATTCTTTTTCCGCTACGGCAATCGCATGGAAACAATTGATAAACAGCCAGAATCGACGCCGCCACTTGCTCCACCCAATTGTTGTTGTTGTTGTTGCTGTTGTTGCTGCTGCTGACGCCTTCGTCAATCATTGTACATACCATCAACCAGAAAGTCCATGCGCCTGTAATGGCGAGTACTCCACAAATCCCGAAAGCGACGATATATAATGATAAAGACAGCAATGGCCAGCGGCACAGCGAGCATTACCGATATGATGGGCACTATATACTCATTCTCTCTACGATTGGTTAGGCTGCTCATCTCCTGAACGGGCAGAACGTGCGGTGCAACACTTCCAGCGCCAGCAGCTCCAGCTGCTTCCAATTTTTCGCCCTCCAGTGGTTTGGCCATGCTGTATGTTACTGTTGGCTTTTTGGGACGTGGTGTGGTTGTTGTGGTTGTTGTGGTCGTTGTTGTTGTAGTGGTTGTAGTGGTTGTTGTGGTTGTAGTGGATGGAGTGGTGCTGGTGGTGGCGCTGGTGCTAATGGTGGCGCTGGTACTGTTGGTCGTTGTAGTGTTGCTGCTATTGCTATTGTTGCTTGTTGTGGCAGTGGCATTGACACCAATTGCTGGCCGTGTGCCGTTGTTGTTGTTCTTAATATCATCAAGTGTAACGCCATTGGCAACAATTTTGCCGGATTTGGGTGTTGGAATTGGTGCGTTTGTTGATTTGATTGGTGTTGCTGCAGCTGGCGTAGCTGTTGTAGTTGTGTTTTTTAATTTTGACCTACGCACTGGGACCGTATCTGTTTTGGTAACACCGCGTGCCAACACCGGAGTCTGATTCTCCGTACTATTCGACTTACCCTCCAGTTGCGGTTGCTTTGCAACCGCTTCCAATTTAGTGGGTTTCACACGTGCATTTGCATTCACTATTGTTGTTGTTGTTGTTTTTGTCGCATTGCTGTTGCCTGTTGTGTTTGTGGAACTGAAAACATTGTTGCTGGCTGTTGTTGCACTTAGTGTTTGATTGGTTGCTCCCAGCGCTGTGATCAATAGCTGCATCAATAGCAGTAGCATCGGAATTGAAAGCACCTTCATTTTGTTGAGTAAAATGCACTACTGTTAATGCTAAAATTGGCAACAGTTTCGCTTTCCTTTATATTTGGAATATTTGTGGAGTCCAGTAACAAAACTATCGATAGTTACACGATAGTATTGTCAACACTAGCTGTAGCGATATTTGAAAAATACTAATTCCTTTCAATTATTTAATTGGCAGTTGGCGATACGCTGATTTGAATAATAATTAATTAATTATTAATCATTTTACCGCATATCCAAAAGATAACGGTTAAATAACTAAAAAGTGTGTACTGAACAGCTGTTGGTATTTTTAGCGCTCTGCTTGTATGCAATCAGGGAAGCTGCACAGCTGACGCAGATGTTATCGAAATAAGCGCAAAGACTTAAACATAATAAAAATTAAATACAAAATCAAACATAAACCGACCGTATTGAATCACTTTGCCAAAAAGTCGTAAGAAGACGAAATAATTTTATAAGTAACTGCATTGCCCCTGACATGCTCTGGAATTTCCATAGTTAGTATGGAACAATCATTTGAATTTTAATCAATGTTAATAATCAATTTTAGATTTGGGCAGTTTAACTTTAATCTACAAACGTAGCTTTTCTTTCCAGAGACCCCAAAATATGACTAATAATAGATATGTACTCCGTTAATGTCAATATCAATATGTATGTATATTTATAACGTACTTTGTAAAGTTTCTATAATTATTTTGTATGTTATGGTTTATCTCTTTTTTAAATGTGTTGTTTTTGTTTTTTTTGTTTTTTTTTTTTAGCTAATAATAATATTCTCTTTAAACTGATTTGTATGTCTTTCGCGTTTGACTAGCGCGTGTTAGTTAATTGCTTTTCTGAACAGCATAAAATGTAACTACTTTTTTTTTGTTTTTAATATTTTCTTTTTGGGTTTTATACGCTAAACAACATTATTGCACATGTAAAGATTAATAACATAGCCCAAAACTATGTGTTAGAAACAAAATAGTTCAATGTTTTTGGGTGCTCCTCCAGCACCAGCTGCTCTCCTCCGATCTCACTCCTTTCAGTGCCATCAGCTTAATGGGTTTGAGTTTTATGTCAAATGATATGTACGCCTCCAATTAATTGCTCGAAATGTGTCATGGTCATTTTTGGGGGGGATGGTGGGCAGCAGGTTCATTATATTAAGTACAGCCCAATTTAAAACAATAGAGCAGCTCGTGCTGCCCCCGTATGATGATGTTGTTGTTGTTGCTTCTGCTTTTGCTGCTGCTGTGGTTGCTGTTGCTGTTGCAGTAGTGGTTGTTGTTGTGGGTGGTGCATGCTTGTTGTTGATGTTCTGCCAGTGGCTGCTGGGGCCGTTGGTGACTTTAATTCCTCCACAATAATGACGCCATGCTCATCAACCATGTGATTCAATAGTAAATTCTCAACCTGCTCATCGGATAGTAATTCTTTGGGTTCTGAGGATCTGTAAAGTAGTTTTTTTTTTTGTTGTTGTTGTAGTTGTTGTTGTATCACACACAATTCATAGCATAACGAAATCAACACAGACGATGACCAAGAAAGCAAGAAAAAACAAAATGTATATACATAGAGAGAAAAAGAGAGAGAGAGAGAGAAAAAGACAATTGTCAGCTTAGAGATAAAGTATTAAGTTAAAAATAATATGAATGATCGAATGTATTGATGCGAATCGAAAAGGATCAATAAAACAACATTGAGAAATGAGAGACTGTCACACTAAAAGTACAAGAATTTAAGAAAAAAATGCCAAATGTCTGTTTAAAGAAGCAATTAAGAAATTGAGCAAAATAAATAACGCAAAATAAAAACAAGGATAAAACTTGCAACAAGTTCAAATAAAATATTATATAAATATAATTTTCTGAACTTGTTGAAATTTGTTGTTATTCAATTTAGCATTATTTAAGGCAAAATAAAATAATAAAAAAAAACAACAACACACACACACACATTAATGAAATATTTGCAGTACATACAAATTTTGAGAGTAGATTTTTGATCTTGATTTTTAAGTTTTCTTGTCTGTTTAGATTAGTTTTTTTTTAGTTTTTTTTTTTTTTTTTAGTAGAAGCGTGCGTGCGTGCAATGCTGTTAGTTGTAGATATTGTTGTTGTTTTTGTTGTTGTTGCTGTTGTTGTTATTGTTCTTGTTGTTACTGGTTATGGTTGTGATTGAAATGTGTATTTAAAGAGCAAATAGACCAAATCAAAGCAGCCAATTCGATAGGAATTTTGTTTAATTGCAGTTGCTGATTAGTTTCGTTTTGTAGTTGCAGTTGCAGTTGCAGTTATTATTGTTATTTTAATGAATTTTTTTTTGTTTTTGTTTTTGGTTTTGATTTTGGTTTTAGGTGGGTGCAGTTGAAATTTTTAATTGCAGTTTGGCAGTTAATCGGATGATCTGTTATCGATGAGCGATTACTCGAGTACTCGGCATTGTGGCATCGATTAAATTAAATGAGCTTTGTCAGGCGATTCTGCAGCGAGCACAGCAGGCTGCTGGCAGCATTGCCGCTGGTGCCGCTGCCACCACCACTGCCACCGCCGCCGCTGCCACCGCCACGGCGACCGTTGACGCCGTCTACTGACCTGCTGAATAGAAAAAAATCACCGGCGCCGCTGCTGCTGTTGTTGCTGCTGCTGCTTGCGTTTGTTGCTGATGCTGCAGCCGCTGCTGCTGCTGCTGCAGCAGATACAGCCGAAACAGCTGTGGTTCCCGTTGTTGCATTTGTGGCAAGCAGTGCATCCGTCTCGCCAAGATCACTGGCCATTTCCGATTCGCTGTTGCGTCGCTCGAGTGTACGTCCGACCTTCTGAAAGCCATAGCTGAACACATCCTTCACCTTGTCGCCGGCATCGATCAGCAGATCCAGACTCTGACGTCGTCCGCTCGTCTTGAAGCTATTGGAGCGCGACAGCCACTGGCTGAGGCTTTGCTTGCGACTCATTTGGGCGCCGACGAAACTAAGGCCGCCGCCGCCGCTATCGTCTTGGAATATGGTGGTGCAGGTAACCTTGCGCTTTGGCTCGTCCGATGATGAGGTTGAGTGCTGCGATTGTGCATCCGGCTCCAGGCTGCCCAGGCCGTAGCCCAATCCCTGGTGACCACAGCCATCGAGAGCCTGCTGCTCCAGCAGCGATTGATTCGAATAGCTCGAGCTGGTGCTGTCCGAGTGCGACAGACGTATCTCCGTCCACTGGTCGATATCATTATCTGCTGGCGCCACCGAAGTGGAAGCGGATGCTGATGCCGATGCGGATGCCAGCGAACTGCTGCCGGATTCGGAGCGTGGCTTCACCTCGTATGGACCGTGCAGCCCCTGCGCCTGGGCAAACAGATTATTATCGCCATCGGTGGCGCTGGTGCTGGCCGATTTGTGCATGCCGCCAGCCAGCTTCTGTGGAAAGGTCAGCACCGCCTCAAAGTCATGCAACAGATGGGGGCAATCATGCGCATCCGTTTGCCTTTGCCGCGGCGAACTGGCCCCACTACTCAAGCGTTCCGGCATGCGCAAATACTCATCCTCCGTTGCCAGCTGTTGCTCCCGTTCCCGTTCCCGTTCCCTTTCCCGTTCACTTTCTCGCTCCTGTTCCTGATCCAGACCCGGCTGCAGTTGTTCGGCGCTCGCTGTTAGCGCATCGACGGCATCCACCTGTCGCAGCATTGCTTCATAGTTGAGCAGATTGTTGCGCTGCTGCCGCTGCCTATGTATATCCTCGGAGATCTGTTCCAGATTCTTTAGCGCCTCGTTGTAGGTCAACTTCGCAGCGCTGACCTTCGTTTCCAGCTCGTTGACGCGCAGCTTCTGGGCCTTCAGCAGGCCATTGTAGTTGGCCCGCGTCTCGTAGTATGGTCTACGTTAACGGACAAAAGGGAAAGGAGCGTGTAGGAAGAGGCGGGTGGGGGTGGACGAGAGAAGCGTTTACCGCATATTAGTCGGGGCATGTCAATTGGTGGCAGGTGAGGCATACTCACGAGCAGAGGGTACAATACAAAGCGTGCAAAATGCTAAAGTATCTCAACAAAAGTAAATTGCGCCGCAGCTGCAATCTATGAAAAAGAAACGAAACCAAAAGAAAAACAGAATAAAATAGAATAGAATAGAATAGGATGCCCCAAATGGGAAACCAAAATAAAAATCTGAAGAAAAATAAACCGAGTTTAAATAAAAAATAAAAATAAAATTGCATATCGGCCAGGCCGATAGTTTTCCCACTTCCTGGCAGAGCTAGGATTTGCAATATGATCACAAAATATTTTTCATTCAATAAATAAATATTCAAATATTATATTAATATTCGAATTAATTAAAAAAAATAACAAATTTTAAAAACTAAGCAGATTCTTAAAAAAATAAACCCTAAAATATCTGAGAAACTAAAAATGATGGATATACCATTTGTATATATATTGGAATAACTTCTGCCAGTTAAACAAAATAAAAAAAATATTTAAATAACTTTAAAAAAAAAAAAAAAAAAATAAACAAAATTTTTTTATAATTTTAAACAGATGTTTTAAAATTTGCAAATTTAAATTTAATTTCGGACTCAAGCCAAAAAAAAAAAAACATTTGCAAATAGGCGAAGCAAAAGATTCTTAGTAGATTCTTTTACATGCTCTGCCAGGAGCAGAATGCAGTAATTTCAAGATTCGGAGAGTGGATTGGGGGCAAGTGAGATACCTGGAGGCACGCAATGCCTGCTTGAGTTGGCCCTGGAGCTTGTTGACACGATTGTTGGCCACCTCGAGCTTCAGTTGGCACATCTTGAGGGCGTTCCGTGTATCGGTGACCTCCAGCTGGGATTGGTTGACTTTGCTAGCTGCATGGCTGAGCATCTCCTGGCAAGCGGTGTCCAGTGTGGACTTCTCGCCGAGTCCCTGCTCAGCCAGATAGACCATCTCCTTGGCGGCGGCATGAATCGATTTGGCCTTCTCATGATTCGCCGCCGCCTGTTGTGTCTCCTTGGCCAGCTGGGCGGCATAGATGCGCGACTCATAATAAGGCTTGGCGGCGTCAATGGAGTTGCCCAGCTTGTGGGCGGCGGCCTTGATGCGCACCACGCTCTCCGCCAGCAGGCGTTTGAATTCACATTTCGATTCCTGTGCAAAGAGAATACCGTTACATAAAGTTGGACGAAAGCCACACACACACACACAAATAGAGAGAGAGAGAGAGAGAAAGGGAGAGGGAGCGAAAGTGGGAGGGAGGAAAAAAAAATCAATACACAACTCACATCGAGCTCCACTTCATATTTGTTGATATTGTCCGTGGCCGTGTTTAGCTTCTCCAGCTCGATCTGCAATTACAGCGTACAAGTAAAGGTGGTGCAATCACATATGAATGCATATGGGGTAAATGGAGTATATACCTGGACACGGGGATCTACGGGCGTATTGCTTTCCGTTGACATTTCACCTGTTCGTGTCTCGATTTCGAGTTCGTTTTTGTTTCCACGCTCAAATCGAATTAAAATGATTGCGAATTGCCAATTCGTTGGTGAGCTTTATCACTTGACTGTCATTGCGGTTGCAGTGCAGCGTGCCATTGTTTTCATTGATTTCGAGTTAGAATTGTTTTTCGATTTAACTGTGTCAATTCGATATGACGAGAAGAAAATTAAGACCAGCGTTTATTAGTTGAAGAGCTTTCGGAAAACAACAACGCGTACACATAACTATGACAACACAGCAGGCGCAGCTTTTGCCATATGCAAACAGAGCGACGCGAAAAGCGAACCAGCTGACCGAGTCTCTGCACTTTGAAAGCTAGCCAAGCTCCTCGCTTTCCCATGAAATTTGACACGTGCCCATCATAACTATTACTTCCATAAGCGTATTTTCGTATTTTCCAAGACATATGAGCCTATATTTACATATTTATTATTATTTCTTATTCAATTAAAATACTCACTAATATTATTAGAGAGAGTATGCGAGCTTCGTATGCTTTTCGTTTGTGCTTTTATTATTGTGCTTTTTATGTTTGTTTGCACACAACCACTGATTAATTGTAGTGGCGCCCCCTAACGTTGGCTTTTCTCTCTTATGCAGTAATCAGTCTGGCAACATTTAGAGGAGCTTTTACTTGGTATTTTTGTAAAGTGCTCGCAACATTTGGTATTTTGGGGCGTTTCGCTTGCAATCACATTGCTAACGTTAGTTGTTAGTCTTCATTTTGTTTTCGTTGCGTGCGGTTCCCGTGTCGGCTTGCTGCTGAGCTGTTAAACTCAAACTATAGAACAAACTAACAAACAAAAATCAACAAATCATTAACATAAAACAATCGTTGAGCAGCAGCAGATCGAAAGCATTAGCTCGCCGCAACTGTTTGAGCACTGTCAACAAAGTGTTATTTTTTTAAAAAATTTTTTTTTCATCGGTTCTGGTGTCTGGTGTAAAGTTTGTGCTGCTCCTGAGCCTTATTACTGTTGTTGCTGTTGATTTTTTTTTTATTATTTTCATTTGTTTTTGTTGGGAGATGCGCGGGCGCAACTAAAACGGCGTCATAATATTAAAACGTAAGCCTGGCCAACAGCCGACCAAAAATTGTAATTTCAAGTCGCGCGTAAACAAAAACTATTAAAAAAATTGTATTTACAAAATATTTATTGATGTACAGCAACAACAAAGACGCAAACAATAAATGCAAGCGGCGGCTGCTGCTGCTGTTGTTGTTGTTGTTGCATTTGCTTTTTGGTCTTTTGGTTGCTTTTATCTGCTTGAATGCGACGCCGACTGCGACGGCGATGGAGACGCAGACTGCAATGCCGACAGCATTGTCTTTTACTGTCTTCGTGTCTTAACTCGTTTTCCTTTTAAGTCTGCTTCTTCTATTGCCCCGTGTTCGCGTGTGTGTGTGTGTGTGTGTGTGTCTCTGTGTGTTTTGGTTTCTGTTTCCTCCTCTTTTTCTGATTGTTTTGTTTTTCTGGTTTTTTTTTTTGGTTTGGTTTGGAAAATTCGATTTCAGTTGCAGGCGACGCCGTCGACGCAGACGCAAGCGCAAAATTTTCGAGAACACCCTGCAACCACATATAATGTAGCGGTTCTCATGTTGCTATTTTATAACTGTTATAAAATTCAAATATATATATTTTCAAATATATAATATGTACGTAAAGAATCGTCCTTTTGCAACAGATGATTAACAACTGTACTATTAAAATTGTTATCACAAAAAAGTGATTATAACATTGCTGCAACTAATCCCTTTCCCCCATTGGTCTTTTGTTTTTAATTAAAAGCTGAAACTTTTAATTAAGTTAGCTGTTCATTTGCTGTGCCCCTCGCTCTTCGCCCTTCTTATACGCATTTTCATTTGCAGCGTTGCAGTTAACCAAAACAACAAACAGTCAACAACTAGAAAAAGTCAAGAACAACAATAACAACGAATTAAACCGTTTGTTAACTTTCATTGCAGCGCCTTCGCTTGCTCTTTGGTAAGTCTTTAATATATCTGGTTTTTTTTTCCTTTTTTATTTATGTTTTTTTTTTTTTTTTCTTATATTTGTGTTTGCTTTGGTTGTATTTTCCATATTTGTTGTTGGCTCGTTTGTTGGGGCTATTTATTTTGATGTTTTGATAAGCGTCTTATCATAAGACTCCCCTATTTAATGCAAGACATTGTCTCCTCCCTCCCCACTCCCTCCAACTCTCTCACTCACAGGTGTGACAAAGACGTTGAACTTGATTTAATGGCATTAATAGTTCTTTTTTTTATAATTAAAGTTTACTTTTAAATTGGCTACAATTTGCTGCATTACTTGCGGCATCTTGTGTGGCAGCTAAGTGGCAGATAGGTGTATAGTTTTCTCCCAAGTGAGAATGATCATAACCCATTTATATTTAGAGAATAGAACTCACTTTTAAAATAGAAAGACGAAAGAACCGTTTTCTGGGGCATGGGAAAAATTGCTTGCCGCCAAAAAAAAAAAAAACTGAAAGGTTAATGTTTTTTTTTTGTTTCCGCTTAATTTAAGAAATATTGGCAAATGTTATTTCGAGTATCTTTTTGAATCAAAAAGATGTTGATAAAGAAAATATATATTTATACTGATTGGGGTCGGTATATAGACGTCTGCTTCAACTTTACGACAAAATTTTAATGGTCCAATATCTGGGACCACAAATAATGTTAAAAGCTTCGCATAGCTGAAGAAAAAAAAATCCAAAAAAAAAAAAAACACTCATTTGATTTATATATCTTATTTTTCGGGGAAGAGTCTCCCTTTTGGTGCATTATTTTATCTGTTGTGTGTGTGTGTGTGTGTGTGTGTCTCGTTTGTTGCTTCTAAAATTGTTGTCAGCCAGTTTCGCATTGCTGCATGCCCCAGTGGTTCCGGCTTGTGTCAGCGCTGATTAGCGTTCGGTCTTCTCTCCCTAAAATAGATCAAAGGGAGCGAAAAGCGAAACTCTGAGAAGGAGGCAATTGAAACCGAAACTGAAACTTTAAATTGACACTGAAACTGAAACGGAAACAGCAAAGGCAACAGAAACTGAGGCTAATGAACACAAGATCTGTTTTCATCATATGATCGACTTAATATTTGCCTCCAGATTTCTCGTAACAAAACAGGCGAAATTAAATTGACAACTGGAGAATCTCTCCTGTTAACCCATCCGCAGAAATATTCAAGAATAGGCGGACAGAAAAACATCTCAACTTGTTGATAGAGCTCCAACTGCGAGATTTTCTGAGAGCATAAAACCACTCAAAAGTTTTTAGTTAATACCAATTAAGCATTTCGCATTTGCTCAGTTTGTTATGAATAATGGCACTATTTTTACGACTTTAACGACAACTGTACATAAATTAAATTTTTCTCATTTACTTTGTTTTGTTCGATATTCAGATATACCCAAGGTTTTACCTAACTCAGTAAGCTAAATATGTACATATATTTGAATGTGTGTTAAGTATTATTATGTCAAGGTATATAAATTATCGATTACGATGATGTGTATTGTTCTCATTTATTGCTATCGGTAATCGGTTTATATCGATAGTTATAACGTAATCTGCTTATGGAATATGTGAGCTAATATTCTAAGAATATATATATATATATTACAGCTCATCAAGTCTCAAGAGTGCTGATCATATTTATATATATATATTATCTGTACCACAAGTTCGTCATACCCTTTTAGTCATTGAAGGGCAAAGTAAAATGACTAACAAATATCCAGAACTGGAAAGATTACATAGATATTCAATTTATTTGTGGCACATTGCGCATTAAATGCAGCTTAACATATTGTATTTATTTTTGCTTTGGTACACCTTTTGTTCGTATTCAATTCGCAGTGCATTGTGGCATTGAAATTTGTTCAACTGTCACAAAGAGTGCCACATGCTGCACGCAGTACCCTGCCTCATTCACTCATTGGCAGTTCTTTGTCAAATCGTTGCATCTCCTACATCGATACTTGCGCCGCTGGAGGCGCTTTTTTTTTTCTTTCTTTCTTTCAGCTAGTTGTTTAGGCTGTCAGTTGCAAGTTGCCATGGCAACTGCTTTATCATCATCAGCTGGTTGTGCAACCTCATCATCATCATCATCATCTGCAGCAGCTTCATTTTGAGTATGTTGCATTACTAGCGGTGCAATGAACTGTGACCGCATTCTTGTTGTTGTTGTTGTTGTTGCTGCTGCTGCAGATGCTGCTGCTGCAGATGCTGCAAATGCTACGTTCTTGTTCACGCATTGCAAATTCACACAAAGCTGCACGTTTAGTCACTGACGCAAGTACAGCTTTATCAAGATGAAGAGCAAAACGTAATTGCAACTTCCCCCCCCCCCCATTGTCGAAAACGCAACTGACACTCTGCAACATTACACTGCAGCATATCATTTTATCAAAAGTGTTAAATACACTAAAAAAAAAAATCAATAACAATTGGCCAAAAGTGGAAAAGCACAATTTGTATTTTTCTGAATATTATTTGAATTATTATTATAATTAAATTATATACGTTATTTTTTAAACTTTTTTCTGGAAAGTATAAATTATTGTAAATTATATTTACTTTTAAGAAATGTGGTTTATTTTTGTTGAAAACAATTTTCAATTAACAAACTGTCGCATTTTTATTATTTATTATTTAAGTGTAACTCGTTGATCTTTGGATAAGCGGCGCCAGCTGCTGGCAAGAATTTCATTCAGTTTGTTAACTCAATTATGGCCAAAGATCTTAATCGACTTTGCCATTTATTTAATTGATATTTGTCTTTTGTTGCTGCTGTGCGTTATGCAGGGCGTGGTGAAGGGTGGAACGAATGAACGACTGACGGACAGAGAGACAGACAGGTGACGAAGTCGAGCTCAAAGTCGTGGAACGTGACTTGCATGCAAATTGTGCAATGAGTGGCAACACCTTAACTGGAACTTGAACTTACCTAACCAATTTGTGGTGTGGTGCATGTAATGGCATGTAAGGGCACCTTCTGGCCCTGCGGATGAGTGGGCGTTCGCGTCCGTGCCCGTGCCCATGTCCGTGTCTCAATAACAAAAGCATTACTCGCATTCTGCTCGCAATGTGATAGGAAAGTCATTCGAAATACTTTTTGTTGTGTTTCAAGTGCATCGAATTTCAGAGAGAGAGAGTGGGAGAGAGAAAGAGTGGGAGAGAGAAAGAGATAGAGAGAGAAAGAAATGGGAGAGGGAAAGAGTGGGAGAGGGAAAGAGTGAGAGAGAGAAAGAGTGGGAGAGAGAAAGAGAGAAAGAGTGGGAGAGAGAAAGAAATGGGAGGGAGAAAGAGATGGAGAGAGATAAAGTGGGAGAGAGAAAGAGTGGGAGAGAGAAAGAGTGGGAGAGAGAAAGAAATGGGAGAGAGAGAAAGAGTGGGAGAGAGAAAGAAATGGGAGAGAGAAAGAGTGGGAGAGAGAAAGAGTGGGAGAGAGAAAGAGATGGGGAGAGATAGAGTGGGAGAGGGAAAGAGTGGGAGAGGGAAAGAGTGGGAGAGGGAAAGAGTGGGAGAGAGAAAGAGTGTCGAAAAATAGTGGGAGAGAGAGGAGGAAAATAGTGGGAGAGAGGAGAAAATAGTAAAAGAGAGAGAGGAAAAATAGTAAGAGAGAGGAGAAAAATAGTGGGAGAAAGAGGAAACAAAAAGTGGGAGAGAGAGAAAGAGTGGGAGAGAGAGAAAGAGTGGGAGAGAGAAAGAGTGGGAGAGAGAAAGAGTGGGAGAGAGAAAGAATGGGAGAGAGAAAAAAAGGAAGAGAGAGAGAGTGATAGAGAGAAAGCGTGGGAGATAGAAAGAGTGGGTGAGAGAAAGAGTGGGAGAGAGAAAGAGATGGAGAGAGAAAGAGTGGGAGAGAGAAAGAGTGGGAGAGAGAAAAAGTGGGAGAGAGAGAAAGAGTGGGAGAAAGAAAGAAATGGGAGAGAGAAAGAGTGGGAGAGAGAGAAAGAGTGGGAGAGAGAAAGAAATGGGAGAGAGCGAAAGAGTGGGAGAGAGAAAGAAATGGGAGAGAGAGAAAGAGTGGGAGAGAAAAAGAGGGGGAGAGAGAAAGAAATGGGAGAGAGAAGAAAAGAGAGGAGAAAAATAGTGGGAGAGAGAGGAGAAAAATAGTGGGAGAGAGGAGAAAATTAGCGGGAGAGAGAGAAATAGTGGGAGAGAAAGAGAAAGAGAGAGAGAGAGAGAGAGACAAACTTGCAGTATTATATATTATCTTACCTTGATAAAGAAGTAAGAATGTTGGAGTCGAGTAAGATCCACTTCGATATTCCCTGAACCCATCTGTTAAATATATTCTTCCTTTTTTGTGGATTCTGCAGAATACACACAAAAACATGTTAACATCGATAATCGACATTATTATGTATATTTTGTATAATTAAAACTGCCTTTGTGCCATTTATTGCTATCGAAAAACGAAATTGATCGATAATCAAGAAGCGCGGACAATTATCGTAAACTTGATCTGCGCCATATCTGGCGAGAATATTTATACCAAATATGATCTATTAATATCTTATAGTCTCTGCGATCCGTGTGCTCATACAGACAGACGGACATGGCTATATCGATTCGGCTGTTGATCCTGTTCAAGGATATATATATACCTTATGGGGTCGGAGATGTTTCCTTCTGCTTCTGTTACATTCAATTGCAGACCCTTTTACCCTCTTTCACCCACCCATTTTTAATGGGTTCAGGGTACAAAAACCTTTAAGTGTCGATACGAGGACAACACACGGATAGTCGATGCTTGAGTCTAGGATGTGGGAGGTGTCATCTTGCACCTGTGGCAGCTAAGAACCTGTGCCACATGCTTACAGCTATCATTTAATTTTATTTGATTTTTTCCTTTTTTTTGTATGCAAGTCGAGCAATTAAGCATTTTTAAGATAGCCAAGTTGCTACAGCGAAAAAGCGAGCAAACGGTAGGCAAGGGGATGGGGAGTCAAGTAACAGTGGGCAGGAGCGGGGCGTGTCGGTATAAAAAACAAAAAAAAAAAAACTGGTTCTCGGTTCTCAGCTCTGGGTTTTCGATGCTCTGTGCACAGTTTGGTTTTGGTTTGCATGCCACCCAACGAATGCGATTTGGAAGGCAGAGCCGGTAGGCGTGGCGGGGGCTTCAATTGGAAACTTATTTGGGTCGGCCGAGTGTTGCATTTGTTGTTGTTGCTGTTATTGTTGTTGCTATCTAGTTACTTGAATCGTTGAATGCGTTTCAATTGATTTCTAATTAACCAATGCGCCTGCCATAGTTTTGTCCTCGCTCGCTGCACTCGCTGCACACGCTGCTACCCCTCGCATCCCCTCCTTGTCGGCATGTTGACCGCACGTGGCATGCACTTGATCCGCTTCCGTTGAGGGCGACACCTTTGTTGTGCCCAAAAGCACGTGCCTCACGTGGGCACAGCTCTTCTACCTCCAACAACCCCCCCCCTCGCCGCAACCACAACACTTTCTTGTTAATATAAATTGTAGGTCAAGCGGCGTTTAGTCACTTTTCAATGTATGAGTGTGTGTGTGTGTGGTGTGTGTGTGTGTGGTGTGTGTGTGTGTGAATTGTAGGTGTTGTAGGCGCTGCCAAGATGCAGATAATGTTGGGCTGTCTTTTCGGCATCGGCTTTGACAATTGCGGGCCGCAAATTGAGCAATCGGACAGACGCCCATTCAAGTCAATTAGCTTTATGTAGGCGCAAAAATTAATTTGTTTGCCGCCAAATGTGGCAGGGTGACTGGAAATATAGGCAAACTACAAAATCGTAACAAAACAAAACGAAGCAACAGATTAACAGAGAGAAGTAGCGCAATAGCAACACACAAAAGGAGCTCGAGGCACACACATAAACACACACATATACACACACACACACACACACACACACACTCACAATGATTGGCAAGAAGTTAACAGCGCCTCGCAAATCATTTAAAATCATTTAAAGCAGCCTCAGCAACTTTAATCATTTACTTTACTACACAAAACGACGTTTGAATACTCTACTCGTTCATCATATATATATATATCTGGTCTATCTGTAGACTATATAGCAGTTTGTTTTGTTATTGATTACCTCTGCTTTGAAAATATTTATATCTATCGCGTGACTGCAAACCCTCAATAATGGTGGGCAAAAAAAACAAAAAACCAGTCTAAGAAGAGCTACACAATCCTTGGTAGACGAGTGGTGTCTAGTCAGTGACCCAAATAATCGGATAAATTAACTATAACCCACGCTATTTAGTTAGTATGTTTATAATTATGATTTTCTTGCCTTGACTAGGAGTAATCCTACACCAAATTTCGTCATCGCTGTATTTACACTACATTTGATCATAAATAATCCAACTAAATCGCTTGGCTTTAATGTTGAAAATTATGACTTATTGCTATCGATATTGCTGATTTTTATCGGTCGATTTTCATAAAATTTAGAGCAAATAAGTCTTATTTAATGAAGCGTTCATTATACACAATTTTTGCATTAGCGATTTTTTTTTAATTATAGTTGTATTATAAACATTTTCCTAAATAATTAAAGGCGTTTTTATTTATACACTTTAAGAATTTATTTCTTAATAATTTAAAACTGTTCTAAGAAAAGCCTTTTTAATAGTAAATTTTTTTTAAATGAAAAATATTATTTTTTTATATATCCAAAGATTTTGCCAGTATCTAGCCGATTTGTAAATTTCAGTGCAATTTTTTTTTCAAATTGCGATAAATATGACAAAAAAAAAAACTCTTCATGTAAAGATCAATGATGGCAAAGCAATGCCTGCTGATCAGCTGGTGTGTGGCAGCGTTTTTGGAACCTTCGACTGCCAAGCGACTGTTGCAAGCGTTGTCACAAAGCTTGAATGCCCGCTTTGGGCCAGCCCCACAAGTGAAGCTGTGGAATGCGTTTGCAATTAAAATGAACTCACGCTGGCAACCCTGACAAAGACGTGCCGCCGCCAGTTGGACGCAACTGCAACTGCAACGAGCGAGCAGCAGCAGCAAGTGGCCAAGCTCCGAACTCCAGCAAAATCAATGATGATGACGTGTAAATAAATAGTGATATACAAAATCAAATTGCTGATCTTAACTTAAAAAGCAGCGGCGGCTTCAAGTGTGTTCGCAGTCAACGTTGGCGCTGGCAGCGACGCGACGCGACGCTTCAGCTGCGCACGCCTAACAAATTTGTAATGTTCGCGCCGCTGGTAAAAAAAACCGCTTAAGTTGTTGTTGCCTTATTTCTTTTTTTTTTGTTACTGCTGCTGCATTAAATTAATGAGAAGCGTGTGCCACAACGACGACTTTGAAATACGCTTCGAGATCGCCACATAAACGCAGAACCTATCGACAGTTATCGGTGCTTATCGACGATATACGATATTGATACACTCGCCGAATGGCAAATTCTGCAACAATTTCAAGAATTCAAAAATCAAAAATTGCAAACAAACTGTGCCACAAAGTTGAGACGCTGTTAAAATTAAAGTTTCCTTTAGAATGCATTCCTAAAAAACTGCAAGCATCGAAATTGTTGCACATAGCAATTCCATTTTTTTGCTCCACAGTTTTTTTTTTCCCGTAGCTAGGAATTTGACTGTGCATGTTTTGTAGCTTAAAATGTCCAACTGTCGTGTGTCTGTCAAAAGCAAAAAAAATAATAATAATAACAATTACAAAGCGAAGATTTTTAAAGTGTTTTTGAGTTTGTTTTGACAACTATATTTCAATTATAAACAATATCTGGCAGCCTTTCGCTGCCTTTTCAGCATTTGCGAGTGTCGAGTGTGTACTTCATTTTTTTCCGCTAATGAGATTAACATCATCATGATCATCATGGACTGTATTGAATTGATTGTAAATTAAAAAACGCTCTACGCCGCGCCTGGTTAACGATCAATCAAAGCAGCCAATCAATCAAAGGCCACCAACTGACTGTGGGACGATGGGTGGGCGATGCAGGCAATGGTGGGAAAGAGATGAAGATGGAGAGCTTGCAACTAACTGACAGCCACTTGACACACGCACACACACATGCACATAGGAGCATATTATATGTATATGCAGCGAGTGAAATTGTATTTGCTATTTTGCCACAATTAGCAAACATCGCAACGGCAACAGCAAGTGTCCAGCAGCCTGCCACCATCTTGTTGTATCTCATTGTTACACTGCTCTTCTTCTTCTTCAGCCGTTTCATCTGCTGCACAAACCCATACGATATATATATATATATATATATATTTATCGCCTCGTGCTGTCAAATTGAAGCCGCATCTCGAACAAACAATTAACACGCAATTTGCTTTCTGTCTGACGACCGCACCGAGTTAGCTTGCCACAGTTGAGAGCTTGTTGCAGACTCTGTCTGCCACTCCACCGTTCAATATTGCTTGACGCACTTCAACAAGCAATTTGCTGACGGGCTACTGTCCACACAACATACAATTGTTTACCCAACTCTTTTCGCCACTGTCTGAACTGCTCCCAGTCGTTGATTGTATGCTGTCCGCATCCATCGATTGAATGGGTTGATTATAAAGTTGGTCAAAGTGATATTCCATAAAGTATATACATATACATTATTGATCAACTCCATCTAATGTGGATCAGTTGAAAGTTGAGGCAACTTTGTGTAATCAATAAGTTTAATCGAAATTGGCACTTGAATTTGATTGATTAACTTAAACGCTGACAGATGAGTTATTTGAGTTATTTCCTTAACGCATTTGGTAAGTCAATTAAAATCTGAGTCAATTAGAATTTTTTGCGCAACTCGGTGAAGATTAGAAAATCCGTTTTTGATTGCTGTGAAAAATATGTCTTTACTAATTAAGTTAAAATTAGTGCAAAAATAGCGGAGACTCGCTCCCAAAAAATATTTGAGAAAACTGTTGGAGACATATTTTATTGATGAGTTGTAAAAGTTTAAATCACAAAAAAAAACTTTTTATGTTTATGTGATTTGTGTGTCAGTTATTTTCTCTCAATATATATATATATATATATATTAGACTAGAAGCAATCTAAGTTGACCAGGTCTGTTAGTAGTTACGTCAGTTGGTCACAGTTTTGGCAACAGTTTTCTGGCCGAATCCGTTTATGTAATGGCAATTATAACAATTAAACGGTCAACAACATTTTGCGAATGGTTTTTGTTATTGTTTTTTTTGGTTATGGCCAGAATTGCGGACCACCCACTTCCATACTAAGTAAGCAAAACAAAAATAAAAATCGGCACGTTGAGTGACGCAGTTGAAGCCACATACAAATTGATTAATTAATAATAGTTTCGTTCTCTTCTCACGAATTATTTTGTTTATTTTAATGAGTTTTGCGATGAGATGACAACAAAATCTTTATTAGTCCCAAGTTTGCTGTACGCCTCGTCCACCTCCTGTGATGGAACAACAAAAAAAGTTTTTCAGATACTTACAATAACAAAAAAACTAAATCAAAAAAAAAAAATCCATGACAATTGTCACATTCTGCACGTTTGGAAATCCAAAAATAGTTGGCTTAATGAGATAATTCCGATCGTTGAAACATGGTTTTCATCTTGAATACTATTCAAAAAATATAATCTGAATTTGAGTAGAATTGGAATTTGCCATTCAAATTTATAATTTATTATAGTTTAATGATAGGATTGAATTCATTTTAAAATTTTATGTAAAGTCGAAATATTTATATATTTCTAAGATTTAAATTAAATTATTTGTGGTATTTCTGGAAGGATAATTGAGCAACTGTTAAGGAATATAAATGGCAATATATTTGACGATCGATAGTGTCATGTCAGTGAACTCATTGTCAGCAAAAAAAAACACACTTCCGGCTAAGTTCAAAACGACCCTCTCGCATGTTACACACACACACACACCTCCACACCTCCACACCCCCTCTGCCCATGAAGCTGTCGAAAATGGCTGACTACTCCACAGGAACCAACGGAAATTGTATGCCACAGTAAATGGTCGCATCTATTTGCTTATTTTATGTCTATATGTGTGTGTGTGTGTGTGTGTGTGTGTGTGTGTGTGTCTATATGTCTATATGCAGTTGTGTGTCTAAAATAATAACACTGCAGTGCCATGACGCCAAATGACCGTCCCTGAAAGGAGATATAGACATACATAAAGCACTTGCCCTAAGCGCCCGGGATATATATATATATATATATATATATATACGGGCCAAACAACAAAACCCTTGCAGTGGCACATGTTAAGCTATTTCCGGTTGTATAGCTCCGCTTGGCTCCTTATCGGTGTGTCGAGTAGCTTTCCATTTAATCATCATAATGCTCGCTTAATTTATGAGCGTACATTTATTCATTATTCCCTGTCATTTCTGTTGTGGTTTTGTTTGTGCCGGTGGCAATAAAAAGAAAATAAGGAACTTTGTTTATTTTCTTCATTGACAATTAAAAAAATAAGAAGAAACAATTTCTCTACTTTACAAGCTGTGCAACAGTATAAATAAAAAAAAACTTGTTGTTTCGCTACAACAAATCCAGAATTTTGAGGAAATTCTGACACTAGAAATTCGAAGAATAATCAAATTTATTTAGTTCACGTTTCGATTGTTGCAAATTGGTCATAATTAATATTTTATGATTATGATTATCAACCAATTATCGGTTGTAATAAACTACCACAAAATTTGACACAATGTAATAAAAATCAGCGGCATTTATGGAATCGCGAATTGTGTGAATCTGGCGATTGGGGGGAGTTGAGATTGTTATCATGTCTCAAGTGGAGTGCTCATCTATATATATATATATGTATTTAAGCATATGCCCCACATGCACTGTTTCTTATTATGCAGCATGGCAGCAAACATTTGCCAAACTCTTTGACATTTCCTTTTTTTTTTTTTTGAAATTGCTGCCATTTATTCAGTTACCCTTCCAAAGGCTTCAAAATTGATAGCCTTTTATCGATTCATTCAGCCTGACATCATTGGCAAAATATATACGCGCATAAGTGTGCTTATAGAATGATAAATATCTTGAGATTGATTATGGGGGGCGCGGCAGAAACTACTAGGTCGATGAAGTGTCGAAGGTCATGTGAAGGTCAAGTTCTTGGCTCGAAGCCTAATGGGATTTTATTATGCAATTTGCTTGCAAACAATGCCAATCATTAAAAATTATATAATCAACTTAAAGGAATATTTATGATCCTATAAAGTATATATATATACATATATATATATATATATATATATATATATATATATTTGTAAATGTATATTTTAATACAAGAATTGAAGGAGTCTGCAAGGGTATTTTATCTTCGGCTTGCTTTCTTTTTGAACAACTTCTGTATTTAAACTTAATAGTAGCGATTATCATTTGAAAACATGATTGTGTGGCAGCAAGGATAACAAATAAATCCGAGATTCAAGTGTATAAATGTTTCTCTTTTTTTGTTGCACGCTTTATTGTGCAACCAATTCGCTGAGACAATCTGAATTGCGGTTGGGTTTATTGTTGGCGGCGGGTCAGCAACACAAGTGGCACTCAGTTGATGGTACCTGGATGGTACCCCTGCCGGGTATGTCCCTTAATGGGTCGCTGCACCCAGCATGTCCAACTGAATGCAATTCATTTGGCATATTTGGTTCAACAAACCCGTTGCAAAGTTGTTGGCTTTTTTATCAGTGTCTGTGGCACTTTTTACCGTCACCGGAAGTTGCACTGCAACTGCAACGACAACTGTCCTCCGCTTTGGTCAGCCTCGTGGAGTGCTGAAGCTAAATATATATATATATATATATAGCTTAAAAAATCGTTGTACATAGGAAATATTTGAAGTTGATTTTACTTGGCGCTGTCAAGTTCAAGGACCAAGGATTACTACGAGTAATGTAAAGCAAAGCAATCTACTGCAAGTTCTTTTCTTCTTGCCCCCCCCTCGCCTCGCCCCTCACTCTTTCAACATCCATGTTGCTGAGTGTGTCCTTGCGCAGCTCTAAACATTGTGTTTCCCCTCTCCCATCTCCCATCTCCGTCTCCCGTTAACCGCTTAAAACATTCGCTTTTGGCATTCGAATTTTCATTTGGAATTTTTTGTTTTTCTCGCTTGGTTTTTATGCGAACAGCAGCAGAAATTTCCAGCAACAAAGTCAATGACAATGTGCAATTTCTGTGTGAGTCTTGAAACATTATATCGATTTTTTTTTTTTTTTTCTATTTTGCTGCCCATTTGCAACGCTTTGCAAACATTTAAGTGCAAGGAAACAATTTTAGTAGAATTATGGTTTGGGCTGCTTGAAAGAATCTGCAATAGTTAAATTTATTATTTGTCTTTCTTTTTTTTAAATATTTTTCAGTGCAGTCAGAAATCTTAGCTACTTTTGATGGTTTAGATACTTATTATAATATGCAAAATATTCAAATATTTTTGCTAATATTTATCAAACGAACACACTTATTTTTAATTAGAATTCTCTTAGACAAACACTCGTGTTTTATGGTAATAACACTTAATAGTTGAGAGATCCCATAAATATATATAGCAAAATATATACGAGGTGTGTTCGAAAAGTATTAGGAATTTTGAATTTTCGCGGGTTACTTATATTCGAATTTCGATTTTTTGGCATGAGCCAATCGATATGTCTAGGTCCTCAGCAACTTCTCTAACGGTGATTCGACGATTGGCCAATACCATTTTCTCCACTTCATTAATTTTTTCGTCTGTTGTTGAAGTGCTCGGGCGTCCGGCACGCTCTTCGTTGTTCACATCTTCTCGGCCTTCTGAGACATTTTGTAACACCGATAAATGTTGCTTCGGTGCAAGGTAGCTTCTCCGTATGCCACAGTCAACATTCGGAATGCATCCGCGCACTTAATTTCGTTTTTCACACAAAATTTGATACAGGTTCTTTGATCCATTTTTTTGAATAGGTAAAAATCAAAGACGATCCAAAACACGTGCAAGCAAAGCAGCTGTCAACAATTAAGTGAACATTCAAAATGGCCGAGCATGTCGGCATAAGTGAGAGACATGAGTAGCAATATAACGCCACAAAAAAAAAATCGAAATTCGAATATACGTAACCCGCGAAAATTCAAAATTCCTAATACTTTTTGAACACACCTCGTATAACATATCCCACTGTGCCGCTGCAGTGTGTGCAGAGTGCCTGCTGGGCAATTTTTCGGGGTCGCTTTGATGACATGCGTAGACAACACACACACAACACACACTCACACACTAATGCACTCCTCACACTGCTATTAAAATGGTTTAATTTTGTTGTAGTCATTTTTGTGTTTGTTAACTTTTTGCGTTTTGGGCCTTTTGTGACCGTCTCGTGACTTTAATTGTCATTTATCGCTTGTCACTTGTCAGTCGTCGAATCGCTTTTTGGCCTTTTGGGCTGTTTGCCACTTGTTACGCGCTTTTTCGCTCGGAACGTTCAAATATTTGACATTCATAATGGTTAGCCATTGGCCAAGCCAGCATATTTAACATCACCATCCAGTAATTGCTCTTTGCTCATTTCGTGCCCTGAATGACACATTAGACAATCGAGGACAGTTCCATCCAAGTGGTACCAAGTACCAACAGCAGTTCCAGCAGTTCCAAAATCTAGCTAAACGCGACGACTGCAACTGCTGCTGCCAAGGTTGTGGTCAACCCAATGTGATGTAATCATTTGGACTGCAGCTAATCGCAAATATATATATATATATATATAGTAGTCTATATGCGGACTACCGATAATCGCCATTTACATTAAGTGATGCCATTTTACTCGTCTCATTTCGTTACGATATCATCGAGCACATCGAGTCAACAAAGTGCTCCGGCAGCTACTCTCGTATTCGTCTCGTAATCGACACCGTCCACTCATTGAGGGCAGTTCAAGTAATGTTTAGCACAAGTAGCCCAAGTACCACACACACACACACACACACTCACACACACTCACACACACATTTCGCATTGTCATGTGAGGCAGCCTCTTACCCAATCGTTAAGTTCGCCCCTTGCACTTCTTTGCACAAATTGCGGATTGTGGATTGCCACAAAATTATAGACATTTGTCGACGAGTAATCTCGCAAATCGCTCTGATACTTTAAAAAAAAAAACTGTTCTTGTTGTAAATAATTTATCAATTTATAAATAGTTTTTTAAAAATATATATTTTTTTTGCATAATTAGAATAATTTTGTTTTTTACATTTTAGTATAATCTACATTGGAACTGTTAAATGGAAAAACTATGGCAATTGGAACGACTTAGCCTACCATTTTAGAAACATACTTTCTGAGTTATAAGGTGAGTCAAAACTAAGGCGATTTTCGAAATTTAAATTGATTTTTTATTTATTTTTTTTTCCAAGTGTATGTGAAGTTGCCCAGTACAGTGAATATTGCGTGCACAATGCACATTACAGACACGCCCCCTAAGATAGTTGATGATCTAAAGACCGATCAACATAGATATATATCAAGCTAAATGTGCATTCACAGAACCTTCAATTGATCCATCCATACTTGAGCTAGTCCCAGTTCTAATTGCATAGCTTATATAATAATTATATATACTTATATCGATTCAAAATCGTATGCTTAATATTCTTGATCAATTTAATACCAATTGACTTTTACTCAAGCTGTTTCTAGCTGCACACAAATAACGATATATAACATTGATTGCGATGTAATCCTAATTATATATATAAATATATATTTGGAAATTGTTTAAATATTTTTGCTGTGGTCTTTGATCATTCTGCAATTTTAACGCCTTCACTTTTTGGATTTTTGACTAGACAGAGGGGCAGAGTTGGGTGCACTTGAACATCGACACGACAGTTGACATGACCAGATCTCATCTCGCATCAAGCACTTTACACTTGCCATTCCACTCCTCATCTACGGCTATAATCCTGTTCCACCATGTACTGCTTGAGTCCGGCGGATCGTCGTTTCTGAATGTTGGCTGTCAATCTCTTGTCTAATTAGAAACATTTCAGCAGTCAAGCAGAATCGTGTGCTTTTTGCTTGTAGTCTTGCCAAAAAGTAAAAATAAAAAAAAAAATATTGAAAATGGAAAAACTAGCCAGGAGTGAAACAAATTTTTGTAAAATTAGAAATCATTTTGTCATTTTGTAATTCATTTCGTCATTTGTGTAAAGCCCTTGAAAATTGCACAAAACACATATTCATAAAAATTGTATTTTGCCACACAAGTAAATCGAGTGTAACAAATTTTACGCTTCAGTTATGCATTTTCCTAATACTATTTGTATTTCGATATATATATATATTTTTATTTTTTTTTTATTTTTTGAGAAAAATATGTGCACATGCATACGAGGTGTGTTCAAAAAGTATCGCGAATTTTGTAATTGGAAAAACCGTTGGCACAAGTGTATAATATCTCATGGGGATTACTTTGAAGGGGACAAAATAGATATTCATGAATAAATAAATAATTTTTGTAAAAACACAATTCGCGATACTTTTTGAACACACCTATTTTTTTTGTATGGATTTGCGTCATGCGATTGAAAATCGATTTGACAGCAGCATCATGCCCATAAATTCTTGAACGAGATAACAGTTTGAAGCGAAGCTACGAGATGCAAAACGCACCCACCCAACACACACACACACAAACACACAAACATACACCCATTTAATGTCTGTGTATGTTGTGCAGCTGGGCAATTCACGTTGTTGAACTATTCATAAATGTTATTTTTACACACGCCTCGCCTGCTCCACAACAAACAACAATAGCAAGCAGGGGCAGGATTTGGTGGGGGGGGGGGGGGGGGGGTTAGTGAAAAGCGAAAGGGATGCATTCACACGTGATTAACGCCAAATGTGAAATGAAGCTTTTAGAACCGTTTCACGTCCAGCAACTCGCAGCTATCCCAACATAATTTTCAAACGAAAACTCTGTTCAAAAATAAACTTTTATTGATTCGTGTTGCGCTGCGCTGCGATGCGGCCTTTTGAGGTATTTTGCTTGCCCTTGTAAAATGCCAATCGTCTCCTTGGCAAAAGCCACGTACCGCATCGTGAGCACACACACACACACACACACACACACACACAACCCACACTTAACCGCCTCTTCCAGCGCCAGACAGCTTTACATATGCTGGCTGCGTTGCGTTTGCATTTTATATGTGCGTTAAATTAGGCGCAAAAAATTCCTTTGAACAGTTAAATAGCACTCAACTTTAGCGTTATCAATTCCTATTCCAATTTTACAACTACAATTTACATATGTATATATATATATATGTATATATCCATTGCATTGTTGCTGCTGCCAATTGAGTTCGCTTTGGCTGCGCTTAAGCACTGCATAACTAAAGATCGAATAGCTCCGCCTTAATTGCCAGCAGCTATGCAGCTAATTGTATGTTTATCTAAATATACTGATATATATATATATATATGTAAGTATATATCAGGCCTTGGGTGCTGATGGGGGTGGTATTTGAATGCCAGGTGCAGTCCATTCTCTTTTATCTGCAGTCTATTTGCGGCTATATCAGCAGCCAGTGCATTGCACTGTCCTCAAAGAAGCCGTGCAAATAAAGGCGCGCTGATCCATTGGTAAATATATATATATACAACTCTGATTCAGATCCAGCGTGCGTCTGACAAGTCTTCGCTGATAAGAAAACCACATAGAAAAATAGACATGTACTCAATAAACTTACTTCCTCTAAATATTATTAAATTATTACGTATAGTTTTTATATATGATACAATAATCACCGATTACAAAAATATCATAATAATTATAGAGTATAGAAAATGCTATGTATAATCATTCAAAAATGGACAATTTTTCATTCTTATAAATTATTTTTGTGTCAATAAGCAGCGTTAGGCGTTTTTTTTTTATATTATTTAAGCATGTTTAGTTTTTTATTGATTAATCCATATATCTCTATTTATATTTCTTGGGTACAGCAGATGGTATTAGTAAGGGTATCAGAGTATTTCACAGTGGGTTACAATCGACTGCATCGTTCTCACTAGGTTAATTAATTTTTGAGGCCATATGAAAACGAATCTGCTTTTGCAATATGCTTAATTGGGTTCGCTGAAATTTCTGAAATAAAAAAAGATTTGCGGATTTGGACTGTTTGCTTATTTTTCCGACTAAAAGTAATAGAAAAATAACCGATCAAAATTGATACTAATTTTGTTTTGTAAATTTGTGTAGTAACTAATCGAATCTGTTTGAAGTGAACTTTATCCGTAAACAATATTTTTATAGAACATTTTTACAGAATATTTACCAACCACAAAGTTTTGATATGCTTAGAAAGGGTTTATAGATTGGGGAAAATTGCTGAAATGAATTCGTTTCGAAATCCCGAGAAATCAACGCAAATGAACTAAAATCTTGGCAGAACCACACAAAATGTGGTTCTCGAATGTGTTTGCTTTGGACAATGACTCACTGATAATTAGGATGCTCAGCTAAATATCTTGTGTGGCAAGGCATTAGTACGGGCCATATACTCATAGTGTGGCCATAAATAACCCCAGCCAAACAGATGCTGACATCACAAAAAGACCAAGAACAAGAACCATCACCAGATAAAGGCAACAAACACCGGGAACAGCAGCAACAGCTGAAGAAACCAATCGAGCGACAAACGCACACAAATATTAAAACAAGAGCAAAAATATAGAAATATATATATATATATATGCATATATCCATATCTGAATTTCATTCTGAAACTCAAACTCAACACATGCCAATAAAAATGGCCATGAGACAAGCATCTGGACAATCCATGTCTGGTTTGAGCTTTTATGATGTGGATGTGGGTAGCCTTTGTTTGTCCGGCCCGCTGCTGCACATATAAGAGTTCCATGCGACATTAAATTGGCAACTGGATTGGAATATTGTTTGGGAAGGGCAAGGGCAAGGCACGAAGTGATTGGTCCTAGCATCCAACCTAAATAAAAGCCATACAAAATTGGCCAATAATTGAATTATTTTGCGTTGTCTTTGAGCCTGGCCTGCTGCATCATCATTGGTCCGATAATTGATTTGGGTTTGTCACAAGAAAAAAAAAGTTAAGAACAAAAAACAGGCAAGCAAAAGGTCAAAGAGTCAGCGTCAGATGTCAAAAGCCAGCGGCGAGCTTTGCTAGTGTGTTACTTAATTCAATTACTTCTTAAAATGTATGTGTAATTAATTAGTTTTCTTGCAACTGGGCAGTGGTTGCATGTGTGTGTGTGTGTGTGGGTGTGTGTGTAGGCGTGGGGTGGGCGTTCACCTCGTATTTTATCCATCAGTAAATTGCAATCGAAAACTTTTTTCGAAGTTAATTTTGTTTGGCAGCACAAAGTCTCTCGCTGACTGCTTTCATTATAAATATTAATGGGACCACATGGCGTATGAGTGCTTTCCCCAGTTTGTTAGCGCTTGCGTCAGGTTGTAAGCGAAGATAGAACTTCCAAAAATATATTTCAATTGCGCACAGCAATTGTTGATCTAGTTCAATTATATATACATTATAAAGTTCATTATATATATTAATAATTTTAGCTAATTAGTCAAATTATACGAAATGAGATAAGATATATAATTTATTCTAATATGCTTTTCATATACGTTCTAAAGTAATCAATTCACAGATTTTGCAATGAAAAGTTCTTAACTGAGTTTGGACCATTTTTACATTATTTTCGTTAACATTGGCAAAAATTTATCTTTTCTTTTTCTATGTCCAATCTCAGCTAAGCTGAATTAAATTTGCTAAGTTTGCCATTTCTTTATATTCAAAGTTTTTACCATTTTTCTAGATAGATTTGATTTTGATATTTGTGCTAATGCAAAATGTTCTTACGAGCCAAATGAATGTAATTAAATTGCTTTGGGCCATTGCTTAAAAATATTATCGATATTTTTCCAATTCAGTTGAATTCAGTTTTGCTTTTATGCCCCAACAACGATCTGTCGATCGTCGGAGCGCATACAGATTACACAATTAAAATATTGGAAATTATTAATTTGATTGATTTGATTTTATTTATTGATTTGCGACCTGCACTGATGATGATGATGATGATGATGCTTCTGATGTGTTGATTATTGCGGATCAATAAAGTGACGCGAATATTAATTGCTGCCAATTGATGCAATCCAAGTTGGACCATCGCAAAATATTTCGTTCTCGCCTTCAACACACCAAAATCAGAAAAATTAGCAATCACAATTTTATTGAAATTTGAATTTGAAGGAACCGATGGCCAAAAGCATTCACTTGCCAACGACGTGGATGCAGCATTTGCAATTTTGCTGCCATTGATTGAGTAAAGGGATTTCACTGCTGCCCACCATTTAGGGGCGTGGCATTTAATTGAGTGCCTGCCCGCCGAATGGGCCACCCTTCGTTCCGCCGTCTAATTTGGTTTTGGCAAAGAAATTCATTAGGCATCCCATCGAACATGGCCCCATTCATTCGTCAAGCAGAAACATAGAAAATTACAAAAAAAAAAAAAAAAAAAATCTTGTTCTGACGTTCATTTTTTCCCCCTTCCGTCCTTGGGTAGAATTTTTAAATTGCTTTTATTGTTGTTGGTCTGGTGTGGCCAAAAATTTAGAGCTGCTGCCAAAAATCCGCTGAGCAAGCAAATTGCGCGTGTCTTCAAGATTCGCTTTGGTCAAATGCTACCTCAGCGGCATTTTAATGTTTGCCGCCTGATTTGGAAATATGTTCAAAAGACGATCTTTATTAGAATACGCTATTTCTAAGTATCCAGAATTGAGATGAGAAAAAACGCTGTAAATTGTTAAAAAAGAAAAGAAAATAAATAGGAATAAAATTTAAGTCTGTAGCCCTAAAAAATTAAAATCGATTTTCGATTTGCTTGCTTCTTATTTAATTCGCTTATTTCATTAGAATACGATTTTTCTAAGTATCCAGAAAAGAGAAAAAACGTTGTAAATAGTAAAAAAGAAAATAAGTAGGAATAAAATTAATTCAAGTCTGTAGCCCTTAAAAATTAAAGTCGGAAGTGAATTGTCTTTGATAGAAGAAAAAGTTGTTAAACGATTTTCGATTTGCTTGCTTCTTATTTAATTCGCTTATTTCATTAGAATACGCTATTTCTATGTATCCAGAATTGAGACGAGAAAAAACGTTGTAAATAGTAAAAAGGAAAATAAATAGGAATAAAATTAATTCAAGTCTGTAGCCCTAAAAAATTAAAGTCGGAAGTGAATTGTCTTTGATAGAAGAAAAAGTTGTTAAACGATTTTCGATTTGCTTGCTTCTTATTTAATTCGCTTATTTCATTAGAATACGCTATTTCTAAGTATCCAGAATTGAGACAAGAAAAAACGCTGTAAATAGTAAAAAAGAAAAGAAAATAAATAGGAATAAAATTAATTCAAGTCTGTAGCCCTAAAAAATTAAAGTCGGAAGTGAATTGCCTTTGATAGAAGAAAAAGTTGTTAAACGATTTTCGATTTGCTTGCTTCTTATTCAAGTCGTTTACTATTTGCTTTTGCTATTTTTTTTGTGCAAACTGATTGTTATTTTGCTTTTCTCACTTCTCGTCTTTTCAGCTGTTTCACTTTCCTAGTCTCTTTGCTTTTCTATTTGCGACACGTTCTTCTAGAGAAGTATTCCAATTTTATCGTTAAGTTTGTAACGTTTGTTGAGAGAAGAGAATTTCGTTCCTATATGGTATATATATATACTCTGATGAAGCACGGCATAATTATGTTCACTTTTGTAGAAGTGAAGCAGATTTTATACGATTTTCCTTCAAATAAAATTAATTTTAATTTGAATCATAAATCATAGAGAAGATTTTTGTCTGTCATAGGAACAATCGGTTGAAAAATAAGTTCTTGTATGAATAACAATTTTTGTTAAGTAAAAATATGCTATTATAAAATGAAATTATAAGGGTATATAATCTTCGGCGTGTCTAAGCGATATTTGTTGTTTTCGTTTTCTCTTCTAATTGTCAGTGCGCATTTTGTTTGGTTTTTGTTGATAGTCGTTTTGTTTTTGGGCTCACTTTTTGCCTCCGAACTAATTAAGCCATTTGACTCAATATTTGTATTATGTGGTATTCAATTCGATTCAACTTGGAAGCACTTGAAGTATGTTCAACATTTACGAGTGAGTTGGCAAGCGTAACCCCCCCAAGTAAAGTACTTGAGGTAGTTCGCATGCTTATCGCCATGTTTGCACAGTTGTGCGGAGCTGGCGTCAAAATTAATCGCAAACAATCCGTCAACAGATATTCTGCGACCTCTGTCAAAAAATACACAATATATATATAAATATATATATGTGATATAATGTACGACAACTACAACTCCAGTTTTCCAGCTTGTTCGAGTCCGTTTTGTCTGAGCATATTTTTTTTTCTTTTAATTTTTATTTGTCAGCTTTAATAATATTCTGTGCGCATTTTGCATTTTATAGCATACAAATTTATAATTAAAAGACGTAAATATTTTTAATTTGTGCACATACTCATTATTTCCTCAACTCACCCAATTCGCATTTGCATGCCAATGAGTGTGGTGTGTGTGTGGTGTGTGTGTGGTGTGTGTGTGATGCGTGTGTGGTGCGTGTGTGGGCTTGTCCAAAAATTCTATTTGCGGCACATCAAGTGCCCGATTCGTTTCATAGAATTTCTGAGTTATGCAAGTGTAAATATTTCACACTGTTGCTTATAAATTTACGTGAAATGATTTTCGTGTCTTTGCTTTTTATTTGCTAGTTTTTATATATATATATATATTTTTTTTTTTTTGATTCAACAATTACCTGCATATTTATGTGACCCACAAAAATGTGTAATATTTGTTTAATTAATGGCTATCATCAACGAAATTTGTGTTTTTTTCTGCCGTGCAGATTCTCTGTAAGTTTTGTAATTGCCCAATATTTTGATAGAAAATCATTTTACTTTGCACTTTGCTTTTAAAATGTATTGAAAAATTGCATATTAATATCATACATTTTAGAAATTTTAGCCCTATATATATTATTTACATGTCGTGAACCAAAACAGAAATACGACAGAACATTTCAGAGTGGCGTAATCGACTGCCAAATACTCTGTTACCATAAGTAATACCATCTGATGAAAGATGCAGTGCGTACAGGAAAAGTACGAACTTTAATTAAAAAAATCGATTCTTAACTTTATTTATATATTAGACTTAAAATCTTCTTTTCGGTACATTGTAATAATTGCTATATATTTATTTTATTGTTTGAAATAATGAAAGTCAAGACTTGAAAGAATAATGATGAGGTATCTTTTAGTCGAGCATGCTCCAATGCCTTAGTATGCCAGTGACATTTTCACACATTTGCTTCGGATTCCATGCGGGTTGCGTAAAAATTCGAGTGATTCTACAAGTACATCTCAGAGTATTCGCAAAATGAATCTGTGCATAAGTTTTAATGAATTTAACGGATTGCCGCAATTTATCATCACTTTGGCTGACTGTCGCCAGTAGGAAGGAGCTTATTTTGTGGGGAAAAATGGGGGATTGGGCAGGGGGTACTGTGGCACTGTGTTACGCGTGGGCATGGCCGTAAATGTGAACGACAAGACACGGAAAACTGACCGAACGGACATGAACATTGATTGATTTCACGCCAGCCAACAGCCGCTGAACGAGCTGCTTATTTTTAGCGGTTATTTTTTGAACAGCAAGGGGGGGTGGTGGGTGGTGGGTCGAAGAATGAAAATGTTATTTTAAGTGATGTGACAGCTGGCGGGGGCAGGCAGGTGACTGAGGGCATTCGGGCTCGGATTCTGCCACCCAATGATTGCGTGCCAAAACATTTTGAGTAATGGACATGCAACAATGTTTCAAGGTCGTGCTAAACTAAGCATACACAATTTTAAACTAATTCTCACTTTTTGTTTTTTCTTCATCCTTTCCGTTGGCAGCCCTTGAACTTGGCCGACTTTTGGAGAGCAGCCGCTTGGCGGCGGCGGCGACGGCAGCCGCATGGATCATGCCGTCAGGGCGACGCGCGGCCGCCCCCTCAACACGTTGCGCTTCGAGAACGATGAGCTGGAATGCCTCTATCAGCGTTACACGCTCAAGCTGCAGCGCTTCTCCGTGCTGGGCGTCGTCGCTCTCGTCGTCGTCCTTTGTGGTGTAATGGCTGCCCTGTCCCTGGCCTTTAACAATGCGCCCACCTTTCATGTGAGTTCCAACAGTTATTTTTATATTCTGAATCCATTAAAAATTGGTAAAAAGCGTAGCAAGCAGAATCAGCATATCCAATTAATTATCCATTTATTATATATATTCTTGAACAGGATCAACAGTAGAGACGATATAGGAAAGTTCGTCCGTCTGCGGATCTCAGAGACTATAAGAGTTAGAGGGTTGTAATTTGGAATTCTCATATATCCGGCGCAGATAAAGTTTGCTTTATTTTTTTTTGTATCGATAACTGCCTCCGTTTATCGATTATCATGCTATTTATGCTGCTGCTCACATTTGGATACTTTTTAAAGGGAAATATGCCGATAAAAATTTAATATATTTAACAGCCTAGTTCAGGGTATACCTTAGTCGAGCTCAGTCGACCACAGCATTCTTGCCTGTTTTTATATTTTGTAACTAGAAGTTTGAGTGGAAAACAGGTGCAATCATTTAAACAAGTAATATAAAAAAAGATACTTAGCTTAACTATTTAAAATCATTAGCGAAATTTGCTGATGTTACGACTATAACTTTGCGCTATGAATTACATCACGAACAGTTTCGCTTAAGTCAAAAGTATATATTATATCCGACATATAAGCCGATAAAAATTCTTGATTTTTGTGCCAGATTTGGGGTTTAAGGAAATGCTAAGTACAATAATAGAACTTTTTAGAGCGCAGTGCAAGAAGCTCTTCAATAGTACTCAAAAATTATACTTCTGAATTTGATGTCAACAGATTAATTTGAGTCTATAAGGATAAATTAAGGCTTAAACTAAAAGACGGATAAGTTTGAGAGATTAGTTAAAATAGAGCCTATGTTAATTGATCAACTTATATATATATATATATATAACTTATATTCGATTATAGAACATCTTCAACTCGATTGTGTGTGTGCTGTTTGCCATTGTGCTGGCGCTGCTGCAGTGCTCGGTCATCAAGGATCACCATTTGCCCACGCTGTGCTATGGCATTTTGTTGTGCACGGCCAGCATTTGCATTGTTTCGATGCCAACGCTGGGCAGCATTTTTCCCGTGGACACCAAGGAGGTGATGGCCGAGGGCGTCTGGCAGATTGTGTTTGTGGTATTCTTGGCGTACGCAATGATGCCGTTGCAGATCTGGGAGGCGGTGGCCTTTGGCATAACACTCCCCTCGGTGCACATCAGCATTACGGTCTATAAGATCTTTACGGCCGCATTGCAGTATCTGGAATACAATCAGCTAATTGCGAACATTGTCATCTTCATTGGGGTGAATGTCGCCGGTCTGGTCGTTAACATCATGATGGAACGTGCCCAGCGGCGCGCCTTTCTCGACACACGCAACTGCATCGCTGCCCGCCTGGAGATCCAGGATGAGAACGAGAAGCTGGAGCGCTTGCTGCTCTCCGTGCTGCCCCAGCACGTGGCCATGCAAATGAAGAATGATATTCTGTCGCCAGTGGCCGGTCAATTCCATCGCATCTATATACAAAAGCACGAGAACGTTAGCATCCTCTTTGCGGACATTGTTGGCTTCACCGTACTCTCCTCCCAATGCAGCGCCCAGGAACTGGTGCGTCTACTCAACGAGCTCTTCGGTCGCTTTGATCAGCTGGCGCATGTGAGTGGCAATTGCAACATGTTGTTGCAAACATATCAGGGAATTAATAAATGGCTTGTTTATTTTTATAGGACAACCACTGTTTGCGCATTAAGATTTTGGGTGACTGCTATTACTGTGTCTCTGGCTTGCCGGAGCCGCGCAAGGATCATGCCAAATGCGCCGTGGAAATGGGACTCGATATGATCGATGCCATTGCGTAAGTAGCCCTTGCTGAACTGGTTCCCATTGATCTTGGCATTTAATTAATCTATTTTCTCGATACCGTTCGCAGTACCGTTGTGGAGGCGACGGATGTCATTTTAAATATGCGCGTGGGGATTCATACGGGTCGGGTACTCTGCGGCGTTTTGGGACTGCGCAAGTGGCAATTTGATGTGTGGTCCAACGATGTGACGCTGGCCAACCACATGGAGTCGGGTGGGGAGCCGGGGCGGGTGCACGTGACGCGCGCCACACTCGACTCGCTGTCGGGCGAGTATGAGGTGGAGGCAGGCCACGGCGATGAGAGATCTTCGTATCTGCGGGATCATGGCGTCGACACGTTCTTCATTGTGCCCCCGCCGCATCGGCGCAAGGTAAGCTCCAAAAAATTGGCAATATCATTAGCTGCTGCTTGCGACCTTTCACTCATCCGGTGCTCATCTCTTACTCTGTTCTCCGTTCTCTGTTTTCTGTGCATGTGTATTGCAGCCCCTAATGCTAAACACGCTTGATGTACGCTCGGTGATCGGTAGTCGACGCAAGTTGTCATTTAGAAACGTGTCGAATGTGGTCATGCAACTGCTGCACACCATCAAGTTCTCGGAGCCGGTGCCCTTCTCAAATATTGCCACCGGTTCGTTTCCCTCGGCTGCTGCTGCTCTCGGCGGCGGTCCGCCACGTGGCAGTAGCACGGATCCGGCGGCTGCCAGCGTTCAGGTGTCGGAGAAAGGATCCCGCAAGGTAAGTGTACAGTGCCCCATTTTTAGTAATATCCATTTGTCCATGATCCAGAAGAGTTCATAGACCATATGTTCCACTCCAAAGACTCGTTTGTAGCTCGGTAGTCGTAGCTCAGTTCTATGCATGTCCGGGTCTATATTTTTTTTGGTTTGTTCTTCATTCTTTGAGGGGGATTGGTTGTGGGTCTGTTATACGTTATCATTTAACGCTCGATGTGTGTATTGGTTATCCGACTTGTATTGTTTACTCGAACCGTGTGTATCTCATGGATACATCCGCGAACTCAACCCGATCTGTCGATGGCTTGCTGTGTAGTAAAATGCGACAATTCCTTATGATTTCTTTCGTTGATTTCTTTCTTTTCGTTTACTTTCAGGATGCGGTAAGTTCACCGTACTCATAAGTATAGTATGAAACGTTCCAAATCCCATCTCAAAACTTCGTTCCCCTGTTTTTTGTTTTTTTTTTTTGTTTTCTATTTTGTGGGTTGTTTTTCTTTAGTTTTTCTTTTGTTTTTTTTTCGATTTGTAGACGCAATAAATTGCATAGTGTATACAAATTATAAAATTGCATTGTAATATTGCGTAGAACAGTGTCACGGTCATCAATATATTATTATTTCGTAATTTGTAATCCGTACTGTTGTATCTACTACTAACAAATACTGGTAAAAAATTGTAAAGGATGCCTTTCGTTTATTGCGTTTGTGTCGATGTTGTGCGTACTTAGTGTAAGGAGTAGAAGACCAATGATGATGTATTTGCTGGACTCATCGGTAATATCCACTGAACAACAACAACAACAACAATGTACACGAGAGATTTGAACACACACACACACACAACGCTGACACAATTTCACATTGGGCTACTACTCAATAAACACAATATATTTTTTATATTATTTTTAAACTTTACTAAAGAGGTGTAGGTAAACCAACACACTTATGCGGCTCACACTATATTTTGGTATAAATATTCCTTCAATTTGTTTCAAAATTGAATTATTAAAATATTTTTAAATAAATCCACCACACATTGCTTAATATTTGCAAATGCTGTGATGATGTATAGTTTATTTAAATTACACTTTTTAACGCTATACTTACACATTTCAACTGTTTTTTACAATTTTATGCTATCTGCCATACTGCAAAGTTTCAGTTTACGTTACAGCTTCAGTAACCTTTTTCGATTCCAGTTTTTCGTTAAGTTACTTGTCGCTCGACTTGTGATTATTATTTCCTCTTTATGCGTTCCCTATGTTGTCCTGTCTATGAGCTATTTATCCCGTTTACTCTAAATCAACCTTGATATATTTTATCTATCTCTAAACTTGTTACTTTATCTACCCTAACCATACTTAACTATCGTTAACGTTTATTCACTACAATATTTTAACTTTTATCAATTTAAGCAAAAAAAAAGTAAAAAAAAAAATACAATATATATATTTATATATATACATATACTATGTATACTTCTCTGATCTAGGTAATACGTCTACAAAAAATCTTGCATGCTACCCCACCTCCGCACGGCATGGGCTATGGCAGCGTCGTCGGAAGCGGCGGCGGTGGTGGTGGGGTGGGCAGTGTTCAAGTGACCGTAGGCACAAGTCCCAATTCAACAGCGAGTACCGTTAGTCGCATACATAGGCACAATCACAAGAATAATAAAGTGAGCAGAGCAGCAACAAAACAAACAAATGTTTAATTTTCGTTCACATTCGTTCAGTCGTTCTTCAGTCGTCGTTCAGTCTTGTGTTCCTTATGTATTTTTTTTTATCGTTGTTTGTTGTTTGCTGTTGTGTTCTATATTGTATTGTATTTTGTACACGTTCTTTCACGTTCATTCGTTACGTGTTGTTTGCCTTACTCATAATTAATTACTTAGTTCGTTCAATTTCGTTGAGTTTTGTTTTTGACTAATAACTGTTATGTTTTTCCTTTACGGGTGGGTATTTAATAACACTGCTTCGTTAAGTTCCATCAACCTTAAAGTTTCGTTAAGTTTCAGTACAACTTGCGACTAGCTTAGCTAATTTACCATTGCATTTACCGCATGTCGTCCAATAGTGATGCCCTCATTTCGTTAAGTCTCGTCCATTTCAAACATTTCGCCATTCCATTTCGAGACTCCGTTCTCGTTAACGTGTGAGTGGCAAAATTACCGCTTGATTTAATTAAAACAGTTTATTTTATTTGTATTTGCGCAATGAATAATTAGGAAATTTATCAAAATATAAGACTGGTTATACAAAAAAAAAAAATACGAAAATTGAAAAAACGATCTGAGTTTCTTTTAAAATTCTTAAATTATTGCAATATCAACTGTTGCTAGAACAATTAAACCACACAAAAAAAAAAAAAAAACACGAAATAATTTCGAACGTTGTGTAAAATTTAGAAGCAACCTGCATAACATATAATATTAATAGCAAAACATTCAACATTTGAAAATTATATCGTGATTTTTGCAATGATTTATCAATCCATTAATTAGTACCATCCAAGCGCAAACATATAAACACAATTTGCATGCCGCTATAATTAGCTCTGCTCTCAACTGCATGCTTTAGTAATCCGTTTAGTGTACTACACACTTTAGTTAAGTACTTAGTGCTCTCTCTTTGATATAGCCAGCAAGCGCCACTGCCACCAGCCACAAGCGGGAACAACCATAATCACTAATTACACCCATTTTCGTTGTTTTTTTTTTCCTTCTTCCCTGGATCCTGTACGACAGTCACAGTCTAAGGTTGCCGATAAATTTAAGCGGCCGTTCCGCAAACGTCATTCGGTTGCCGCCCATCATCAGCCAACAAATCGGGTGAATCGGTTCCTCTCACAGGCGATCAATGCACGCTCCGTGGACTGTGACAAGTCGGAGCATGTGGATCGTATAACGTTGCGTTTTCGTCAGAGCGACAAGGAGCGTGAATACCACAAGGATTTCGATTTGGGCTTCACGACAGCAATGGGCTGCTCTCTGCTGCTATTAATACTAGGCGCTGCACTCCAGGTGACAGCCCTGCCGCGCACCCTTATTCTTCTACTGCTCTTCCTTACGGCCTTCATTTGGGTTAGTGCCATACTGATGCTGTTGCTGGCGGTGCGCCTCAAGTGGATTATCTGGGACATTTCGGAGAGCTTCTCGCTCCGAATGGCCATAACCATTTTCACAATAATCCTCATCTATTCAGTGGGTCAGGTGAATGTGGTAAGTGAATCGATTAACATTCCATTTTCCAGTCGTAAAAAAAAACGCTTTCTCATATTTTTTGTTTGGTTTTCCGACCATCAGTTTACCTGCGTCACGGATCATCCATGCTCGGACAATGCAACGGGGTTGGATTTCCAGGGACTAGACTCCGAGAATCTGGATATGTCGGCGATAATGACCAAACATATCGATGCCCATCGCAGGTGCTCATTGCCTCAATATGTTTCCTTGTCGGCAGCATTCGCCTTCCTTTCCGTTTCCGTGTTTCTCAGGTGAGTGTAAAACATTTAACGCTTAAATTAAAATTAAATGTTTACTAAATCGTTTATCCTTGTCCAACGCAGATTGCCAATTATATTCAAATCGCTGCTGGTGCTTGGGATGGGCACCATCTATGCCCTGTTCATTGAGCTGTCCCATCAGAATATCTTTGAGTGCTACGACGCTCGCGTTAAGTAGGTGGTCAAGGGTCATTCGATTGGCCCACATATCTGCCACATATGCTCTATAAATATATATATATATATATCTATGCAATTCGTTCACATTTTAGAGCATCGATTCCGCTTCATTTGATCTCATTGGCTCGCATTGTTATCTTTATGATTGCGATATTGGTGCACGGCCGTTTGGTTGAGGGCACCGCTCGTCTGGACTTTCTGTGGCAGTTGCAGGCATCGCAGGAAAAGAAGGAAATGGACGTGCTGCAAGCGTCAAATAAGCGCATTTTACACAATTTGCTGCCCGCTCATGTGGCTGCACATTTCCTCGATGCGCAATTTCGCAACAATATGGTAAGTGGCACATTCGGATTCGCTTCATCAGCCACGCTGCCAACGCCAATTTCGCTGACCCACTAATCGTGTGACTTGCTCTTTATTTAGGAACTGTATCATCAGAGCTATGCCAAGGTGGGCGTCATTTTCGCTAGTGTGCCCAATTTTAATGAATTCTATACGGAGATGGATGGCTCCGATCAGGGATTGGAGTGTCTGCGATTGCTTAACGAGATCATTGCCGATTTTGATGAGCTACTCAAAGATGATCGCTTTCGGGGCATCGATAAGATCAAGACAGTTGGCAGCACCTATATGGCGGTCGTTGGCCTCATACCCGAATACAAGATTCAACCCACCGATCCCAATTCGGTACGTCGCCACATGACCGCCCTGGTGGAGTATGTCAAGGCGATGCGACTCTCTCTGCAGGAGATCAACAGTCACTCCTACAACAATTTCATGCTGCGCGTGGGTAAGTATTCTCCCTGCAACTCCCGTTATTATCAGAATTATATCGTTTCTCCTTTTTTAGGCATCAATATTGGACCAGTTGTGGCGGGCGTGATTGGTGCTCGGAAGCCGCAGTATGATATCTGGGGTAATACGGTAAATGTGGCCAGTCGCATGGACTCGACGGGCGTGCCAGGCTACTCACAGGTCACCCAGGAGGTGGTGGACAGTTTGGTTGGGTCACACTTTGAGTTCCGCTGTCGCGGCACCATCAAAGTGAAGGGCAAAGGTGACATGGTCACCTATTTCCTGTGCGACAGCAGCAGCAATGCCCTGAATGGTGAGGTGCGCAACGCTATGATTAGCAGCCGACCCTCGGCAACCGGGAATGAGTCGCAAACGCATCAGTCGCTTCCTCATGCGGGTGGCCTGCATCCCGCCGAGTATTATCAAAAGGCATCGCAGTTCCAGGAGAATCGCGTCAATACAGACACCTACAGCAAGAAGGACAACGCTCATCTGTACAATGTGTGCGGCAGCGAGGAGCAGCAACTGTTGCTGCAGCATCAGCAACAGAAGCAGCCGCTGCCCGCACCACCAACGACCACGCAGCACCACCATCTGCATCAGCAGCAGCAGCAGCGACTAAACAGCAAGCTTCAAAAGCAACCCAACTTTCTGACCAATGGCGGCTTACCCAATATTCGGGAGAATGGACACAATGGTGGCGAGATGCACTATGTGGCCACAAATATGGCTATGAATCCGGCTGCAGTTACAGCTACGGCTGCAGTACAGCAACAGCAGCAGCAGCAACAACATCTCCAGCATCAGCAGCAGCAGCAGCTCCAACTCCAGCACCAACACCAGATCCAGCACCAGCACCAGCTCCAGCTCCAGCTCCAGCACCAGCCCAATCCTTCGGTAATGTTGCGAGAATTCAATATAATTGAGAATCCAAATACCGGTGGCAGGCATCTGCAGCAGCAGCAGCAGCAGTTGGAGCAATTGTCGTCGGCACAGCGGCCACAGCACAATGGTAATAGTCTTGAGGGGGGCGTGGTCGGTGTGCTGGGCGGTGATTGCTTCATGATGCCGCGTCGCGATCAGCTGCGCAGCTATGCGCCGCCGCCGGCGCTGTCCTTTAACCAGCATGGCCAGCATCTCCCACTGCATCATCTGTATCACCAGCATCAGCATCAGCATCAGCATCTGAATCAGCATCAGCCATCTTCCTCCAGCCTGGGCTATGGCAACTGCCGGGAGAGCGAGCCGCTATTGCATGCCAGCAGCGTCGCGCCGGTAGCCAAGGTGAGTGATGAGGTTGACCTAATGTTCTGGAGCAAGGAGATACTGCTATGAACAATGCTACCGTCCCCGTTAGTCGACCCCCCTTTAACCAACTAACCAAACCAATCCACCAACCACCCATCCACCCAACCAACCATCCAACCAACCATGCAGATAACCAACCAACCCATCCATTTGTAACTAATTCGAGGTATGTGCAAAGTGTGTCTGTGTGTTGTGTGTGTGTTAATGCATGTCACTGAGCCTAAACAGCTCTCCAATTGGATAATTATATTCAATGGAATAATACAAATAATTAATAGAAATCGGAAAAGAGAATACGACTCACAAAAAAAAACCTTTGTCGGATTGTAATTTATAAAACGATTTTATAGGATTTTTTTAGTTAATTAATACTTAGTCATGTTTCGAAATCTGGATCAGAATCCAAGTTAGGATTATAGATTTTAGATTTTATAAGATTCAAAGCTGAAAACGCGATTTCAGCTCGAAATTCCAGTTCAAATTGTACATCATAAACCCTTCCAGGACTGAAAAATTTCAAAAGTCACAAAATTGTGACAAAATATAAATATTTATTCCCTTCTGATTGACTCACAGATTAAATCGAATAATTGCAACATTTCCACATTTTTGGAACACGTCGAATTAGTTGAAAAATGCAATAGTTTTTTTGTTGCAGTGATAAACATCATTATTAATCTCTAAATTATATACATAAAATATTTAGTTTAAATTTTGTAATAAAACCAAAAAATATTATAATTTACGGCTCAAACAATAGCTAATCGAAACAAATCGAAATGCAAAGAATTTAAAAATCAAATGCATTAAAAAAATGCAAAAATTCACATTTTTGTTGACATTTTGCAAACTGTAAAAGTTTTATTCGTTGAGTGTTCAGTCTATTTAAAGTTGCATTTAAATTTTATTAATAATGTTTGAGAAATAATTCAAATTGTGGTTTATATATTTTAATCATTATTATTTCGAAACCAGAGTCAATCTTATTCCAATGAAATTTGCTTTATGCATTTAGAATCAGTGCTGATTAGTGCTAATTACACACACATAAATACACACACAAACACACACATGCAGGCAATTTTTATATTTATTGTGAAGCTAAAACTGCCCTTTGTATTATGCCGCATTTAATTAGTAATTTTATTTTTAATATATATATATTAATAAGTATTTAAATATATATATATATATATATATATATGTGTGTGTGTCTCTAACTGTGTTCCACTCTTTGCATGCCATCGCACCACGCCCACCATTTCACGACTAACTCCTAGATTATGCCCATGCAGCATGCGCCAAAGTACGAGCCACCACGTTACACCTGTCCCAACTCCATGTTGTCACTGCAGCAGCAACAACAACAACAGCAACAGCAACAACAGCCAGAACTGGCTCCACTGCACCAGCAACAGCAACAGCAACAGCGCCAATATGCGCTTTATTCACAGCAACCGCCTCTGCCGCAGTTGCCGCAGCTGCCACCGAAGCCAGCATTGCGAAGCTATCTGAAACCGCTGCCCAAGTTGCCGGCAGATATTGATGAGAGCCGCGAGATGTCATCGACAGACGATCTCAGCTCACGCCCGCACTCGCCCTCGATGAGCAGCTCGGATGAGAGCTATTCAAAGACCACCGAGGGTGAGGGCGATGGTGATGATGATTCGCCCCGCATCAATGGCGGCCATCTGCAGCGCAACGGACATGGCAATGTTGGGTTCAATGTGACCGCGGGACGCGTGAATCCGTTGCAGTGGCTCTATCCCTGCGACATACAAGTGGATCCCACATCGCCGGTGGTGCTGGACATGGCACAGTTGCGTGACTTTGAGCTCAGCTCGACCACCGAGAGCCAAAGTGGCCAACCGACAGCGACCGGCAATACGACGACGGGCAACATGCAGCACAAGGTCGACAGCTGCAACAGCTTTGACTACCAGAAGACATCAGCCACAGCAGCAACAGCAGCAGGAGGAATCCCGGGTAAAGCCGGTGCAGTGGGCAGCGTTGCAGGTGCTGCGACCAAATCACCATTTGAGAGGGAACTGCAAAGATTGCTCAATGAATCGTCGCGAGCACGCTGCTTTGCGGCAGTGTCAGCAACGTCTACGGCATCGCCGGTGGTCATCAACTCGGATCAGACCACCAGCAATTGCAGCAGTCACCACAATGTCGATCTAAGCTATTCCGCAAGCAACAGCAAACTGAGCTCCATCAATGGTCACCTTGGCCAGATACAGAGCAATGGAGCCGAGGGCGGCTCAAGCAGCAATGGTAATCTCAGTGGTGGCAGCAACTCAAACAGTGGCAACAACAACTATCACAATGATCAGCAGCAGCAAGAGCACGATCTGCTTGCGATGGCCATCCAGGTGACTGGCAAGCTGCCACTGAGCAACAGTTTCATGATATCAAAACATCCTGTCGGCCTCGATGCCATCAAGGAAATAACGCGCCACAAGAACCCATCCGAGTCGAGTCAAATGTGAGTAAATCACAAACAATGCCACAAAAATCACAACATCATCCACTAACCACATTGCATCGACAACCCATTTGTATCTAATCCCAATCGGATGCCATTTCCATTTCCATTATCATTGCTTAAGCCCATTTCATAATCGTATATATAAAAATATATATATTTTATATATATCGTCAGAAAATCAAATTTATTTACAAACAAATAAAATAAGATTTTATTATTTCTTTACTTTCTTACAAAACATATTCAAATTATTTAATTAATTTGTAAAATCATCTCAGTTGAAAGTAAATTAAAAATTTAAACAAATCAGATTTTTTTAAAAATATTTTTACTATGTTAAATTTTATTATGATAATTATTATTGTGGTTTTTATTATTATTTGACATTTAAAAATTCAAGTTAATATCTCAAACGTGGGAATTTAATATTGTCTACCAAATTACGGCAATATTTAATGGAGGGTTTTTTTTTTACGTTTACGTAGATAATTTCAAGTCTAATGTTAAGCATAATTTTTTAGGCAAACATCGGACACGGAATCGTGCGAGATTCTGCACGAGAATCGCAGCCAAATGCATGTGTTGGCCATGTTGGAGCTGCATGCAGCGAAGGAACATCAGCATCAACATCAACATCAGCATCCGCCGCAGCAGCAACAACAGACCAGACAGCATCGTCAGCGTCCACGCTCCAAGGAGCTGCAGCACAGCTACGAGAGCCTGGACAGGCTAGATGGAGTATTGGCGCCACAGCAGCAGCAGCAGCAGTCGCAGCGTCAACGGCATCATCATCACCACCATCAGCAACGGCAGCAGCGCTACAATCATGTGGATCAGGAGGATCGCGATGATACGGAGGACAACCTGGCCGATGAGGAGTTCGAGGACGATGAGGTGGGCCGCGATGTGCGACAGAAGCGGCTGCAGCAGAGCGAGCAGAACAAGCACAAGAATGACAAGCAGCAGCAGCAGCAGTCCCAAAATGAGGAACTGGAGCAGCTGGAACAAGATCAAATAAGGGAGACGGCGCCGCTTACCAATGGCAGTTTGCGGCTGGAGGCGAATGTGATAAACGATGAGCTGAAATATGGTGCGGCGCATCACAACCACCAATCCATGGACTCCAATCCGCTGGAGAGCCAATCGGAATGGTCGGACGATGATTGCCGCGAGGAGGCAACTGGTAAATGTTCTCAAAATGATTCAATTCTTAATTGATTAAATTTTGCTCTAACTTTGATAGGTGGCGCGGAATCAACTGGCTATATAACCGATGAGCCTGGTCTGGAGAACATCTCGCTATTAAATGAGGCGGGTCTGACCGACGCAGAGGGCGCCTTGTCGGACGTCAACTCGCTTTACAATGCGCCCGATGTGGATGACACATCAGTGTCGAGTCGGGCCAGCTCGCGGCTGCTCAGCCTGGATTCACTCAGCGGCTTGTACGATTGTGATTTGGACTCCAAGCATGAGCTGGCCATTGTAAATGCCTCGCACAAGATATCCAGCAAGTTTGGTCCACCATCCTCGCCTGCACAGCAGCAGCCACTAGCAGCAGCCGCAGCAGCAGCCGCAGCAGCTGCAACAGCAGCAGCAACAGCAGCAGCAACAGCAGCAGCAACAGCAGCAGCAGCAGCAGCAACAGCAGCGCATTCGCCGCAGCAGCAGCAACAACAACAACAAAGTTAAAGGATCTTAAACCGGAAGTGAAATAAGCATAAATAATTCAGCACACAAAGGAAACCGAAAACAAGCACTCAAAATGTTGTTACTGCTAAATGCAAATGGTGTCTATTAATTTACAATAACCTAACTACAAAGTTAATTACATACATATATATATATACATACATATATATATAATACAAGGAAAAGCAACCAATAATAGCTACCACAAATTACGTGGCTCTGCTCTCTGCTTTTAGTTTCCGTAGTTCCGAAAATTGAAACTAATGTTGGCATTATTGGTTGCTTTATATTTCCTCTAATTGTATAGCGAAAGACACCATTTTTTGTCATGTAAGAATCGTTGGTGTTTTATACTCTCTGATTCCGCGGGTTATATTGCTTTTGTGACGGACATGCCACAAAACCAGTTTCCCAGAAATGCACCAATTTCTGCTCGCCGTCTGAGTCAATGCAAATTTATTTTTTGTGAAAGATATCGGATTTTGTGATTATTTGAAACGAACTCCAAGATTGGTGAACACCACTGGATTTCACTTGTTTTTTTTTCTTCGGTGTTATATACTTAGTATAAACAAAAATATGAATAAATTATATATATATATATATGTGTATATATATACATATTTAGTCATTGGTAATCTTACACAAATTGGCCCAGTTGAACGTTCCAGTTATACGCAAAAACTAATTATGACTTTAATTCAATGTACTTCTAATATATTCTAATTATACAAATTATATATGTATATGCGTTTAGCTATAGGCAAATCATCACAATTATCATTATAAACAATATGTGGTTAATTCATTTGTGCGCTTAGCCTCTTTAAGATATAATTTGCTAATATGTTAAACACTAAATAAGTGCATACATATAAATACATATACGTATTTTATATGTAGACCGACCTGTATGCCTATATTATTTAATAATCAAATATATATATATTTATATATATATCACAAAATGCATGACACTTTGTAAATAAAGCGAAATATTATAAATATTTAACCCTACAAATTAAACCACAACTTACGCTTTGCACATTACGAAGAAAAATGTTTAAACTAAATATAAGTTAAATGATTATTTAAAAGTAACAAAAAAATCGAATTCAATATAGTTTTTTAATTTTATTTGTGAGTTAAATTTCTTTTTTTTTTGTGAGTTAAATTTAATCTGAACTATCTGTTTCAACGCCAAGCGTTATGTGCCATTATCGGGGTCAACTTTTAGTTGCTACGTTAAAGTCTTGCATACTTTGAGGCGTTGCTCGCACACTTTTGTACATACATACAACAGACATATATATATATATATATATATATATATATATCTACACATACACACGCATATGATACGTACTTACCATTTAATATATATATTTAAATATTTTAGTTGTAAGCAAAACCCATTTCAAAAAACAGGTCGAAATGCTTTAAGTCAATTTTTTGTTGGCTGTTGCACAATTTTCGAATTTTGTCACGCAAAAGCTTTTCTCATTTGCTATGTATTAGGTTACATATATATTTTTTTTGTTTAATCTTTAGACGTATAGCTTTGTATATAAGTGCAAGCATACAAACCTAGATATTATATCTATAAGTGTCTTCTATGTATGCATATGAAAATGATTTAAAATGATTAAAACTATAAATGTACTCGTAACATGATTCACAATTACTAAGAGAAACTCTGAAATATTGTTGATACCTGTCTGGAGATGATTCCAATAACGTACAACCAGACTAACTATAACAGATACTTAAAGAACAAAAAAAAAAAAAAATAAATAAATAAAGAAAACAGAAAACAAAGATTAGAATACAGATAAAGCCCATATTTTGTGTGTACCATTTGTGAAAACGCCATCGAGCGCAAATATATATATATATATATATATATATACATATTAGGGAATTATGTAACAAGTAACTGTTAAATATAGATATGCAAATAGCAACAACAAACAGCCCACAGATATACTTATGCAGACCCTAAATATAAAATTATAAATCAAAATCAAAACTGAATTGACATTTCGCAGAAATATATACACTAGAAAATACATATAATATATATGTATACACAATACCAGAGATATGCAATAAAAAAATATATATAGAGAAAGTGAGACAGGAGTGACAAAGAAAAAGAGAGAGAAATGCAAATTGGAGGAATGATATTTATTTTTATGTACCGAGATGCAAATGAAATATATCGATGTATCTACAAATATTAAAATTTTTAAATAGTGTACACATATGTAAAACAAAAGTAACTACTCAAAGCTATATCTCTATGTAGCTGAGTACGGCAACAATTAAAGACCCATAATAAAATCTTACAATTACATATAACTATAAATGTCAGCAAATTCAATATTGTCGAGTATTCCTTGCTAATGATTGGCTTCAGCGGGATTATCGAATTTCCATTTAGTAAAATCATATGATATGATGTTTGCAGATTACTCTAGCACTCACCGATTTGCAAATTTTACTCAACGATCGAACGAAGATATATCCAAGGCAGAAAATCATTGCTTTCTCGAAAACTACGTACACGGATTATATTCCCTTTAAACAGTTGGTTGACCTGTTAAAAACGAACCAGGATTTAAGAGTATACAAGAAAAAATATGGGAAATTTTCTGTTTATTTTGGATAATATTTGATATTTTGTGGTAGACATTGGGATAGTCTTTGAAAGACTGAATTTATACATTTGTGCATTAGTTTTCATGACTTCTGCAGATCATTGAATGCTAATTGGGAGATCCTTTTTCTACAAACTCAAAATAATGCTTCGCTTTGAAATCCTTAAAGAAAAAGTCAAGATTTATCTAGAAAGCGCAATACCAAAATGCAAAAAAAAAAAACAGTTCAATTTTTATTAATTTTTCATAATAACTTTTATCAAGATTTTTTTGTGGAATGCGGAAAAATAACATTTACAGAAAATTTAGGTTTTACAGACTGTGAACACTAAACCAACAATGACCCATTTTAAGATTTTTGTCTAAATTTCTTGAAAATAATAATATCAAATCGCTATTTTCCTTTACGACTTTAATTAAACAATAAATTGAATAAAATATTAATTTTAAATTGTTAATTTCCCTAACCTACCGCAAGGGGTCAAATTTTCTGTATTTTGATTTGTATTTCTTGTGATTGTTGGCTGACGGATGAATTGCCAGAATTGTCAGTCTACACCAATGGCATCTTACTACCTGCAACTCACGCGTCAACACATGCGTCAACTGACGCGTCAACGCACGCGTTAACTTGTTGTCTCTTTTATTATATTTGAGCAGCTTTGGCAGGAATTGGAATACATGAAATATCGTTAAGGTCTGCCGTCAAGCAATCAAACATTTTTTTTTTTGGTTTTTGAATTTTAGTTGAATTAATTTTTTATTTGCAGTACATTCTGTTATTTGTACGGCATATTTCGTTTTTAAACAACCTTCTACGTACAGTTAAATTCTTGTTTTTTGCTTAATTTAGAAATTTTTTTCCAGAGTATTTCAATGTTTACACATTTGGTCTCAACTGAGTTTTTTTTTAGACTTGTAGCATATGTGAAAAGCAGCAGAAACTAAGTATGAAAAAGCTAACTTTTTATAGCAATTTTAACCCATTTTAATAATACAGATCTATAGCATACTCTTCCTTTTAAAATTAGGTTTATTAGATTTTACCAAATCTACAAGTCGTTAAATTTATTAAAATATTGCAACATATTTTTCAGGTTTTTTTTATGTTCTATAAATTTAGCAATCACTTTCAATCATATATTTGCAAATATTGTCTAGACTCTGTTGTAGAGCATAAATATAATTTGCACAGTTGTTTGTGTTCTTCAGTTCAAACAGTTATTTCAATGTTTATAAATAGTGAAATAAGTAAATATTTTTACCAAATTATTGCCAATGTGTGCTTTCTTTCAACGACTACTATATAAGTGTCGACTTGAACCAAATTTTGGATTAATTCTTTTCCGATGGTGCGAGTACTTGTGGCATTATTTTTAATCTGTGCCGCATTGTCGGTGGCACATGGACAAACCAACTACTGTTCCGCGAATCTGTGCAGGAGGGGGCGACACATTGCTTGCAACAACAATGGTGTAGGTTGACCTCCATTCATAAGGATTATCCCAAAAAAAAATCAATAACCTATAACTGAAACTTGGTTTGCAAGTACCTCCAGCTGATTTTACATTGATATCAGTGCAACACGATACCGTTATTTCTATAGGCTTGGGCTTCGAGATGTCCGACAAGTCCGGCGCCCAGACTTATGACGTTTAACGCGAACAAGAGGAGCCTTGTGGTTCGCATGCACAACACGAGGCGCAACAACCTCGCCTTGGGCAGAGTTCCAAATTACAGATCGGCATCAAGAATGGCCGCCATGCAATGGAATTCCGAATTGGCAAGAATTGCTTCGTACAATGTGAAACAGTGTGTGATGAGGCATGATCAATGCCGCAACACGAGAACTTTCTCAGCTAGCGGTCAGAATTTGGCAAAAATTACCTACCGGGGTGGCCAGTCGAGGCGTTCTGACCAGTCCCTGATCACCCAGGCTATTAATATGTGGTGGAATGAGTACAGGAATGCCAACATGGGAATCATTAACAACTATCCAAGAAACTGGAATGGACCGTAAGTGGTAATAGTCGGTATTTCAGTTGGCAAAATGATTATTATTACTATTTTTACAGACAAATTGGACACTTTACGGTCATGGCCCGGGATTCCAACACAAATATCGGTTGCGCTTACGCCAAATACTTTCAATTCAACTCAAATACTTTTCTGATAGCCTGCAACTATGCCACCACCAATATTGTTGGTAGATCCGTCTATACGCCTGGCCAGGCGGCAAGTGGCTGTACAACTGGCCAGACCCGCAAATATTCAGGCCTCTGCAGTCTGAACGAGGTCTTTTTTGTTTAGGACATATACGACATATACATATATAAATATATATATATATATGATGACATATAGTCTTGGTGTCAAACCGAAACGATTTAAGGTTCCGTAAAGTCTACAAAAAATACTGTAAATGTTGTAAGAGTTTTCCAAAAATGTTTACAGTGACTTTGATTTTTACGGAACAATAAAAAACGTATGAAAATCAAAATGACGAACGTTCCAGTCTGGCGTCAGTTAGACTGTGAAATACTCTGATATCAGTGTAATACCAGCTGATAACGAATAAAAGGAACCTTATATATATATATATATATATATATATTTAGGTAGCTTAAATTGTGAATATAAATTGTGGTTCGATGTTAACTTTCTGTTGCAGTCTTTTCGGGATAAATCAAATCAGTTTCGGTATCTGGATTTTATTACAACTTTTTTTTTAATTTCCAATTAATTGGATAAAGCTACAAACGTTTTTTGTTTTGTTGTAAATTCAGTAACTTAATTTAATTATTTCTTTTTTGATTAAATAACTTTAATATAATCTTTGAAATCGTTATTACAAATTTCATATCGATGACGTTGATAACTGAAGCAATCCTGATCAATAATATATATTCGATATAAAATAAAATACAATTGAGTAAATAAACAAACGAAAATTAGGTCGTAACTCGCTCAAATTGCCAACCCAAAGTCAAGAAGTATATATATGGAATGCTACGAGACTAATCTTTTTCTCTCGCCTTATCACTCTCTCTCTCTCTTTCTCTCTATCTGTCTGTGACTTGCCTCTTTTTGTACGGATAGATTGTAAATGCGTATTCCAGGGATGCAGAAATGAGCTACTGCTGGTGAATATGGGCATTCCTATGTCGTAGATTGGAATTCTCAATTCGCAAATGTTATTATTTTTTATCTTATGACTTTTTTGGGCCTTAAGTAGATAAATGCTCCCAATATCTTATGGGTAATACATGTGTGTATATATATTATCATGAGATCTAATCGTAAACACCTCTCTGTATATTTTTTTCAAATCAATATTTAATCAAGTGCTCCGCCCACAAGATAAAAAACAATCCCAAACGGAGCGGAATCTCATAAAAGCCACGGTAAATGCCAGAATTGGCAACAAACGAGTTACGATATTAAAATGCGCAACATTCTATCCATAACTGTTTTAGCCGTGGTTCTGGGCATCGCCAATTGTGCCACGGACTATTGTACAAAGAACTGTGACAGCACCCCGAACATTGGTTGCGACAACAATGGCGTAAGTAATCATCGAATGGAATACCCTTAATATGTGAATATATATTTGTGGACAGTAATTTATAATTTAATTCATTTGATATAGGACTGGGATCCGAGCTGTCCCAGCGACAGGTTCTTAGTCACTCTGACGCAGGACGTTAAGGATGCGATTGTGGCCAAGCACAATGAGTACCGCAATTTTATTGCCGGCGGCGGTGACAGCAAATTGTCACCCGCCTGCCGCATGGCGACCATGCAGTGGGACGATGAGCTGGCCTATCTCGCCTCCCTCAACGTCCGGAGCTGTCAGATGCGTCACGATCAATGCCACAACACGGACAAATTCAATTGGGCTGGCCAGAATCTGGCATGGATCGGCTATTTCATTCCATTGGACACGATGAACAATTCAATTAGTGCCGTGGACATGTGGTATAAGGAGGTTGCCGACACAACTCAAGACCAAATCGATGCCTATCCCGAGTATTACGATGGACCCACTATTGGCCATTTCACAGCTATGGTAGCTGATCGCAACACCCACCTTGGCTGTGCACCTACCGCGTATTCGGTGGAGGGGCAGCCCTACAAGGCCTACCTTATGGCCTGCAACTATGCTGCCACCAATGTCTATGGCGTCAAAATGTACAGCAGCTGCCCGGTGGGTGCCAGCGAGTGCACCACTGGCGTCAATCCAAGCTACCCAAATCTATGCAGCGTCAATGAGTATTACGATCCCAATAACTTGAACTACTGAATCCCTTTTCACGGCCACTGATTGGGTAATCAACAAACTATATTTGAATATTATGGAAATTTGAATCTAAATTTATTTTTATATTAATTAATTGCTAAATATTGTTTCTAATTTTATTACTCGAGTAGAAAACATGTCAACTTTAGAAAACAATAATTTAAATTGTAATAACTTAATTAATTTTATTATCGGAAATTCAAAACGCTTGGTGAAAGTGAGAATAAATCGAGCACCACAAAAAATTACGATTTATATTTATTTTGGAAGAATTTGGTAAAATATTGTATGAAATACCTGATATATCTAATATATATACTATATATATATATATATATATATATATATATATATATATATATATATATATATGACTGTTCTATTTGTGAGGAGCACGCTAAAAGCTAGTTGGGAATAGATTCGAATTTATGGACCCATCATTCAATATCTCTAATCTGCTATAGAAATAATCTATAATTTTTATAATTCGAAATTACATTCAATTACATTCAAATCACCTTTGCTGATATTTTCGCACAAAAGTGGAGTCAGCGAGCCATATATATATATTTATACATATATCGTAATACAATCATTTGATTGAACTCTATAAAAAAGTCAACATATCTTATAATTCCCACTGAAATGTAGAAGTCTTCAGTTTCATTTGTACTTTTACCTTAATTTGTAAAAAAGTTGATTGTCGCAAAAAAAAAATTGTGAATTCCAGCGATAAATATTAACATCATTGTAATTGATTCATTCACTATGTGACGTCATCAGCTTTATATTTATACTAAAACCACATTCTGTGGCATACTTTTATGAGCTAGTGTTAAATTCTGGAATGCAAACAGTATTTTTTTTTAGCAGATCTGTTTTTTTTTTGGGTCAGCAATGTTTATGTGCTTTCTGCGACCTAGTTTATTTTACTAAAATTCAAAATGATATACTCGTATTTACCAGTAAACATAATATTACTTTTGGTATATATATATTAATTCATCGATAAATAAATCCAGCTTTAAGAAAACTATACTCTATTCTTTTATTCTTCTATTCTTCTATAACAGATGATAACAGATGATAACAGATGTTAACAGATGATAACAGATGTTAACAGATGATAACAGATAACTGTCACATATTCGTTAATAATTGAGATATTGATGTTTTTTGCTATTTTTTTTTTTAATATTTAAAACTGTAATATCTTTGTTAATAATGGAGATACTGATGTTTTTCGCTTATTTTTTTTTTAAATTTTTAAAACTGTCATATCTTTGTTAAAATTGCATGCAATAAAAGTATGCAATGCATTTTAGTATTTTCTGAAATTTGGCCGTGAAAGTAAGGTTTGCATTTTTTTGCCACATATACAGAAACGTGCTGCGCTGATTTCTGTTTATTGGTATTGCAACCACAACTGCATAAGAATAGACAAAATATTGAGAAGGGCAGCTTATTATATCTATAAAGGTCAAATGCTATCGAAGTGCTTAAAATATTAAGCACCATTTAATTGAACATTTTATGTGTATTCTAAAATTGGCATCACAAATTATTTATTTCAAAAGCAGTCTTGTTTTGCCAATCGCGCGAGGCCAGTCGCTTTTTTTCGTGCATGCATTCTAGCAAAATTCACAAATTTTGAATTACTTCCAGCTCCAAGAACCAGGCGCACAGAAATCAGCTGGTGGTTTCTAAATATTACTAAAATAAACGTAGCATACTTTTACTGCATGCCAAAATCATTTTTCGGCACCTGGTAAAAGTATGCAATGAAAAATTTGGATCTTAAAATTACCTGCAATAAAAAGAAGGCAATGTATTTTAGTATTTGCTAAATTTTGGCCGTGAAAGTATGCTTTACTTTTATTTTGGCTAAACAGCAACTTGCTGCTGATTTCTGTTCGCCTGGTACTTGGGGCTGGAAATCAACCAATATTTTGAATTTTGCTAGATGCATGCACAAAAAAGCTCGAATCGAAAATCAAAATAGACCCTGCCGCTGGCAGGCCATGTGAATGCGAATACTTTTGAATAAAAATTTAACAGCAAAAAAAAGAATAATAATCCGGTTGATCCTAAAATCAATTTTTAAAACTTTCATATCTTTGGTAATAATGAAGATATTGATGTTTTTCGCTTTTTTTTTTAAATTTTTAAAACCGTAATTTTTTTAAATTTGTAAAACTGTCCTATCTACGTTAAAATTACGTGCAATAACAGTATGTAATGAATTTTTGTATGTTCTGAAATTTGGCCGTAAAAGTAAGGTTTTCATTTTTTTGCCACATATACAGAAACGTGCTGCGCTGATTTCTGTTTATTGGTATTGCAACCACAACTGCTTAAGAATAGACAAAATATTGAGAAGGGCAGCTTATTATATCTATATTATATTATAATTGAACATTTTATGTGTATTCTAAAATTAGCATCACAAATAATTTAGTTCAAAAGCAATGTTTTTTTGCCAATCGCGCGAAGCCAGTCAATTTTTTTTCGTGCAATCTAGCAAAATTAACAAATTTTGGATGACTTCCAGCTCCAAGAACCAGGCGCACAGAAATCAGCTGGTGGTTTCTAAATATTATTAAAATAAACGTAGCATACTTTTACTGCATGCCAAAATCATATTTCGGCACCTGGTAAAAGTATGCAATGAAAAATTTGGATCTTAAAATTACCTGCAATAAAAAGAAGGCAATGTATTTTAGTATTTGCTAAATTTTGGCCGTGAAAGTATGCTTTACTTTTATTTTGGCTAAACAGCAACTTGCTGCTGATTTCTGTTCGCCTGGTACTTGGGGCTGGAAATCAACCAATATTTTGAATTTTGCTAGATGCATGCACAAAAAAGCTCGAATCGAAAATCAAAATAGACCCTGCCGCTGGCAGGCCATGCTGATAAGAGATGATAACAGCTGATATCAGATGATAACAGGTGATAACAGCTGATATCAGATGATAACAGATGATAACAGCTGATATCAGATGTTAACATGTGATAACATAACATATCGGCATATTGACGTATTGACATGTTGACATGTTGACATATTGACAGTATTGACATATTGACATATTACCATATTGACATATTGACATATTGACATATTGACATGTTGACATATTGACATATTGACATATTGACATATTACCATATTGACATATTGACACATTGACATATTGACATGTTGACGTATTGACATATTGACATATTGACATATTGACATATTGACATATTACCATATTGACATATTGACATATTGACATGTTGACGTATTGACATATTGACATATTGACATATTGACGTATTGACAATATTGACATATAGACATATTGACATGTTGACGTTTTGACATATTGACATATTGACATATTGGCGTATTGACATATTGACATATCAGATGATAATAGCTGATATCAGATGATAACAGCTGATATCAGACTATAACAGCTGATTCAGATGATAACAGCTGATATCAGATGATAACAGCTGATTCAGATGATAACAGCTGATATCAGATGATAACAGCTGATATCAGATGATAACAGCTCATTCAGATGATAACAGCTGATATCAGATGATAACAGCTGATATCCGATGATAACAGCTGATATCAGATGATAACAGCTGATAACAGATGATAACAGCTGATTCAGATGATAACAGCTGATATCAGGTGATAACAGCTGATCACAGGTGATAACAGCTGATATCCGATGATAACAGCTGATATCAGATGATAACAGGTGATATCAGATGATAACAGCTGATATCAGATGATAACAGCTGATTCAGATGATAACAGCTGATATCAGATGATAACAGCTGATATCCGATGATAACAGCTGATATCAGATGATAACAGCTGATAACAGATGATAACAGCTGATTCAGATGATAACAGCTGATATCAGGTGATAACAGCTGATCACAGGTGATAACAGCTGATATCCGATGATAACAGCTGATATCAGATGATAACAGGTGATATCAGATGATAACAGCTGATTCAGATGATAACAGCTGATATCAGATGATAACAGCTGATATCCGATGATAACAGCTGATATCAGATGATAACAGCTGATTCAGATGATAACAGCTGATATCAGATGATAACAGCTGATATCCGATGATAACAGCTGATATCAGGTGATAACAGCTGATCACAGGTGATAACAGCTGATATCCGATGATAACAGCTGATATCAGATGATAACAGGTGATATCAGATGATAACAGCTGATATCAGATGATAACAGCTGATTCAGATGATAACAGCTGATATCAGATGATAACAGCTGATATCCGATGATAACAGCTGATTCAGATGATAACAGCTGATATCAGATGATAACAGCTGATTCAGATGATAACAGCTGATATCAGATGATAACAGCTGATATCAGATGATAACAGCTCATTCAGATGATAACAGCTGATATCAGATGATAACAGCTGATATCCGATGATAACAGCTGATATCAGATGATAACAGCTGATAACAGATGATAACAGCTGATTCAGATGATAACAGCTGATATCAGGTGATAACAGCTGATCACAGGTGATAACAGCTGATATCCGATGATAACAGCTGATATCAGATGATAACAGCTGATAACAGATGATAACAGCTGATTCAGATGATAACAGCTGATTCAGATGATAACAGCTGATATCAGATGATAACAGCTGATATCCGATGATAACAGCTGATAGTAGTAGGGAACTGGGGATTCTATGACAGGAAGTGACGTCACGTTTTGAGAGCGGCAGCGCAGCGGCGAAAATTCTAATGCTTCAAGCGCAACAATTTTTTTCTTGCTCTTCTGTCATTTGATACAAAGAGTCATTACTTTTTATTGCACTCGTTTTCGAGTATTTTTAAGAAGAATCCCCAACCCATTTTATTACCCCAATTAGTTTATGTATACAATTCAATATTTATGATTAACAACAACAGCACCAGCAGCGAGGTCAGCAACAGCATCAGCAGCAGCGTAAGCATGTTGGGACACGCAGCAGCGGTGTCAACAACAGCACCAACAACAGCGTCAGCAGCATCAGCCGCTTAAGACTTTGTTTTAGTTATCAAAAAATCCATGTGAATGTTTACAATTCAATAAGACTTCGATGTTTGTCATTGGCTTGTGGATCACTTAATAGCACTTGTGTATAAGTATAAGTGCATAAGTATAAGTGGTATAAGTGTGATTCATTTATGATCGTATTATGAGCCTCGCTTTTCATATTGCTATTTGGCATTGACTTGCGTCAAGTAGAAGATCGGTGAGCAGTTGTGTGTGTATGTGTGTGTGTCTTCGAACAAGATTTCATTCATGGGGGTGGGTTCACTTGTGTGTGCGTACATGCTTATATTTTTGAAGGAGGAGATTGTGTACATGGCGAGTAGCCTATGACCTCTCGCATAAGTATGCATGTACATGATTTCGGGTATGAGATTGGGTTCAATGACCTTTTGCTATTCGTCATTGGCTTGTGTGTGTGTGTGTGTTTTTACTCTCCCTTCTTACAGCGCACTCTGCTATAAAATAGCCTGGTTTGATTTGACTAGCTACTGACTTGACAAATAGATTCATGTGTTTAAATAATGAAAATTGTTTTTTTTTTTTTTTTTTTTTTTTTTTTTTATGGTATAATTTATTATAAAAATGCTTACAACTATAGACATTTGTTTAGTTTTCAATTTATTTTCTAATATTCATTTTCATTTAAAGTGTATTATTATTAATATCCCGACAGTTTAACCTCTTTTTAAGGTTAGTGTACTGAAATATTAGGCGATCTAATTTTCTCTCAAATGATACAAAGTAGTGACAAGCACAAGTATCAACTCCATCTATAGCGTCATTTGAGGACCATGAGCACACCGTCAAGTGCTTCCCATATTTTGATTGAATTAGACTATAGTTTTCATACTCCATGAAATATTCTCGATATTCCTCCAACAATTTGGAATGCTCAGGAAATAGCACATCCTCAAACTCCTTAAGAAAATAATCAATTTTCCTAACATTTGTTTTGAATCCAAATTTCGAAGTTAGACCCATTCTGTTGTGTATTCTTCAAAAGCAGAAATGCAACTAAAGAATTTTTTTTACTTTATTCAATGTATTTATTCGTTATAGATGACACTTAAATTTAAGTCTTTAGTAAAATCTAGTACAACTCGTGCATTCCTTAAAGCACATACGCCTTTATTTTGATGAGATCCACAATCGGCGAAGTCATTTAATTTCATCTCATCTAATCGTGGACATCCAAATTCTTCAATGTTTATTACACACGTCCTTAGAAACTTTTCGAGAAACTTTTTTTTCCAATCTCCCTTCGTGATTACTTCCATTCCATTAATAAGCTCACGTAACAAATTTCTGACTTGTAAAAAGTTATAATTTCCATCATTCCAATAGAGATTGTGTTGATTTTTAGTTAACCATATCGCCGTTTTACGGGCCTTCTTTGTTAATCTGAGAAAATCATATGGTGGTTTTATGAGGTAATGAACGTCTCTGTAATATCCATTATTAAAAACTAAAGCAATCTCTTTTAATATAAAATAGTTGTCATTTCCATAAAATCCTTGAATGTCGACAGCTACTTGATTCTCCATTAAAATGAATTAAACAATACGTTGAACTAATCCTGTTAATGGTGAATACTCAACTAACCGATCATGCATAAGTAGACAATATACTTTAGTGTTTTTAATACTAGAACTCTCCAACTCAATGGAAACTCTGATATCGATTGGTCCGGTTTTAACAGTCTCATTCTGATGTGTTAAATCTATAACAACAATAGGTGCTTTTTCTTTAAATTCCTTAGGCGTTAGCAATGGTTCAGACTGCTTCATATAGTAGCTTGCTTGAAAACTTGCATACATATCATACAAACTTGCAAATCGATCACGATTAAAATTTATACTCATATCATATGGATACGACTCGGAGTTCAAATGCACTTTCAAATTTCGTTATTGATTTTGAATCAATTTATTATCAAGTGAAAAGCCTATTATAGCAATCCGTGGACGTTCTCTATTTGCTGTAAGCTTAACATTCCAAACATGATGAGTACCTTCTGCTAATGAGATAACAATCCCAACTGCGGAATGCTACTGGTAGTGAGCCTCCGCTTTTTGTTATATTAAACATTAAACATGTCGGAGTCCCGGTGCTTCCTCCCAGCTCCGCAGGCCAAATGTCTTTCTTCATTGGGCTTATCATAAATTGATCTACTTTCTCCAGTTTTTCAAAAGATTTCAACCTTGACTCTTAGCCACAGGCTCTTAAAATTATAAATAATTGGGTAGCTTACTACAAAAGAGATGAGCAAATCAGATATTTTGATAGTTTTGGGAATTTGCCACCACCTTTAGAGCTTATTAGATATTTAGGAGAGAATATAAAATACAATTATAATCAAGTTCAACGATTTGATTCTTTTAATTGTGGACACTTATGTTTAAGATTTCTATTAATGCAGTATAAAGACGATTATTTAAAGTAACTTGTATTCAACTTTTCAATAAATAAATAAATACATAGATTGAAAATTAATATTTTTATTTTAGTATATAACAGCTATAAACAGCAAGACTATCTTTAGTTTGATTATAGTATTTGTGTATTGTTTACAACAAATTTTAAGTGAAAACCGCTGGATAACTGCATGAAAAACAGCAATAAACCGCAAGTTAAACTGTAACAAACCGCTTGAAAACCACAAACCGCCTATAAGGGTGTTTATCGGTTTAGACCTGATCGGTTTATAGTTAAAATGGATGAACATCTTCTGAAAGAATTAACGAAAACAAGACTCGCACTAAAAAGAAAATTTCAAAGCATTAAATTAGGTAGAGCAGCAAATGAGTATCAATTAGAGGAAACGTTTAAACCATTAACGCAACCTCTGCACAAAATAGTCAGAGGGAACGAAATAGTAAATCAGTTGATGAAAGTAAAAAAAGAAGAAAATGATGGAGAAGTAAGCACTAGGGCTAAAAACTATAGTGAATATTATGATGCATTTGATAATGGAATATCCGAGCTTCAGCCACGAGAGTTGACGTTTGCACCAAGCGAGGTGGATTATAATAAATCTAGTTCAACTAGTAATGCAGACTATAGTCAAACGAATGAAATACCAGACGAGATCTTTAATCTTAGTGTAAATGAATTGGAACGTCAGAAAAAGCTAGATAAAGCATTTGGGCCTACTAAAAAAAGTGGACAAATTATATTGGGGAGTGCTAAAATAACTGTTAACAACAAGAAAATTGAGTTGGAAAGTGGTGAAAATTGGAATCTTACACCTGGATTATATTCTTTGATTTACTTAAAAGATCCTAAAGGCTACGATGATGTGGACTTGGATGCATATCAGAAAATCTTAATAAAAACAAATGCACACAGAAAAAATCACCAATCTAATGGTCAGCTCAAGGGAAATCGTTCTAAAAAGTACACTAAAATAATAAAAAAGCTTTTCTCAATTAATTACGATCCAAGTGCAATGTCTACACCTCTAAACAATAAATCTACGCATAAAGGGTGGAAGTCTAATGATGCTCAGCTTAAGTAAGCCAAAGTATGTGTATTGGGATGATCCAAATGAGATCGTTGAAAGACTAAAACTTTTAGTTGCCTCACAGACAGCTGGTAACACTAATCATAATAATGAAATAGTTTCAATAATTGAAGAACTTCGTGAAGCAAAAATCATTTATTAAATAAATGATAGTGTATTTAACAATAATTAATTACTATCAAAATGCCTCTTGACAAGTTTGGTCACTTCTTCTCGAGTAGAGATGGAAAAGAAAGAACAAGTATAAAAAATCAAATGGATGGTGTTCTAGTTGATGTTGATAATAACATTATTTTTTCAAACAAACGTCTTAAAAATGTGGGTGATCCATTAGAAGATAATGATGTAGTTAATAAAGTATTTTTAGAAAGAAATGTCGAAGAAACAATGAAGAGTATAGAAAAACTTTTAGAAGGAAAAGATCAAATGGACCAGAAAACAATAAGTGAAATGACATTTTCTATTCTTCATGAGGTTAATAAACACAAAATTGAAATGGAAGAACTCTTGAAAAAAGCAGAAAGTTCCTTAAGAGATGATTTTACCTCGCAATTAGATTCAATTAAAAGTTTATTGAACGGTGGAAGTCAAAATATAAATTTTACAGTCGATTCTATTAGATTCGATAATAAAAATACATAAATAATGTGTCTTATGTGTGCTAAGAGTTATTATTTATATAACCGTTAACAATTTCAGACATTACTCAAATGAGCGGAATAAAAAGAAAAGTAATTTCCACCTGTTGGAAGTGTATGTTGGTACTGGTTAAGGTTTTGGTGCCAAATACAAACTTATTAAAAATGTTTTGTAGACAGCACTTTTCCAAAAAATAAAAATAAAGAAACGTTTTATATGAAAAACAATAGTTAAAAAGTGAAAGATGGGTAGGAAGAGTTTAATAGACGAATTACATGCCCCAGCTCGTAGAAATTTTAAACGTCGGAGAGTTATTATGAAGGGAATCGACGATCATTGGCAAGCAGACTTAGTGGAAATGGGAAACTACTCATCATCGAATAAAGGCTATAGATTTCTATTGACAGTTATTGATACGTTTTCTAAATATGCTTGGGGCCAAGCGCTAAAAACTAAATCGGCAAAAGAAGTTAAGCACTCGTTTTCGAGTATTCTTAAGGAGAACCGAATTCCAAAGAATTTACAGACCGATGATGGAAAAGAATTTTTTAATAAAGACTTTAAAGCTTTATGTAAAAAACATAACATCAATCATTATTCAACTTATAGTAGCCTTAAAGCGTCAATTGTTGAGCGTTTTAATAGAACGCTAAAGGAAATGATGTGGAGAGAGTTTAGTTTTAACGGAACATATTGTTGGATTAGAATTTATAAACAATTGATAACTGAATATAATCAAAACCATCATAGAACAATTCAAATGGCACCAATCAAAGTAAACTCATCAAATGAAAACAGCTTATTGAACACTGTCTACAATCACATAAAAATCTTTAATGGAAGTAAGTTTCGTGTTGGAGATTATGTACGAATTAGTAAGCATAAACATACATTTGAAAAGGGGTATACACCAAACTGGACAACTGAAATTTTTAAAGTCAATAAAATACGAAATACCAATCCAACTACATACATTTTAGAAGACTATCAAGGGGCAGTTCTGAAAGGAGGTTTCTATAATGAGGAGATGAGGAAAACAAAATTTCCAGACACTTACTTGGTTGAAAAGATATTAAGGCGACGAAATAAGAGAGTTCTAGTTAAGTGGCTTGGGTTCTCCAATGATCACAACTCTTGGATAAATGTCAATGAAGTTTTATAAAAATAAAAATAAAATACAAAAGACCTAAAAGCAAACATGTGTTTACAATCAATATGTCACAAACAAATGTAAAGCAAATTTAATATTCTGTGCATACTTCTGTATGGGGCGACATAATAACGTTGATGCGTTTTATTTATGTCAAACGTATACACGTGTCCCTAGACATCTTATTCATGACAATGCAAATATAATAATAATGTTCAGGCAAGACGAATTAAATATGAAGCATGTGTACCAAGATCACGTAGGCGTAGATATGAATTTTGGTGAATTTAAGAACATTTGTCAGTTTTGTTGGAAAGAAAAGTATGGTTTTGTGCTTATAAGTAAAGATGATCCTCTAGAAAATGGACGCTATAGACGGGGATTCGCTGACTTTATTAGAATATGATATAATATGAAAAAACCTTAATATTTTTTCACTAAGCTATAATCGATCGAAATGACAACTCTCACATTAACGGGCAACAGCTCAATTTTAATGGCAAACTATCATCCACCCATTGAATTGAAGGAAAATTATGAATGTGCACTCATTGATTTCCACATGTATAACTCAATTCCAAATGTGGATCATGATAATAATTTAATACATATTGGAGAACATGTTTTTGAGATACCTGTTGGATCATACGAGCTTAGCGATATAAGAAATATTATTATTGAGAAAATGGAGGAAAAAGAAGCAAATAAATTAAATCTCCCACTCATTGAAAGTAACAATAATACGCTTCAAGTAATGATTTCGACTAAGGAACAACCTATATATTTTAACAAAGCCATTACTATTGGTCAATTATTCGGATTTAACAAAAAGGTACTAAAGCCGAATTCTATACACATCTCAGACCAGCCTGTGGATATTTTAAAAGTAAATACAATTCGAATAGAATGTAACATTGTGAGCGGATCATTTGTTAATGCAGAATCAAGTCATGTATTGCATGAGCTTGCTTTAAATGTTCCTCCAGGCTATAAAATGAGTGAGAAGCCCCGTAATCTTATTTATTACCCCGTGAACACGAGAGAGATACATTCATTAAAAGTACGGATTGTTGATCAGAACGGAAATTTAGTTAATTTACGTAATGAGAGTGTTACACTTCGGCTACATTTAAGGCAACAAAAATGATTATTTATAATAAAAACATATATTATCCCCCATCATCAAGCACCTTGAGTTATACTGCAGAAGAAAGAAGTTCGTCAAGCAAAAAACTCACAGCTGAAAATAAATTATTTTTAAAGTCATTGGGTCTAAAAATTAGAGAATAATGACTAATTTATTAACTGTTCGAGAGAAACCCTATTCGGATGAGAGTATAATCAAAAAAGAATACCATAGCTACTCTCCTTATCTCCAATCATTTAAGAGTAATGACGAAGTTAGAATCACAATCCAGAATCAGGACTTATATGTGCTGCCAACCGAGAGTTTTATTAATATTGAGGGCTTCATTTCTTTGCCTAACAACACTCCTACTGGAGGAGGTAAACTAAAAAACAATTGTATGAGCTACCTGTTCGATGAGGTTCGATATGAGTTGAATGGAATTGAAATTGATCGAACCAGATTTGTTGGTATTTCAACAACCTTAAAAAACTATATTTCATTGAATAATCCTGAAAGTCGTATGCTTGAGAATTCTGGATGGTTTAATGGAAACGACAAACAACTAGCAAATGATGGATATTTTAATTTCTCTATTCCACTTAAATGTCTGCTTGGATTTTGTGAAGACTATAACAAAGTCTTATTGAATTGTAAACATGAGCTAATACTACTCATAACTAAAAATATGGACGATGTATATCATAGTAAAATTGAAAGTGCCGAGTATAAAATACATATAACAAATATTACTTGGAAAGTACCACATATTACTCTCAGTGATGAAAAGAAATTAGTAATGTTTAATATAACAAAAAGTGGAGGCTCACTACCAGTAGCATTCCGCAGTTGGGATTGTTATCTCAATCCAACATTAGCAGAAGGTACTCATCATGTTTGGAATGTTAAGCTTGCAGCAAATAGAGAACGTCCTCGGTTTGCTATAATAGGCTTTTCACTTGATAATAAATTGATTCAAAATCAATTACGAAACTTAAAAGTGCATTTGAACTCCGAGGCCTATCCATATGATGATATGAGTATAAATTTTAATCGTGATCGATTTGCAAGTTTGTATGATATGTATGCAAGTTTTCAAGCAAGCTACTATATGAAGCAGTCTGAACCATTGCTAACGCCTAAGGAATTTAAAGAAAAAGCACCTATTGTTGTTATAGATTTAACACATCAGAATGAGACTGTTAAAACCGGACCAATCGATATCAGAGTTTCCATTGAGTTGGAGAGTTCTAGTATTAAAAACACTAAAGTATATTGTCTACTTATGCATGATCGGTTAGTTGAGTATTCACCATTAACAGGATTAGTTCAACGTATTGTTTAATTCATTTTAATGGAGAATCAAGTAGCTGTCGACATTCAAGGATTTTATGGAAATGACAACTATTTTATATTAAAAGAGATTGCTTTAGTTTTTAATAATGGATATTACAGAGACGTTCATTACCTCATAAAACCACCATATGATTTTCTCAGATTAACAAAGAAGGCCCGTAAAACGGCGATATGGTTAACTAAAAATCAACACAATCTCTATTGGAATGATGGAAATTATAACTTTTTACAAGTCAGAAATTTGTTACGTGAGCTTATTAATGGAATGGAAGTAATCACGAAGGGAGATTGGAAAAAAAAGTTTCTCGAAAAGTTTCTAAGGACGTGTGTAATAAACATTGAAGAATTTGGATGTCCACGATTAGATGAGATGAAATTAAATGACTTCGCCGATTGTGGATCTCATCAAAATAAAGGCGTATGTGCTTTAAGGAATGCACGAGTTGTACTAGATTTTACTAAAGACTTAAATTTAAGTGTCATCTATAACGAATAAATACATTGAATAAAGTAAAAAAAATTCTTTAGTTGCATTTCTGCTTTTGAAGAATACACAACAGAATGGGTCTAACTTCGAAATTTGGATTCAAAACAAATGTTAGGAAAATTGATTATTTTCTTAAGGAGTTTGAGGATGTGCTATTTCCTGAGCATTCCAAATTGTTGGAGGAATATCGAGAATATTTCATGGAGTATGAAAACTATAGTCTAATTCAATCAAAATATGGGAAGCACTTGACGGTGTGCTCATGGTCCTCAAATGACGCTATAGATGGAGTTGATACTTGTGCTTGTCACTACTTTGTATCATTTGAGAGAAAATTAGATCGCCTAATATTTCAGTACACTAACCTTAAAAAGAGGTTAAACTGTCGGGATATTAATAATAATACACTTTAAATGAAAATGAATATTAGAAAATAAATTGAAAACTAAACAAATGTCTATAGTTGTAAGCATTTTTATAATAAATTATACCATAAAAAAAAAAAAATAAAAAAAAAAAAAAACAATTTTCATTATTTAAACACATGAATCTATTTGTCAAGTCAGTAGCTAGTCAAATCAAACCAGGCTATTTTATAGCAGAGTGCGCTGTAAGAAGGGAGAGTAAAAACACACACACACACACAAGCCAATGACGAATAGCAAAAGGTCATTGAACCCAATCTCATACCCGAAATCATGTACATGCATATTATGCGAGAGGTCATAGGCTACTCGCCATGTACACAATCTCCTCCTTCAAAAATATAAGCATGTACGCACACACAAGTGAACCCACCCCCATGAATGAAATCTTGTTCGAAGACACACACACATACACACACAACTGCTCACCGATCTTCTACTTGACGCAAGTCAATGCCAAATAGCAATATGAAAAGCGAGGCTCATAATACGATCATAAATGAATCACACTTATACCACTTATACTTATGCACTTATACTTATACACAAGTGCTATTAAGTGATCCACAAGCCAATGACAAACATCGAAGTCTTATTGAATTGTAAACATTCACATGGATTTTTTGATAACTAAAACAAAGTCTTAAGCGGCTGATGCTGCTGACGCTGTTGTTGGTGCTGTTGTTGACACCGCTGCTGCGTGTCCCAACATGCTTACGCTGCTGCTGATGCTGTTGCTGACCTCGCTGCTGGTGCTGTTGTTGTTAATCATAAATATTGAATTGTATACATAAACTAATTGGGGTAATAAAATGGGTTGGGGATTCTTCTTAAAAATACTCGAAAACGAGTGCAATAAAAAGTAATGACTCTTTGTATCAAATGACAGAAGAGCAAGAAAAAAATTGTTGCGCTTGAAGCATTAGAATTTTCGCCGCTGCGCTGCCGCTCTCAAAACGTGACGTCACTTCCTGTCATAGAATCCCCAGTTCCCTACTACTGCTGATATCAGATGATAACAGCTGATATCAGATATTAACAGCTGATATCAGATGATAACAGCTGATATCAGATGATAACAGCTGATATCAGATGATAACAGCTGATATCAGATGATATTAGCTGATTCAGAATATAACAGCTGATATCAGATGATAACAGCTGATTCAGATGATAACAGCTGATATCAGATGATAACAGCTGATAACAGATGATAACAGCTGATTCAGATGATAACAGCTGATCACAGGTGATAACAGCTGATATCCGATGATAACAGCTGATATCAGATGATAACAGCTGATATCAGATGATAACAGCTGATTTCTGATGATAACAGCTGATATCAGATGATAACAGCTGATTCAGATGATAACAGCTGATATCAGATGATAACAGCTGATCACAGGTGATAACAGCTGATTCAGATGATAACAGCTGATATCAGATGATAACAGCTGATATCCGATGATAACAGCTGATATCCGATGATAACAGCTGATATCCGATGATAACAGCTGATATCCGATGATTACAGCTGATATCAGATGATAACAGCTGATTCAGATGATAACAGCTGATATCAGATGATAACAGCTGATATCCGATGATAACAGCTGATATCAGATGATAACAGCTGATAACAGATGATAACAGCTGATATCCGATGATAACAGCTGATATCAGATAATAACAGCTGATAACAGATGATAACAGCTGATTCAGATGATAACAGCTGATATCAGATGATAACAGCTGATATCAGATGATAACAGCTGATATCAGTTGATAACAGCTGATATCAGATGATAACAGCTGATTCAGATGATAACAGCAGATATCAGATGATAACAGCTGATAACAGATGATAACAGCTGATTCAGATGATAACAGCTGATCACAGGTGATAACAGCTGATATCAGATTTTAACAGCTGATATCCGATGATAACAGCTGATATCAGATGATAACAGCTGATATCCGATTATAACAGCTGATTCAGATGATAACAGCTGATATCCGATGATAACAGCTGATATCAGATGATAACAGCTGATAACAGCTGATTCAGATGATAACAGCTGATATCAGATGATAACAGCTGATATCCGATGATAACAGCTGATATCCGATGATAACAGCTGATATCAGATGATAACAGCTGATATCAGATGATAACAGCTGATTCAGATGATAACAGCTGATATCAGATGATAACAGCTGATATCCGATGATAACAGCTGATATCAGATGATAACAGCTGATTCAGATGATAACAGCTGATATCAGATGATAACAGCTGATATCAGATGATAACAGCTGATTCAGATGATAACAGCGGATATCAGATGATAACAGCTGATATCTGATGATAACAGCTGATATCAGATGATAACAGCTGATATTAGATGATAACAGCTGATATCAGATGATAACAGCTGATATTAGATGATAACAGCTGATATCAGATGATAACAGCTGATATCCGATGATAACAGCTGATATCCGATGATAACAGCTGATATCAGATGATAACAGCTGATATCAGATGATAACAGCTGATTCAGATGATAACAGCTGATATCAGATGATAACAGCTGATATCCGATGATAACAGCTGATATCAGATGATAACAGCTGATTCAGATGATAACAGCTGATATCAGATGATAACAGCTGATATCAGATGATAACAGCTGATTCAGATGATAACAGCGGATATCAGATGATAACAGCTGATATCTGATGATAACAGCTGATATCAGATGATAACAGCTGATATTAGATGATAACAGCTGATATCAGATGATAACAGCTGATTTATGATGATAACAGCTGATATCAGATGATAACAGCTGATATCAGATGATAACAGCTGATTCAGATGATAACAGCTGATTCAGATGATAACAGCTGATATCCGATGATAACAGCTGATTCAGATGATAACAGCTGATATCAGATGATAACAGCTGATATCCGATGATAACAGCTGATATCCGATGATAACAGCTGATATCCGATGATAACAGCTGATATCAGATGATAACAGCTGATATCAGATGATAACAGCTGATATCAGATGATAACAGCTGATATCCGATGATAACAGCTGTTATCATCTGAATCAGCTGTTATCATCTGAATCAGCTGTTATCATCTGATATCAGCTGTTATCATCTGAATCAGCTGTTATCATCTGATATCAGCTGTTATCATCTGATATCAGCTGTTATCATCTGATATCAGCTGTTATCATCGGATATCAGCTGTTATCATCGGATATCAGCTGTTATCATCTGATATCAGCTGTTATCATCTGATATCAGCTGTTATCATCTGAATCAGCTGTTATCATCTGATATCAGCTGTTATCATCGGATATCAGCTGTTATCATCGGATATCAGCTGTTATCATCGGATATCAGCTGTTATCATCTGTTATCAGCTGTTATCATCTGATATCAGCTGTTATCATCGGATATCAGCTGTTATCATCTGATATCAGCTGTTATCATCTGAATCAGCTGTTATCATCTGATATCAGCTGTTATATTCTGAATCAGCTGTTATCATCTGATATCAGCTGTTATCATCTGATATCAGCTGTTATCATCGGATATCAGCTGTTATCATCGGATATCAGCTGTTATCATCTGATATCAGCTGTTATCATCTGAATCAGCTGTTATCATCGGATATCAGCTGTTATCATCTGAATCAGCTGTTATCATCTGATATCAGCTGTTATCATCATAAATCAGCTGTTATCATCTGATATCAGCTGTTATCATCTGATATCAGCTGTTATCATCTGAATCAGCTGTTATCATCTGTTATCAGCTGTTATCATCTGATATCAGCTGTTATCATCGGATATCAGCTGTTATCATCTGTTATCAGCTGTTATCATCTGATATCAGCTGTTATCATCTGATATCAGCTGTTATCATCTGAATCAGCTGTTATCATCTGATATCAGCTGTAATCATCGGATATCAGCTGTTTTCATCGGATATCAGCTGTTATCATCGGATATCAGCTGTTATCATCGGATATCAGCTGTTATCATCTGATATCAGCTGTTATCATCTGAATCAGCTGTTATCACCTGTGATCAGCTGTTATCATCTGATATCAGCTGTTATCATCTGATATCAGCTGTTATCATCTGAATCAGCTGTTATCATCTGATATCAGCTGTTATCATCAGAAATCAGCTGTTATAATCTGATATCAGCTGTTATCATCTGATATCAGCTGTTATCATCGGATATCAGCTGTTATCACCTGTGATCAGCTGTTATCATCTGAATCAGCTGTTATCATCTGTTATCAGCTGTTATCATCTGAATCAGCTGTTATCATCTGATATCAGCTGTTATCATCTGATATCAGCTGTTATCATCGGATATCAGCTGTTATCATCTGAATCAGCTGTTATCATCTGATATCAGCTGTTATCATCTGATATCAGCTGTTATCATCGGATATCAGCTGTTATCATCTGATATCAGCTGTTATCATCTGAATGAGCTGTTATCATCTGATATCAGCTGTTATCATCTGATATCAGCTGTTATCATCTGATATCAGCTATTATCATCTGATATGTCAATATGTCAATACGCCAATATGTCAATATGTCAATATGTCAAAACGTCAACATGTCAATATGTCTATATGTCAATATTGTCAATACGTCAATATGTCAATATGTCAATATGTCAATACGTCAACATGTCAATATGTCAATATGTCAATATGGTAATATGTCAATATGTCAATATGTCAATATGTCAATATGTCAATACGTCAACATGTCAATATGTCAATGTGTCAATATGTCAATATGGTAATATGTCAATATGTCAATATGTCAATATGTCAATATGTCAATATGTCAATATGTCAATATGTCAATATGTCAATATGTCAATATGTCAATATGGTAATATGTCAATATGTCAATATGTCAATATGTCAATATGTCAATATGTCAATATGTCAATATGTCAATATGTCAATATGTCAATATGTCAATATGGTAATATGTCAATATGTCAATATGTCAATATGTCAACATGTCAATATGTCAATATGTCAATATGGTAATATGTCAATATGTCAATACTGTCAATATGTCAACATGTCAACATGTCAATACGTCAATATGCCGATATGTTATGTTATCACATGTTAACATCTGATATCAGCTGTTATCATCTGTTATCATCTGATATCAGCTGTTATCACCTGTTATCATCTGATATCAGCTGTTATCATCTCTTATCAGCATGGCCTGCCAGCGGCAGGGTCTATTTTGATTTTCGATTCGAGCTTTTTTGTGCATGCATCTAGCAAAATTCAAAATATTGGTTGATTTCCAGCCCCAAGTACCAGGCGAACAGAAATCAGCAGCAAGTTGCTGTTTAGCCAAAATAAAAGTAAAGCATACTTTCACGGCCAAAATTTAGCAAATACTAAAATACATTGCCTTCTTTTTATTGCAGGTAATTTTAAGATCAAAATTTTTCATTGCATACTTTTACAGATCAGATGATAACAGCTGATTCAGATGATAACAGCTGATATCAGATGATAACAGCTGATTCAGATGATAACAGCTGATATCCGATTATAACAGCTGATTCAGATGATAACAGCTGATATTAGATGATAACAGCTGATAACAGATGATAACAGCTGATATCAGATGATAACAGCTGATATTAGATGATAACAGCTGATATCAGATGATAACAGCTGATTCAGATGATAACAGCTGATATCCGATGATAACAGCTGATTCAGATGATAACAGCTGATATCAGATGATAACAGCTGATATCCGATGATATCAGCTGATATCCGATGATAACAGCTGATATCCGATGATAACAGCTGATATCAGATGATAACAGCTGATATCAGATGATAACAGCTGATTCAGATGATAACAGCTGATATCAGATGATAACAGCTGATATCCGATGATAACAGCTGATATCCGATGATAACAGCTGATATCCGATGATAACAGCTGATATCCGATGATAACAGCTGATTCAGATGATAACAACTGATATCAGATGATAACAGCTGATCACAGGTGATAACAGCTGATTCAGATGATAACAGCTGATATCTGATGATAACAGCTGATATCCGATGATAACAGCTGATATCAGATGATAACAGCTGATATCAGATGATAACAGCTGATTCAGATGATAACAGCTGATATCAGATGATAACAGCTGATGTCCGATGATAACAGCTGATATCCGATGATAACAGCTGACATCAGATGATAACAGCTGATATCAGATGATAACAGCTGATATCAGATGATAACAGCTGATTCAGATGATAACAGCTGATATCAGATGATAACAGCTGATATCCGATGATAACAGCTGATATCAGATGATAACAGCTGAAATCAGGTGATAACAGCTGATCACAGGTGATAACAGCTGATTCAGATGATAACAGCTGATACCAGATGATAACAGCTGATATCCGATGATAACAGCTGATATCTGATGATAACAGCTGATATCCGATGATAACAGCTGATATCAGATGATAACAGCTGATATCGGATGATAACAGCTGATTCAGATGATAACAGCTGATATCAGATGATAACAGCTGATAACAGATGATAACAGCTGATTCAGATGATAACAGCTGATAAAATGTGATAACAGCTGATTCAGATGATAACAGATGATAACAGCTGATATCAGATGATAACAGCTGTTATCATCTGATATCAGCTGTTATCATCTGTTATCAGCTCTTATCATCTGATATCAGCTGTTATCATCTGAATCAGCTGTTATCATCTGATATCAGCTGTTATCATCTGATATCAGCTGTTATCATCGGATATCAGCTGTTATCATCGGATATCAGCTGTTATCATCGGATATCAGCTGTTATCATCGGATATCAGCTGTTATCATCGGATATCAGCTGTTATCATCGGATATCAGCTGTTATCATCTGATATCAGCTGTTATCATCTGATATCAGCTGTTATCATCGGATATCAGCTGTTATCATCGGATATCAGCTGTTATCATCGGATATCAGCTGTTATCATCGGATATCAGCTGTTATCATCGGATATCAGCTGTTATCATCGGATATCAGCTTTTATCATCTGATATCAGCTGTTATCATCTGAATCAGCTGTTATCATCTGATATCTGCTGTTATCATCGGATATCAGCTGTTATCATCGGATATCAGCTGTTATCATCTGATATCAGCTGTTATCATCTGTTATCAGCAGTTATCATCTGGTATCAGCTGTTATCATCGGATATCAGCTGTTATCATCTGATATCAGCTGTTATCATCTGATATCAGCTGTTATCATCTGATATCAGCTGTTATCATCGGATATCAGCTGTTATCATCAGATATCAGCTGTTATCATCTGAATCAGCTGTTATCATCTGATATCAGCTGTTATCATCTGATATCACCTGTTATCATCTGATATCAGCTGTTATCATCGGATATCAGCTGTTATCACCTGTGATCAGCTGTTATCATCTGCATCAGCTGTTATCATCTGAATCAGCTGTTATCATCGGATATCAGCTGTTATCATCGGATATCAGCTGTTATCATCTGATATCAGCTGTTATCATCGGACATCAGCTGTTATCATCTGATATCAGCTGTTATCATCTGAATCAGCTGTTATCATCTGATATCAGCTGTTATCATCTGATATCAGCTGTTATCATCGGATATCAGCTGTTATCATCAGATATCAGCTGTTATCATCTGATATCAGCTGTTATCATCTGAATCAGCTGTTATCATCTGATATCAGCTGTTATCATCTGAATCAGCTGTTATCATCTGATATCAGCTGTTATCATCTGATATCAGCTGTTATCATCTGAATCAGCTGTTATCATCTGATATCAGCTGTTATCATCGGATATCAGCTGTTATCATCGGATATCAGCTGTTATCATCGGATATCAGCTGTTATCACCTGTGATCAGCTGTTATCATCGGATATCAGCTGTTATCACCTGTGATCAGCTTTTATCATCTGATATCAGCTGTTATCATCTGAATCAGCTGTTATCATCTGATATCAGCTGTTATCATCGGATATCAGCTGTTATCATCGGATATCAGCTGTTATCATCGGATATCAGCTGTTATCATCGGATATCAGCTGTTATCATCGGATATCAGCTGTTATCATCGGATATCAGCTGTTATCATCGGATATCAGCTGTTATCATCTGATATCAGCTGTTATCATCTGAATCAGCTGTTATCATCGGATATCAGCTGTTATCATCGGATATCAGCTGTTATCATCGGATATCAGCTGTTATCATCAGATATCAGCTGTTATCATCTGATATGTAAATATGTAAATATGTCAATATGTCAATATGTCAATGCATGTCAATATGTCAATATGTCAATATGTCAATATGTCAATATGTCAATACTGTCAATATGTCAACATGTCAACATGTCAATACGTCAATATGCCGATATGTTATGTTATCATCTGATATCAGCTGTTATCATCTGAATCAGCTGTTATCACATTTTATCAGCTGTTATCATCTGAATCAGCTGTTATCATCTGTTATCAGCTGTTATCATCTGATATCAGCTGTTATCATCGGATATCAGCTGTTATCATCGGATATCAGCTGTTATCATCGGATATCAGCTGTTATTATCTGATATCAGCTGTTATCATCTGAATCAGCTGATATCAGATGATAACAGGTGATAACAGCTGATATCAGATGTTAACATGTGATAACATAACATATCGGCATATTGACGTATTGACATGTTGACATGTTGACATATTGACAGTATTGACATATTGACATATTGACATATTGACATATTGACATATTGACATATTGACGTATTGACAATATTGACATGTTGACATATTGGCAATATTGACATATTGACATATTGACATGTTGACATGTTGACGTATTGACAATATTGATATATTTACATATTGACATATTGACATATTGACATATTGACATATCAGATGATAACAGCTGATATCAAATGATAACAGCTGATATCAGATGATAACAGCTGATATCAGATGATAACAGCTGATTCAGATGATAACAGCTGATATCAGATGATAACAGCTGATTCAGATGATAACAGCTGATATCAGATGATAACAGCTGATGTCCGATGATAACAGCTGATATCCGATGATAACAGCTGATATCAGATGATAACAGCTGATTCAGATGATAACAGCTGATATCAGGTGATAACAGCTGATCACAGGTGATAACAGCTGATTCAGATGATAACAGCTGATTCAGATGATAACAGCTGATATCAGATGATAACAGCTGATGTCCGATGATAACAGCTGATATCCGATGATAACAGCTGATATCAGATGATAACAGCTGATTCAGATGATAACAGCTGATATCAGATGATAACAGCTGATATCCGATGATAACAGCTGATATCAGATGATAACAGCTGATAACAGATGATAACAGCTGATTCAGATGATAACAGCTGATATCAGGTGATAACAGCTGATCACAGGTGATAACAGCTGATTCAGATGATAACAGCTGATATCAGATGATAACAGCTGATATCCGATGATAACAGCTGATATCCGATGATAACAGCTGATATCAGATGATGACAGCTGATATCAGATGATAACAGCTGATTCAGATGATAACAGCTGATATCAGATGATAACAGCTGATATCCGATGATAACAGCTGATATCAGATGATAACAGCTGATAACAGATGATAACAGCTGATTCAGATGATAACAGCTGATAAAATGTGATAACAGCTGATTCAGATGATAACAGCTGATATCAGATGATAACAGCTGATATCCGATGATAACAGCTGATATCCGATGATAACAGCTGATATCCGATGATAACAGCTGATATCCGATGATAACAGCTGATATCCGATGATAACAGCTGATATCAGATGATAACAGCTGATATCAGATGATAACAGCTGATTCAGATGATAACAGCTGATATCAGATGATAACAGCTGATATCCGATGATAACAGCTGATATCCGATGATAACAGCTGATAACAGATGATAACAGCTGATTCAGATGATAACAGCTGATAAAATGTAATAACAGCTGATTCAGATGATAACAGCTGATATCAGATGATAACAGCTGATATCAGATGATAACAGCTGATTCAGATGATAACAGCTGATCACAGGTGATAACAGCTGATATCAGATGATAACAGCTGATATCAGATGATAACAGCTGATTCAGATGATAACAGCTGATCACAGGTGATAACAGCTGATATCCGATGATAACAGCTGATATCAGATGATAACAGCTGATTCAGATGATAACAGCTGATATCAGATGATAACAGCTGATATCCGATGATAACAGCTGATATCAGATGATAACAGCTGATTCAGATGATAACAGCTGATATCAGATGATAACAGCTGATATCCGATGATAACAGCTGATATCAGATGATAGCAGCTGATATCAGATGATAACAGCTGATATCAGATGATAACAGCTGATATCCGATGATAACAGCTGATATCAGATGATAACTGCTGATAACAGATGATAACAGCTGATATCAGATGATAACAGCTGATATCCGATGATAACAGCTGATATCCGATGATAACAGCTGATATCCGATGATAACAGCAGATATCAGATGATAACAGCTGATTCAGATGATAACAGCTGATATCAGATGATAACAGCTGATATCCGATGATAACAGCTGATATCCGATGATAACAGCTAATATCCGATGATAACAGCTGATATCCGATGATAACAGCTGATAGCAGATGATAACAGCTGATATCCGATGATAACAGCTGATATCAGATGATAACAGCTGATTCAGATGATAACAGCTGATATCAGATGATAAGAGCTGATAACAGATGATAACAGCTGATAACAGATGATAACAGCTGATATCAGATGATAACAGCTGATATCCGATGATAACAGCTGATATCCGATGATAACAGCTGATATCAGATGATAACAGCTGATTCAGATGATAACAGCTGATATCCGATGATAACCGCTGATTCAGATGATAACAGCTGATATCAGATGATAACAGCTGATATCCGATGATAACAGCTGATATCCGATGATAACAGCTGATATCAGATGATAACAGCTGATTCAGATGATAACAGCTGATATCAGATGATAACAGCTGATATCCGATGATAACAGCTGATTTCCGATGATAACAGCAGATATCAGATGATAACAGCTGATTCAGATGATAACAGCTGATATCAGATGATAACAGCTGATATCCGATGATAACAGCTGATATCCGATGATAACAGCTGATATCCGATGATAACAGCTGATATCCGATGATAACAGCTGATATCCAATGATAACAGCTGATATCAGATGATAACAGCTGATTCAGATGATAACAGCTGATATCAGATGATAACAGCTGATATCCGATGATAACAGCTGATATCCGATGATAACAGCTGATATCCGATGATAACAGCTGATATCCGATGATAACAGCTGATATCAGATGATAACAGCTGATATCAGATGATAACAGCTGATTCAGATGATAACAGCTGATATTAGATGATAACAGCTGATAACAGATGATAACAGCTGATATCAGATGATAACAGCTGATATTAGATGATAACAGCTGATATCAGATGATAACAGCTGATTCAGATGATAACAGCTGATATTAGATGATAACAGCTGATAACAGATGATAACAGCTGATATCAGATGATAACAGCTGATATTAGATGATAACAGCTGATATCAGATGATAACAGCTGATTTCTGATGATAACAGCTGATTCAGATGATAACAGCTGATCACAGGTGATAACAGCTGATTCAGATGATAACAGCTGATATCAGATGATAACAGCTGATATCCGATGATAACAGCTGATATCCGATGATAACAGCTGATATCCGATGATAACAGCTGATATCAGATGATAACAGCTGATATCAGATGATAACAGCTGATTCAGATGATACCAGCTGATATCAGATGATAACAGCTGATATCCGATGATAACAGCTGATATCAGATGATAACAGCTGATAACAGATGATAACAGCTGATTCAGATGATAACAGCTGATAGAATGTGATAACAGCTGATTCAGATGATAACAGCTGATATCAGATGATAACAGCTGATATCCGATTATAACAGCTGATTCAGATGATAACAGCTGATATCCGATGATAACAGCTGATATCAGATGATAACAGCTGATCACAGGTGATAACAGCTGATTCAGATGATAACAGCTGATATCCGATGATATCAGCTGATTCAGATGATAACAACTGATATCAGATGATAACAGCTGATCACAGGTGATAACAGCTGATTCAGATGATAACAGCTGATATCAGATGATAACAGCTGATTCAGATGATAACAGCTGATATTAGATGATAACAGCTGATACCAGATGATAACAGCTGATATCAGATGATAACAGCTGATATTAGATGATAACAGCTGATATCAGATGATAACAGCTAATTTCTGATGATAACAGCTGATATCAGATGATAGCAGCTGATTCAGATGATAACAGCTGATCACAGGTGATAACAGCTGATTCAGATGATAACAGCTGATATCAGATGATAACAGCTGATATCCGATGATAACAGCTGATATCCGATGATAACAGCTGATATCCGATGATAACAGCTGATATCAGATGATAACAGCTGATATCAGATGATAACAGCTGATTCAGATGATACCAGCTGATATCAGATGATAACAGCTGATATCCGATGATAACAGCTGATATCAGATGATAACAGCTGATAACATATGATAACAGCTGATTCAGATGATAACAGCTGATAGAATGTGATAACAGCTGATTCAGATGATAACAGCTGATATCAGATGATAACAGCTGATATCAGATGATAACAGCTGATTCAGATGATAACAGCTGATATCAGATGATAACAGCTGATTCAGATGATAACAGCTGATATCAGATGATAACTGCTGATATCCGATTATAACAGCTGATTCAGATGATAACAGCTGATATCCGATGATAACAGCTGATATCAGATGATAACAGCTGATCACAGGTGATAACAGCTGATTCAGATGATAACAGCTGATATCCGATGATATCAGCTGATTCAGATGATAACAACTGATATCAGATGATAACAGCTGATCACAGGTGATAACAGCTGATTCAGATGATAACAGCTGATATCCGATGATAACAGCTGATATCAGATGATAACAGCTGATATCAGATGATAACAGCTGATATCAGATGATAACAGCTGATTCAGATGATAACAGCTGATATCAGATGATAACAGCTGATTCAGATGATAACAGCTGATATCAGATGATAACAGCTGATATCGGATTATAACAGCTGATTCAGATGATAACAGCTGATATCCGATGATAACAGCTGATTCAGATGATAACAGCTGATATCAGATGATAACAGCTGATCACAGGTGATAACAGCTGATTCAGATGATAACAGCTGATATCCGATGATATCAGCTGATTCAGATGATAACAGCTGATATCAGATGATAACAGCTGATATCCGATGATATCAGCTGATTCAGATGATAACAGCTGATATCAGATGATAACAGCTTATAACAGATGATAACAGCTGATTCAGATGATAACAGCTGATTCAGATGATAACAGCTGATCACAGGTGATAACAGTTGATTCAGATGATAACAGCTGATATCCGATGATAACAGCTGATATCAGATGATAACAGCTGATAACAAATGATAACAGCTGATTCAGATGATAACAGCTGATATCAGATGATAACAGCTGATTCAGATGATAACAGCTGATATCAGATGATAACAGCTGATAACAGATGATAACAGCTGATTCAGATGATAACAGCTTATCACAGGTGATAACAGCTTATCACAGGTGATAACAGCTGATTCAGATGATAACAGCTGATATCAGATGATAACAGCTGATATCCGATGATAACAGCTGATATCCGATGATAACAGCTGATATCCGATGATAACAGCTGATATCAGATGATAACAGCTGATATCAGATGATAACAGCTGATTCAGATGATAACAGCTGATATCAGATGATAACAGCTGATTCAGATGATAACAGCTGATATCAGATGATAGCTGTTATCATCTGTTATCAGCTGTTATCATCTGATATCAGCTGTTATCATCGGATATCAGCTGTTATCATCTGATATCAGCTGTTATCATCTGAATCAGCTGTTATCATCTGATATCAGCTGTTATCATCCAATATCAGCTGTTATCATCGGATATCAGCTGTTATCATCGGATATCAGCTGTTATCATCGGATATCAGCTGTTATCATCGGATATCAGCTGTTATCATCGGATATCAGCTGTTATCACCGGATATCAGCTGTTATCATCGGATATCAGCTGTTATCATCGGATATCAGCTGTTATCATCGGATATCAGCTGTTATCATCTGATATCAGCTGTTATCATCTGAATCAGCTGTTATCATCTGATATCAGCTGTTATCATCGATTATCACCTGTGATCAGCTGTTATCATCTGAATCAGCTGTTATCATCTGATATCAGCTGTTATCATCGGATATCAGCTGTTATCATCGGATATCAGCTGTTATCATCTGATATCAGCTGTTATCATCTGAATCAGCTGTTATCATCTGATATCAGCTGTTATCATCGGATATCAGCTGTTATCATCGGATATCAGCTGTTATCATCGGATATCAGCTGTTATCATCTGATATCAGCTGTTATCATCGGATATCAGCTGTTATCATCGGATATCAGCTGTTATCATCGGATATCAGCTGTTATCATCGGATATCAGCTGTTATCATCGGATATCAGCTGTTATCATCTGAATCAGCTGTTTTCATCGGATATCAGCTGTTATCATCTGAATCAGCTGTTATAATCTGATATCAGCTGTTATCATCTGATATCAGCTGTTATCATCTGATATCAGCTGTTATATTCTGATATCAGCTGTTATCACCTGTTATCTGCTGTTATCATCTGATATCAGCTGTTTTCACATGTTATCAGCTGTTATCATCTGATATCAGCTGTTATCATCTGAATCAGCTGTTATCATCTGATATCAGCTGTTATCATCTAATAACAGCTGTTATCATCTGAATCAGCTGTTATCAATGGATATCAGCTGTTATCATCTGATATCATCTGGTATCTCCTGTCATCAGCTGTTATCATCTGATATCAGCTGTTATCATCTAATATCCGTTGTTATCATCTGATAACAGCTGATCAAAATTGATAACAGCTGATAACAGCTGATAACAGATGATAACAGCTGATATATTGACGTATTGACATATTGACATATTGACATGTTGACATATTGGCAATATTGACATATTGACATATTGACATGTTGACATGTTGACGTATTGACAATATTGATATATTTACATATTGACATATTGACATATTGGCCTATTGACATATTGACATATCAGATGATAACAGCTGATATCAGATGATAACAGCTGATAACAGCTGATAACAGCTGATATCAGATGATAACAGCTGATATCAGATGATAACAGCTGATATCAGACTATAACAGCTGATTCAGATGATAACAGCTGATATTAGATGACAACAGCTGATAACAGATGATAACAGCTGATATCAGATGATAACAGCTGATATCCGATGATAACGGCTGATATCAGATGATAACAGCTGATATCAGATGATTACAGCTGATTCAGATGATAACAGCTGATATCAGATGATAACAGCTGATATCAGATGATAACAGCTGATAACAGCTGATTCAGATGATAACAGCTGATATCAGATGATAACAGCTGATTCAGATGATAACAGCTGATATCAGATGATAACAGCTGATATCCGATTATAACAGCTGATTCAAATGATAACAGCTGATATCAGATGATAACAGCTGATATCCGATGATAACAGCTGATATCCGATGATAACAGCTGATTCAGATGATAACAACTGATATCAGATGATAACAGCTGATCACAGGTGATAACAGCTGATTCAGATGATAACAGCTGATATCTGATGATAACAGCTGATATCCGATGATAACAGCTGATATCAGATGATAACAGCTGATATCAGATGATAACAGCTGATTCAGATGATAACAGCTGATATCAGATGATAACAGCTGAAGTCCGATGATAACAGCTGATATCCGATGATAACAGCTGATATCAGATGATAACAGCTGATATCAGATGGTAACAGCTGATATCAGATGATAACAGCTGATATCAGATGATAACAGCTGATTCAGATGATAACAGCTGATATCAGATGATAACAGCTGATATCCGATGATAACAGCTGATATCAGATGATAACAGCTGAAATCAGGTGATAACAGCTGATCACAGGTGATAACAGCTGATTCAGATGATAACAGCTGATATCAGATGATAACAGCTGATATCCGATGATAACAGCTGATATCCGATGATAACAGCTGATATCCGATGATAACAGCTGTTATCATCTGAATCAGCTGTTATCACATTTTATCAGCTGTTATCATCTGAATCAGCTGTTATCATCGGATATCAGCTGTTATCATCGGATATCAGCTGTTATCATCGGATATCAGCTGTTATCATCTGATATCAGCTGTTATCATCTGAATCAGCTGTTATCATCGGATATCAGCTGTTATCATCGGATATCAGCTGTTATCATCGGATATCAGCTGTTATCATCGGATATCAGCTGTTATCATCGGATATCAGCTGTTATCATCTGATATCAGCTGTTATCATCTGATATCAGCTGTTATCATCTGAATCAGCTGTTATCATCTGATATCAGCTGTTATCATCGGATATCAGCTGTTATCATCGGATATCAGCTGTTATCATCGGATATCAGCTGTTATCATGTGATATCAGCTGTTATCATCTGTTATCAGCTGTTATCATCTGTTATCAGCTCTTATCATCTGATATCAGCTGTTATCATCTGAATCAGCTGTTATCATCTGATATCAGCTGTTATCATCTGATATCAGCTGTTATCATCGGATATCAGCTGTTATCATCGGATATCAGCTGTTATCATCGGATATCAGCTGTTATCATCTGATATCAGCTGTTATCATCTGAATCAGCTGTTATCATCTGATATCTGCTGTTATCATCGGATATCAGCTGTTATCATCGGATATCAGCTGTTATCATCTGATATCAGCTGTTATCATCTGTTATCAGCAGTTATCATCTGATATCAGCTGTTATCATCGGATATCAGCTGTTATCATCTGATATCAGCTGTTATCATCTGATATCAGCTGTTATCATCGGATATCAGCTGTTATCATCTGATATCAGCTGTTATCATCTGATATCAGCTGTTATCATCGGATATCAGCTGTTATCATCTGATATCAGCTGTTATCACCTGTGATCAGCTGTTATCATCTGAATCAGCTGTTATCATCTGATATCAGCTGTTATCATCTGATATCAGCTGTTATCACCTGTGATCAGCTGTTATCATCTGATATCAGCTGCTATCATCTGAATCAGCTGTTATCATCTGAATCAGCTGTTATCATCTGATATCAGCTGTTATCATCGGATATCAGCTGTTATCATCGGATATCAGCTGTTATCATCGGATATCAGCTTTTATCACCTGTGATCAGCTGTTATCATCGGATATCAGCTGTTATCACCTGTGATCAGCTGTTATCATCTGATATCAGCTGTTATCACCTGTGATCAGCTGTTATCATCTGAATCAGCTGTTATCATCTGATATCAGCTGTTATCATCTGATATCAGCTGTTATCACCTGTGATCAGCTGTTATCATCTGATATCAGCTGCTATCATCTGAATCAGCTGTTATCATCTGAATCAGCTGTTATCATCTGATATCAGCTGTTATCATCTGATATCAGCTGTTATCATCTGAATCAGCTGTTATCACATTATATCAGCTGTTATCATCTGAATCAGCTGTTATCATCTGATATCAGCTGTTATTATCGGATATCAGCTGTTATCATCAGATATCAGCTGTTATCATCTAATATCAGCTGTTATCATCTGAATCAGCTGTTATCATCTGATATCAGCTGTTATCATCGGATATCAGCTGTTATCATCGGATATCAGCTGTTATCATCTGAATCAGCTGTTATCATCTGATATCAGCTGTTATCATCTGATATCAGCTGTTATCATCTGAATCAGCTGTTATCACATTTTATCAGCTGTTATCATCTGAATCAGCTGTTATCATCTGTTATCAGCTGTTATCATCTGATATCAGCTGTTATCATCAGATATCAGCTGTTATCATCGGATATCAGCTGTTATCATCTGAATCAGCTGTTATCATCTGATATCAGCTGTTATCATCGGATATCAGCTGTTATCATCGGATATCAGCTGTTATCATCGGATATCAGCTGTTATCATCGGATATCAGCTGTTAGCATCGGATATCAGCTGTTATCATCTGAATCAGCTGTTATCATCTGATATCAGCTGTTATCATCTGAATCAGCTGTTATCATCTGAATCTGCTGTTATCATCTGAAATCAGCTGTTATCATCTGAATCAGCGGTTATCATCGGATATCAGCTGTTAGCATCGGATATCAGCTGTTATCATCTGAATCAGCTGTTATCATCGGATATCAGCTGTTATCATCGGATATCAGCTGTTATCATCTGATATCAGCTGTTATCATCGGATATCAGCTGTTATCATCTGAATCAGCTGTTATCATCTGATATCAGCTGTTATCATCTGAATCAGCTGTTATCATCTGAATCAGCTGTTATCATCTGAAATCAGCTGTTATCATCTGAATCAGCGGTTATCATCGGATATCAGCTGTTATCATCGGATATCAGCTGTTATCATCTGATATCAGCTGTTATCATCTGAATCAGCTGTTATCACATTTTATCAGCTGTTATCATCTGAATCAGCTGTTATCATCTGTTATCAGCTGTTATCATCTGATATCAGCTGTTATCATCGGATATCAGCTGTTATCATCTGATATCAGCTGTTATCATCTGAATCAGCTGTTATCATCTGATATCAGCTGTTATCATCGGATATCAGCTGTTATCATCGGATATAAGCTGTTATCATCGGATATCAGCTGTTATCATCTGATATCAGCTGTTATCATCTGATATCAGCTGTTATCATCTGAATCAGCTGTTATCATCGGATATCAGCTGTTATCATCGGATATCAGCTGTTATCATCTGATATCAGCTGTTATCATCGGATATCAGCTGTTATCATCGGATATCAGCTGTTATCATCTGATATCAGCTGTTATCATCTGAATCAGCTGTTATCATCGGATATAAGCTGTTATCATCTGATATCAGCTGTTATCATCGGATATCAGCTGTTATCATCGGATATCAGCTGTTATCATCGGATATCAGCTGTTATCATCGGATATCAGCTGTTATCATCGGATATCAGCTGTTATCATCTGATATGTCAATATGTCAATACGCCAATATGTCAATACGTCAACATGTCAACATGTCAATATGTCAATATGTCAATATTGCCAATATGTCAACATGTCAATACGTCAATACGTCAATATGCCGATATGTTATGTTATCACATGTTAACATCTGATATCAGCTGTTATCACTTGTTATCATCTGATATCAGCTGATTCAGATGATAACAGCTGATATCAGATGATAACAGCTGATATCCGATGATAACAGCTGATATCCGATGATAACAGCTGATATCCGATGATAACAGCTGATATCAGATGATAACAGCTGATATCAGATGATAACAGCTGATTCAGATGATAACAGCTGATATCAGATGATAACAGCTGATATCCGATGATAACAGCTGATATCCGATGATAACAGCTGATATCAGATGATAACAGCTGATAACAGATGATAACAGCTGATTCAGATGATAACAGCTGATAAAATGTAATAACAGCTGATTCAGATGATAACAGCTGATATCAGATGATAACAGCTGATATCAGATGATAACAGCTGATTCAGATGATAACAGCTGATCACAGGTGATAACAGCTGATATCAGATGATAACAGCTGATATCAGATGATAACAGCTGATTCAGATGATAACAGCTGATCACAGGTGATAACAGCTGATATCCGATGATAACAGCTGATATCAGATGATAACAGGTGATATCAGATGATAACAGCTGATATCAGATGATAACAGCTGATATCCGATGATAACAGCTGATATCAGATGATAACAGCTGATTCAGATGATAACAGCTGATATCCGATGATAACAGCTGATATCCGATGATAACAGCTGATATCCGATGATAACAGCTGATATCCGATGATAACAGCTGATATCAGATGATAACAGCTGATAACAGATGATAACAGCTGATTCAGATGATAACAGCTGATATCAGATGATAACAGCTGATATCAGATGATAACAGCTGATATCCGATGATAACAGCTGATATCCGATGATAACAGCTGATCACAGGTGATAACAGCTGATATCCGATGATAACAGCTGATATCAGATGATAACAGCTGATATCAGATGATAACAGCTGATTCAGATGATAACAGCTGATATCAGATGATAACAGCTGATATCCGATGATAACAGCTGATATCCGATGATAACAGCTGATATCCGATGATAACAGCTGATATCAGATGATAACAGCTGATTCAGATGATAACAGCTGATATCCGATGATAACAGCTGATATCCGATGATAACAGCTGATATCAGATGATAACAGCTGATTCAGATGATAACAGCTGATATCCGATGATAACAGCAGATATCAGATGATAACAGCTGATTCAGATGATAACAGCTGATATCAGATGATAACAGCTGATATCCGATGATAACAGCTGATATCCGATGATAACAGCTGATATCCGATGATAACAGCTGATATCAGATAATAACGGCTGATATCAGATGATAACAGCTGATATCAGATGATAACAGCTGATGTCCGATGATAACAGCTGATATCAGATCATAACAGCTGATATCCGATGATAACAGCTGATATCCGATGATAACAGCTGATATCAGATGATAACAGCTGATATCCGATGATAACAGCTGATATCCGATGATAACAGCTGATATCCGATGATAACAGCTGATATCAGATGATAACAGCTGATAACAGATGATAACAGCTGATTCAGATGATAACAGCTGATATCAGATGATAACAGCTGATATCAGATGATAACAGCTGATATCCGATGATAACAGCTGTTATCCGATGATAACAGCTGTTATCCGATGATAACAGCTGATCACAGGTGATAACAGCTGATATCCGATGATAACAGCTGATATCAGATGATAACAGCTGATTCAGATGATAACAGCTGATATCAGATGATAACAGCTGATATCAGATGATAACAGCTGATATCCGATGATAACAGCTGATATCCGATTATAACAGCTGATCACAGGTGATAACAGCTGATATCCGATGATAACAGCTGATATCAGATGATAACAGCTGATTCAGATGATAACAGCTGATATCAGATGATAACAGCTGATGTCCGATGATAACAGCTGATATCAGATCATAACAGCTGATATCCGATGATAACAGCTGATATCAGATGATAACAGCTGATATCCGATGATAACAGCTGATATCCGATGATAACAGCTGATATCCGATGATAACAGCTGATATCAGATGATAACAGCTGATAACAGATGATAACAGCTGATTCAGATGATAACAGCTGATATCAGATGATAACAGCTGATATCAGATGATAACAGCTGATATCCGATGATAACAGCTGTTATCCGATGATAACAGCTGATATCCGATGATAACAGCTGATATCAGCTGATAACAGCTGATTCAGATGATAACAGCTGATATCCGATGATAACAGCTGATATCCGATGATAACAGCTGATATCCGATGATAACAGCTGATATCAGATGATAACAGCTGATTCAGATGATAACAGCTGATATCCGATGATAACAGCTGATATCCGATGATAACAGCTGATATCCGATGATAACAGCTGATATCCGATGATAACAGCTGATATCAGATGATAACAGCTGATAACAGATGATAACAGCTGATTCAGATGATAACAGCTGATATCAGATGATAACAGCTGATATCAGATGATAACAGCTGATATCCGATGATAACAGCTGATATCCGATGATAACAGCTGATCACAGGTGATAACAGCTGATATCCGATGATAACAGCTGATATCAGATGATAACAGCTGATATCAGATGATAACAGCTGATTCAGATGATAACAGCTGATATCAGATGATAACAGCTGATATCCGATGATAACAGCTGATATCAGATGATAACAGCTGATAACAGATGATAACAGCTGATTCAGATGATAACAGCTGATAAAATGTGATAACAGCTGATTCAGATGATAACAGCTGATATCAGATGATAACAGCTGATTCAGATGATAACAGCTGATCACAGGTGATAACAGCTGTTATCATCTGAATCAGCTGTTATCATCTGATATCAGCTGTTATCATCGGATATCAGCTGTTATCATCGGATATCAGCTGTTATCATCGGATATCAGCTGTTATCATCTGATATCAGCTGTTATCATCGGATATCAGCTGTTATCATCGGATATCAGCTGTTATCACCTGTTATCAGCTGTTATCATCGGATATCAGCTGTTATCATCTGATATCAGCTGTTATCATCTGAATCAGCTGTTATCATCTGATATCAGCTGTTATCATCGGATGTCAGCTGTTATCATCGGATATCAGCTGTTATCATCGGATATCAGCTGTTATCATCGGATATCAGCTGTTATCATCGGATATCAGCTGTTATCATCGGATATCAGCTGTTATCATCGGATATCAGCTGTTATCATCAGATATCAGCTGTTATCATCTGAATCAGCTGTTATCATCTGATATCAGCTGTTATCATCGGATATCAGCTGTTATCATCGGATATCAGCTGTTATCATCTGATATCAGCTGTTATCATCGGATATCAGCTGTTATCATCGGATATCAGCTGTTATCATCGGATATCAGCTGTTATCACCTGTGATCAGCTGTTATCATCGGATATCAGCTGTTATCATCTGAATCAGCTGTTATCATCTGATATCAGCTGTTATCATCGGATGTCAGCTGTTATCATCGGATATCAGCTGTTATCATCGGATATCAGCTGTTATCATCGGATATCAGCTGTTATCATCTGATATCAGCTGTTATCATCTGAATCAGCTGTTATCATCTGTTATCAGCTGTTATCATCGGATATCAGCTGTTATCATCGGATATCAGCTGTTATCATCTGATATCAGCTGTTATCATCTGAATCAGCTGTTATCATCTGATATCAGCTGTTATCTTCGGATATCAGCTGTTATCATCTGAATCAGCGGTTATCATCGGATACCAGCTGTTATCATCGGATATCAGCTGTTATCATCTGTTATCAGCTGTTATCATCTGTTATCAGCTGTTATCATCTGTTATCAGCTCTTATCATCTGATATCAGCTGTTATCATCTGAATCAGCTGTTATCATCTGATATCAGCTGTTATCATCGGATATCAGCTGTTATCATCGGATATCAGCTGTTATCATCGGATATCAGCTGTTATCATCGGATATCAGCTGTTATCATCGGATATCAGCTGTTATCATCGGATATCAGCTGTTATCATCTGATATCAGCTGTTATCATCTGAATCAGCTGTTATCATCTGATATCTGCTGTTATCATCGGATATCAGCTGTTATCAGCTGTTATCAGCAGTTATCATCTGATATCAGCTGTTATCATCGGATATCAGCTGTTATCATCTGATATCAGCTGTTATCATCTGAATCAGCTGTTATCATCTGATATCAGCTGTTATCATCGGATATCAGCTGTTATCATCTGATATTAGCTGTTATTATCGGATATCAGCTGTTATCATCTGATATCAGCTGTTATCATCTGAATCAGCTGTTATCATCTGATATCAGCTGTTATCATCTGATATCAGCTGTTATCATCGGATATCAGCTGTTATCATCTGATATCAGCTGTTATCACCTGTGATCAGCTGTTATCATCGGATATCAGCTGTTATCATCGGATATCAGCTGTTATCATCTGATATCAGCTGTTATCATCGGATATCAGCTGTTATCATCGGATATCAGCTGTTATCATCGGATATCAGCTGTTATCACCTGTGATCAGCTGTTATCATCGGATATCAGCTGTTATCATCTGAATCAGCTGTTATCATCTGATATCAGCTGTTATCATCGGATGTCAGCTGTTATCATCGGATATCAGCTGTTATCATCGGATATCAGCTGTTATCATCTGAATCAGCTGTTATCATCTGATATTAGCTGTTATCATCGGATATCAGCTGTTATCATCGGATATCAGCTGTTATCATCTGAATCAGCTGTTATCATCTGATATCAGCTGTTATCATCGGATATCAGCTGTTATCATCGGATATCAGCTGTTATCATCGGATATCAGCTGTTATCATCGGATATCAGCTGTTATCATCGGATATCAGCTGTTATCATCTGATATCAGCTGTTATCATCTGATATTAGCTGTTATCATCGGATATCAGCTGTTATCATCGGATATCAGCTGTTATCATCTGAATCAGCTGTTATCATCTGATATCAGCTGTTATCATCGGATATCAGCTGTTATCATCGGATATCAGCTGTTATCATCGGATATCAGCTGTTATCATCGGATATCAGCTGTTATCATCGGATATCAGCTGTTATCATCTGATATCAGCTGTTATCATCTGAATCAGCTGTTATCATCTGATATCAGCTGTTATCATCTGATATCAGCTGTTATCATCTGATATCAGCTGTTATCATCTGATATCAGCTGTTATCATCTGATATCAGCTGTTATCATCTGATATCATCTGATATCAGCTGTTATCATCTGATATCAGCTGTTATCATCTGATATCAGCTGTTATCATCTGATATCAGCTGTTATCATCTGATATCAGCTGTTATCATCTGATATCAGCTGTTATCATCTGATATCAGCTGTTATCATCTGATATCAGCTGTTATCATCGGATATCAGCTGTTATCACCTGTGATCAGCTGTTATCATCTGAATCAGCTGTTATCATCTGATATCAGCTGTTATCATCGGATATCAGCTGTTATCATCGGATATCAGCTGTTATCATCTGATATCAGCTGTTATCATCTGAATCAGCTGTTATCATCTGATATCAGCTGTTATCATCTGATATCAGCTGTTATCATCGGATATCAGCTGTTATCATCGGATATCAGCTGTTATCATCGGATATCAGCTGTTATCATCGGATATCAGCTGTTATCATCTGAATCAGCTGTTATCATCTGATATCAGCTGTTATCATCGGATATCAACTGTTATCATCTGATATCAGCTGTTATCATCTGAATCAGCTGTTATCATCTGATATCAGCTGTTATCATCGGATATCAGCTGTTATCATCGGATATCAGCTGTTATCATCTGAATCAGCTGTTATCATCTGATATCAGCTGTTATCATCGGATATCAGCTGTTATCATCGGATATCAGCTGTTATCATCGGATATCAGCTGTTATCATCGGATATCAGCTGTTATCATCGGATATCAGCTGTTATCATCGGATATCAGCTGTTATCATCTGATATCAGCTGTTATCATCGGATATCAGCTGTTATCATCTGAATCAGCTGTTATCATCGGATATCAGCTGTTATCATCGGATATCAGCTGTTATCATCTGAATCAGCTGTTATCATCTGTTATCAGCTGTTATCATCTGAATCCGCTGTTATCATCTGATATCAGCTGTTATCATCTGAATCAGCTGTTATCATCTGATATCAGCTGTTATCATCTGAATCAGCTGTTATCATCTGTTATCAGCTGTTATCATCTGATATCAGCTGTTATCATCGCATATCAGCTGTTATCATCTGAATCAGCTGTTATCATCTTATATCAGCTGTTATCATCTGATATCAGCTGTTATCATCGGATATCAGCTGTTATCATCGGATATCAGCTGTTATCATCGGATATCAGCTGTTATCATCTGATATCACCTGTTATCATCTGGTATCAGCTGTTATCACCTGTGGTCAGCTGTTATCATCTGAATCAGCTGTTATCATCTGATATCAGCTGTTATCATCTGATATCAGCTGTTATCATCGGATATCAGCTGTTATCATCTGATATCAGCTGTTATCACCTGTTATCATCTGATATCAGCTGTTCTTTTATTCTTTCATTCTTCTATTCTTTTATTTTTTTATTCTTCTATTCTTTTATTCTTCTATTCTTTTATTCTTTTCTTTTATTTTTTTATTCTATTATTTTTTTATTCTTTTATTTTTTTATTCTTTTATTCTCTTATTCTTTTATTTTTTTTTTCTTTTATTCTTCTATTTTTTATTCTTTTATTCTTCTATTCTTTTATTATTCTATTCTTTTATTCTTTTATTCTTCTATTCTTTTATTCTTCTATTCTTTTATTCTTCTATTCTTTTATTCTATTATTTTTTTATTCTTTTATTCTCTTATTCTTTTATTTTTTTTTCTTTTATTCTTCTATTTTTTTTTCTTTTATTCTTCTATTTTTTATTCTTTTATTCTTTTATTCTGCTATTCTTTTATTCTTCTATTTTTTTATTCTATTATTTTTTTATTCTTTTATTTTTTTATTCTTTTATTCTCTTATTCTTTTATTTTTTTTTTCTTTTATTTTTCTATTTTTTATTCTTTTATTCTTCTATTCTTTTATTATTCTATTCTTTTATTATTTTATTCTTCTATTCTTTTATTCTTCTATTCTTTTATTCTTTTATTCTTCTTTTCTTTTATTTTTCTATTCTTCTATTCTTTTATTCTTTTATTTTTTTATTCTTTTATTATTTTATTCTTTTATTTTTTTCTTTTATTCTTTTATTCTTATATTCTTATATTCTTTTATTTATTTATTGTTTTATTTTTTTATTCTTTTATTATTTTATTCCTTTATTCTTCTATTCTTGTATTCTTTTATTCTTTTATTCTTCTATTCTTTTATTCTTCTATTCTTTTATATTTTCTTTTATTATTCTATTCTTTTATTCTTTTATTCTTCTATTCTTTTATTCTTCTATTCTTTTATATTTTCTTTTATTATTCTATTATTTTATTCTTTTATTCTTCTATTCTTTTAGTCTTTTATTTTTTTATTCTTTTATTCTCTTATTCTTTTATTTTTTTTTTCTTTTATTCTTCTATTTTTTATTCTTTTATTCTTCTATTCTTTTAGTATTCTATTCTTTTATTATTTTATTCTTCTATTCTTTTATTCTTCTATTCTTTTATTCTTTTATTCTTCTTTTCTTTTATTTTTCTATTCTTCTATTCTTTTATTCTTTTATTTTTTTATTCTTTTATTATTTTATTCTTTTATTTTTTTCTTTTATTCTTTTATTCTTATATTCTTATATTCTTTTATTTATTTATTGTTTTATTTTTTTATTCTTTTATTATTTTATTCCTTTATTCTTCTATTCTTGTATTCTTTTATTCTTTTATTCTTCTATTCTTTTATTCTTCTATTCTTTTATATTTTCTTTTATTATTCCATTCTTTTATTATTTTATTCTTCTATTCTTTTATTCTTCTATTCTTTTATTCTTTTATTCTTCTATTCTTTTATTCTTCTATTCTTTTATTCTGCTTTTCTTCTATTCTTCTATCGCTCTATTCTTCTACTAATAATAAAACTAATGTCTCGTGTGGATCAATGGATTAAAATCATTACACGAAAATTAAAAAATTATGGAATCATGCCTAACTGGAAAAATTGCCTATATTTTTAAAATAATTTACAAAGCAAAAAATGCAAAAAAAAAAAATTTTATATTTTGTCAGATATACAAATAAAATATAAATATCTCAAAAATATAAATGCAAAATCACTTTCTTCGTTTTAGAAAATTTAGTCTCTAAATAAAAAATTTGAATGAGTAACAAAAGTATTTCTAATTCCCTAAAGTTTTACCCAATTTGTTTAAGTGTATTTGTATGCATCAGATTACAGGTGGTTGCTTCATTTGCGCTTGCCTGAGGGGACACTGCTTTTTGGCACTGACTGTTGCTCTTCAATTCCGTTGACAGCTTAACGGTTGTTGCTGCTGCTCTTTGATTTTGATTTTCATATTCTATGGCAAATGTGTATTGCTGTCGGCAACTGTTGCCGATTGCGGTTGTGGCATACGCAGCAATTGCTTCTAACCAATAACCCTTCGAAACCACCCCCCGCCCGCTCCAGCATACATATTATGTGGGGATCGTTCGTTTGGTGCTCTGTCATTGTTGTTACATGTCGAATTTGTCGTGAAATGTTTGGGTAATCAATTTATGTGTTCCGTCGCGTCTTTGACGAGGCCAACCCCTCGTCCCCCCCCTTGCCGTTTTTTGCCGCACACATTCAACTCAATTTGCAGCTGTGTCTGCCGCTTGCCACCATTAGTTTTGTGGTCCAACCACACACAGCCGGCAACCGACCGACCGACCGACCGACTGGCAGCTGTCTTCATCTCATCCAAGTTTCCTGACGAAATTCACCTGCAAAGTTCTGCCAACTCGACGAGTTAACTGATATTTCTCGCTGTGCTGTGCTATTCCCCGCTACAGTTGCCTTGGGGGCCCTTCGTTGAGCTCTGCCTTCGACGGCTTTGGCTAGAACATCAGCAACATCAACAGCAACAGCAGCAGCAGCAGGAGCAACAGCAGGAGCAACAGCAGGAGCAGCAACAGGAGTAGCAGGAGCAGCAGCAGGAGTAGGAGCAGGAGCAGGAGCAGCAGCAGGAGCAGGAGGAGCAGCATCAGGTTCTTGTTTAGCTTCAGCTTCAGCTTTGGCCTGTCGTACGTGAAAATGAAGCATTTTCCATTTGATGATAAGAAAACATGTTTGGCATATTGATGAATGCCTCCAGAGAATTGTTGTTGCTCAATGTGTGTGCAGTCTGTGTCTGTGTCTGTGTCTGTGTCTGTGTCTGTGCTAGCATTGCTGTGCCCCATAAAGTAGCTTGCCACGCGCTGCAGCACATCAACAACAACAACTTGCGGCAAGGATTGGAATTTTGGGTGGCTCGATTTTAATGATGTGACTGACGGAAGCGAAAGCGCTTACCAAAAATTTACTCACATTTTTTTTTTTCCATATTTCGTTTGGCAGGCTCTTGTTGCCTTTGCCCCCCCCCCCCCCCCACCCCGCACGACCCCGTTGTTCTGTTTATTTATGCGTGTGCCGGAGTTTGTTTGCTTTGTGAATACGTGATGCGCCCACGGGTAATGGCAGGCGGAATCGAACATGAAGGCGACGACGATGACGGGGGAGGATTTGTGTAGGGGATGGAACGTCGGATAAGGTAAGGCAAGGCAGGCAAAAAAAATGTTTTTTAGTTGCCAGCATTCGTAATATTAATAATAATAAAAATAATAATAATAATTTCTCACTTCATTTGTTGCGCAAATCGAAAATGAGTTTTGGAAAGAAGCATTTGCTCTGAAAATGCCGCTCCCCCCTTGCTGCCACGCCTCCTTCTGCTGCTATTTGCCTTATTGCCTTAGTCCTGATGACCGCTGATGGATTTTGTGGCTCTGTGTGTGTGTGTGTGTGGCTCCCGGTTACGGTGTGAATTTTTGATGAGCTGAGCAGCGCTGCGTATGCGCAATTTGTGCAGAGAACGGTAATTGGCGATGATGCAACAAATTTGTTGGCTTCAAGACTTTTTTGCTAACAGTCAGCCAGCCAGCCAGTCAGTCAGCCAGTCAGCCAGCTATCAGTAATAGCTGAGATTCTTGCAAATTTCTCAAGCTACAAATCGTTGAAATTCAATTATGGCAAATTACAGAAAGCAACAGCTTAGGATAACAGGGGGGACAGCGGTGGGTGGGGAGTTTGGGAAAATAGCTACAATTTAAATTATCAGCAAGGTGTGCGAGTGTGTGTGTGTGTGTGTGTGCGTATATCTATTTAAACGAAGCGCAGGAAGCCATAAAAATTGTTGCTGCCAGGAAGCAGCAGCGGCGCCAACTTTTCGCAAAGATATAATTTAAAGCTTCGATGTGCTGCCCCCCTCCTCCCACCCAACAATCCTTCTCTCTTGACTTGCGCACTTTTCATGTGGCTAAAAAGCGTTTAAAGCCGTCGACGTATTTGCATTTCACTTGAGCAAACTTTATCGAGATGCCAAATTTATAAACGGACTTGGCAAAAGTTTTTTTTTTTTTTTGCGTCTCAAATTGTGCGGAAATCAGGTAAGCCCGTAAAGCAGTCAACAAATTTGATAGCCAAAAATTGAGTGTGGCATATTAATTGTTTCAGATTTAAGATACAAATTTTTGTGGCTTAAATTGAATTTCAATTTGCAGCTGCAAAAAAAGATTTCAATCAGTGCAATTTCTGACAAGAAATGCAACTTTTTATGTCTTGTGGCAGTCAGATTTTTTATTTGTAGTACGTTTGCCACCCCCTATCCACCTACCCCCCTTCTCTAAATCATATTAAATTAGCTGTCAAGTTGCGAGCCAATTTCAATTTGTACGCGCGGGCAAAAAAAAAATTCTTTTTTTTAGCTTTTTTCATTTTTTTTTTCTTTTTTTTCACTTTTATTTGTATTTTTATGTTACCTTAAACAGCAGCCAAGCAGCCAACTCCGGTGACTCCGACGTGTCGTCGACATGTCTCAATTTTGTAGGTGTGTGTGTGTGTGTGTGTGTGTGCGTGTGTGTGTGTGTGTGCAAGTGTGTGCTTGCATGTCGTAGCATACTTTTCAGCGACGCTATTCATTAATCAAGTTCAGAGCACTTTAAAGTGGCGCTGACATTGTCAGCACACACACACACACGCACACACACACACTCACACACACACACACGCACACACAGACACGCATAAGGCATATTATAATGATGCAATAATAAAGCCTCAAAAGCAGTTGGCATTCGCCTTATAAGCAAGCAAATCCTGAGGGAGACGTTCCTGCCACGTCCACTCTAACGCCTTACGACCCTGCTCCCCCTTCCACCCCCACTCATACACACAACCACACTCATTGGCCATAAACGTTGATAAAGTCATTAAAAAAAAAAAAAACCAAACATGGCCAAGAAGAAAAAATAATATGGCCCCGCAGCAAAGGCTTAGAAAAAGGCGTCCGTTTTAAGCAGTTGGCATATGTTGGCCACAACAGAAATAATATGTACAGCTATAGCCATAGATATAACAATAACACATTGCGGCTCTTATCGGACAGAGGGGCCAAGAAAGAACAAAACAAACTCTTGCCACATTCCCTGGGGCGCCACTCATCGCCGTCCGAGTTGCGCGTTGCGAGTTAAATTGAGCGAACACATGCAACTTCAGCACATATAGGAATAGAATAATAAAAGCAGATACATAAACAAACACACACACACACACACACACACACACACATATATATATATATATATATATATATTTCGCACATTTGTATAGGTATTTGGGCTAAGTAGCAAACATTAAACGCGACTCCCTCGGGTGCAGTTGACACGTCAAGTCCAAAGGTAACATTGGAGCAGCTCCCCCCGGAGCTGTGCCTCATTAGGACAACAATCAATCAATCAATCAATCAATCAATTGGTTGCTGGCATCTGCTTAATTGCAAAAAGGGAAAACTTTATTTACAGCTTAAAATTTATAAGCTGCACTTTTGCAGTTGCAATAAATTAATTCGACAAAAGTCTGTGGCACACACTGCGTATGCGTAATATTTAAATATTATATATTTTTTATATTTTAACCAGACTGTGCAAAAAAACGCATTCAACAGGATTAATCAATTTGGTATTCTTTCCTCATTTCGAACACTTCATTTGCCATTTCGTTGACATTGATTAAAGTTTGTGATTTAAGCTGATTATTCACACAGTGACGAAAATAATGCAAAATTAAATTAATGAGACTTGCTTTTTAAAACTCACCTTAAAAATAATAAAATAATAAAAAATTACATAATAATTAAATAATAAAAAATTAAAATAATAAAAAAATAAAATAATAATACCACTCCTTCCGAATCAGTTGGGTTCATGATGTTTAAATAAATATTTTAGTTGTTAAATGTGAGCCTTACACCACAAGTTGAGGGGAAAAAACACCAAAACTCAACATAAAAAGTTAAATGCTCGAATTTTGGAAAATATTCATACTTTTGGTGACTTATTATTTGAAAGGCATATTTTTAAAAAGGGAAATTACTTACATAATTATTAAAAAAATAAAATATTACATTTTTATATATGCAACAAACATTTTAGCTAGTTTAAAAACTGCATATATTTTAATTAAAAAAAAAACGTACGATTTTATGGCAAATCGAATTTTGCTATTTAGAAATATATTACTGAAAAAAAAATAAAAATATAAATAATTTTTTAAAGGACAAGAAAATTGGTCGAATTTCAACGCGATTTTCTAAAATTTTAATTTGATTAATTTTTTTTATGTATGTATTTGTTGAATTTATTGCTGCTGTTGGTTGTCATTGTTGTTGTTGTTGTTGTTGTTGTTGTTTTTGTTTTTGGTTATTGTTGATTATCCAATAATAAGTGCTTTGTGATGCTGCGCAAAGTTTTGACACCTGGACGTGATTGCCTCTGGCCATTTGGCTTGGCAAAAATAATTGGGCAGCAACTGCGTCACCCTTCATCATACCCTTCATCATCATCTTCATCTACAATTGCACCTCTATTTACATCTTCTCTATGATTATCGAGTTTCAGTTCTCATTATGACTGGCTGTTTGCTTGTTGGCTAATTACTAATCAGCAGTTAATAATAATCAATAATAATTGTATGCAAAAAGCCATGAAATGATGTCAATTGCCGTTGCCAATTAATCTATTGGCCCATTGTGACCGACCAACAGACCGAAAATATATATATTAAAACCAGTATGGGGAAAGTTTTAGATATAACACTGGAAATAATACACATGGCAATTACACAACAATTTGGGTGTGCCCCAATAATTATTTAGCGAAATTTTGAATAGCAACAAGCAACAAGTCGGCTAATTTTTGAATAAATCAAAAATTTGCAATTATATAATATATATTTTATATGTATAAAAAAAAATAACGTTGTTATAGCTACTGTTTTGACCTAAAAACCTGACCTAAATATTTTGGAATAATTGTTTGATTATGAATGAGTTTATTTAATTGTGACTATAAATATATAAATTAATATTAAATGTATTAATTACAGGGTATATACACGTGCAGAAAAGTCGATACCACTTTTTGTTTGATTGGTTTTTTTTCTATTTTTTATTTTTTAAATTTAAAAATCAAGTACCCTTAAAATTGGAGCGAATCGTTGTCAAGTGAAAGTTTGTTTTGAATACTTTGATTTATTGACATACGTTTGAGCGAGTCATGTGAGCTCTTAACTGCTACAAGCATCACATATATCTAAGCAGCAACCCCTCCCCACCCCTACTCGACCCCTTCATCACTCCCACTTTGCATTAAGCTACTTGACAATTTGAACAGCTGCGACGCTGCTGCTTTTACTGCTGCTGCGGCGCTGCTGCGGCGCTGCTGTTACTGCTGCTGTTACTGCTGCTACGGCGCTGCTGCAGCTGCTGCTGTTACTGCTGCGGCGCCGCTGCTGCTGCTGCTAGTCTAAAGTTTCAGCTGATTATGCTGAGCTGAGCTGAAGCCAATGTAAATTTGCCCACAGAAAACAGAAAAATAATAATAAATAAATGCAGGCGGGTTAACAAAGCGATTCTAAAACAGCTGCTTGCTGAGCGTTTAACCGTTGAATGAATAGATGGATAGGAGGGGGAGGTATGGGTGATGCAACTAAAATTACGGTCTTTGTTAGCGGCTAACAAACATAATTACAATTGGAAAATAATCAGCAAAAGCAGCAGCAACAAAAAAACAGCAGCAACAAGCGTTCCATGCGACCAAACAAGCTGCATTTGTGTGTGTGTGTGTGTGTGTGTGTGTGTGTGTTTTGTATCAAATTACCAAATGTTTATTAACAACAAATACCAAATTGATGAAAATAAAATGGCAAAATATGATAATAAGCATTGTCATTATTATTATTATTATTCTTATTGATATTTGTTGACTTAAAATAGTCGCAACACTCGGCTTGCCCCATTGAATGGCGTCGTGTTGCAGCGTTACAGCTCAGCGATGTTGCATGATTGGGCATCGGTTGACGCGTTCGACTGTCGATCGAATCGAGCTGCGGTCTTTGCGGCATTGTGGTTTTCTAAGTCAGGGCTAAGGGGCGTGGTCGTCCGCTGGCTGCCAACTTAGTGCGATAATTAAGGCTTCGCAAACAATAAAAAAAAAAAAAACGCTGATTGTTAAGCGTGGCAGCTAAGAACAGCTGAAGGGCAACATACACACACACATTTGTTGTGCTTGTATTTATTTGTCTTTATTTTAGGTCTTCCCCGAATCCATTAATTGCAATTTTAATAATCATGATAATTTTTATGTTTTGGTTTTTTTTTTGTTTTTGTTTCGTAAGATTAAAGCAAATTTATTTAGCTTGTACTAGTTATTTAGTTAGCAACTAACTGTGACCTGTCTTCGGCCACGCCCACCGCCCCTAGACATAAAAGTGCTAACGATTTGGTTGGTGTTTTGTATGCCAAATAACCCAAAAGTGACAAGGCAAAAATAATTGGAAACATCAATAAAAGTATTGACGTATTCACAATTAATAACGAAATGCCACAATTCACAATTGCACACACACACACACACACACACACACACAGAGATGCAAACAACCTGAGTAAATTTTATTAAATAAGGTTATTAATTTTTATTGTGCTCGATCCGAAGCGATACACCTAAATAAATATATATTGGCAATTTTTTTTTTTTTTTTTTGAGACTCTGCTTGAGCAGATTATTGGGTTACTTGATTATAGCCAATTAATAAATTTTTATGTGTGCTAAATTTTTAACACAAAATTCTTTAATACAAAAATTGACACAAAATTAATCAGATATTTGCATATATCTTTTAATCGATCAGTAAATATATATTTGAATATGTTTTTAGTTGGTAAAATTATAGGGAAAGAGAAACAATAATAATATATTTTAAAGCCGTGCTTACCAATTTGCTATAGGCCATTTAATATTCGAGCATTGCCGATCTTTACCTGAATCGATCACATATCGAGTATAATATATCAATATTCGTGTATATAAATTATGTACATTTATTTATTTATAGGTAAAAATGAATTTGTTTATGTATGTTTTATTTAAACTGGCAAATTTTTGTGCAGACAAGCGCAGACGCAAGCGCAGACGCAGACGCAGGCGCAGACGCAGGCGCAGACGCAGGCGCAGACGGCATTCGGCCGCTTATCAAACGTCGCCAGCTCACTTGCCGTTGGCGTCGGCGTCGCCGTCGACTTTAACGCTCACGTCGACAAACGCGCCGAGCTTGGATCTGGGTGATCGACGCGTCGCGACGCATCGCATGCCACCCGCACAGCGCTGTCGTCGCGATGCCAGCGTTGACGCTGACAGCGTTTACCGTGCGGCCAGTCGACAGCGCTCATTAAATTCAATACAAAATTTTAGTCGCTGAGTTCAGCTCAACGTCGCTGGTTTAGATATATAGCAAAGCTAGTTAACTAAGCACAGCTTAGGCAACACCATAAAACCAATAACAAATAGCAAATAAAACAATAAAAACAATATACAGTTACAACGGTTTTTGACATGTTACTGTAATTGCTGTAAAAACGCTACAAAGTAAAAAAAAAAAAAGAAGAAGGAAAACCCTTCAAACAAAGAACACATCCTGGCTGCGAACGAGTGTAAAAGAAACTGAAACAGAAAATATCTTTGCCTATAGATAGTTATCTAAAGTGAGTTTACCGTTAAGTGCACATTTTGTGAAACTATATGTGTATGTCAGTCAATGTGTATGTGTGTGTGTGTGTGTGCATACACCCGTACTTGTGTGCTTTTACTACTAATTTCATTAAAGACATGTAAATTAAATCAAATTCGCGTTTGTCGTGAAATTTGTTTGTGCTCGTTCATGCATCTCTCTCTTTCTCACATTCTCACTACATATGTGTGTAAGCGTCTGTCTATCTATATGTGTGTGTGTGTGTGTGTGTGTAGTTGTTTGACAATACAAAATTTACCGCATTGTTATTGTTATGCATAGCTGTGGTTGTTATTGTTGCGTGCCTGAGGCATCCAAATTGCTTACTACAAATTGTCCACTTTCATATAACATTTATTTATGCTATTTTTTTGTATATTTATATTTAAGTTTTTTTTTTTGTTTTTTTTTTTTGTGCTTCTCTTGACTGGATTGAAAATATTTATTTGAAGTATTTTACATTTAAATATTTATTTTCAGTTTGTTGTTGATTTACTTTTATTTTTTTTTATTATGCTTCATTTTGAGTGGTTTGTAATGAGTTTTTTTTTATAGTTTGGATTTTGTTTAATTAGCAAAAAACCAATGTTTAATCAAAATTAATGAGCTTTTCGTCTAACTGAATAAAAACCTTGCCAATTTAAGCACTGCAACTATTTTTAGCTCTTCATTTTATCATTGAATTGTGCATAAATAAAATGTAAAGTCGTTTGTATTTTCTATTTGTTTTTTTACCCGAACTAATTGTATTTAATTGTTTTCAATTTAGACTTAGCTTAGACTTTAGCTTAATTTCGACTGATGTCGCAAGCCTTACACACACTTCCGCCCACCCACCCACCTGTTTACCTACAGATTTGCCATTATATTCAAGTATCGGGGCAAAGTATCTTACAATTAGAAATGCCATAAAAGCAAAAAACTTTATGGACAATTCAGAGCAAAATTGTTTGTGTATGTGTCTGTGCTGCTGTGTGTGTGTGTGTGTGTGTGTGGGGGTGTGTGAAAAGTTTTGTCATCAGCCGGAAATGGGTAAAAATATGATTATAGGGATTCCAGCTAAATTTCCCGCAAATTGCATTTGTTTTATTAACTGGCAAAGGTCGCCTCCTCAGCAGCCCCACCGCACCGTCCACCATCATATCAGATCGTAGCTGGCAACTCGAATAAGTTAATTATCATTTGTAATTTTAGTGTTTACATCTCAGTCGTTGTGTGCATTATTTAGTTAATTTGGTCGAGATCACAACTTCCTAGATAAAAAAAAAACACTGTATCACAAAATATGTGCAATGCAAATCGCAGAATTCATAAAGCCAAAATTAATTTTTTCATTTATGTTGGCTAAAATATACGCTGAATATCTAAAAAGTATAGCTCTATTCAAAAGTTTTCAATCGCATCTACTTTAAAGTAGAAAATAAATAAATATATCAGTGCAAAAATTATCGTGTTATTTCGCAAATTTTTAGATAAACTGATTTGAGATAAGATAAAACGTGATTTATTCTCTAGAAAAATAGATATGTTAATTTGTTGATTGTTCTTGGTAAATCCTATCAACGCTTAAATTTGTTGAACTTGGACAAGACAATATTTGCAATTCAACAATTTGAAAATTGACAACACTTTGCTTAACTCATGATTTGACGATTGGCTAGTTAATATGCTAACTCACGACTCTTCCTGGTAGAAACTTCAAGGTTAACAAACCCAAGTTCAAACAGTTATTTTAGCAATCCAAACGACGCGCCTGAAAATGTCGCCTATATTTGACTTGTTATTAATAATTTTAAGTTCAATGCACGTTCGCACAAAGTTGACTGACATTGAGTGTGGCCAACGAGATTGGCTAAAATGTTTTTACACCACTGCCCTTAAAATGAGTTCGTTATCTTAATTATTTGATTGCACTTAAATGAGGCCCGATTTCGTAAGGTTTTCTGTTTACTAATGTCACAACAGAAAAATTATTGCGAAATAATTTGAATTGCTAAACGTTCTCGAAATGAAATTTGTTACATTTAATTTAATAATTTACAATATCAAATTTATTGACTATAACTTAAATATGCTCATCTTCATAACTTGATTCTCATTCAATTGAATTTCAATACAAAAGCTGTATATATAATATATATAAATTGATATTATTGTGATATATATTTTCAAAAACAATAAGTCAAGTATACGTTCTAGGTTTTCCTTTAAGATTATCTCCATTGACCATGAGCACTAAGTTTTTTATTCAATTTTATTCGATTCCGGATTTGTGCTTGACATTTTTAAATATTACAAAAAAATGAAAAGAATTCAACAAAAGTTTTAGTATTCGAAAAAAAAAAAAAAAACCATCTGTCAACAACAAATGACAAAAGTAAACTGCGCTGTAAATTACGCGAGTTATTAAGCAATTTATTATAATGACTGTAATGAATGCAAATAATTTAAATGACAAAATCGTTAAATTGCATGTCCCAAAGTATTTATTTCGAGCCCAGAATTTAGAATTCCCAAAGCGAGATAATACAAGATTCCTTCCCACCTTTCGAAAGCTTTTGACTAACAATTTAATTTGTTTCTATTTCAACTTTTCTCTCTACGATTATCAAAGTGTTAATCATAAAAAAAATACAATGTAAAATTATGAAAACAATTAATTTTTGTATAAATTTCTATTAAAAGATTTATTATTTTCTTAGCGAATAATCGCAGTGAATTTTAGAAAATTTATGCATTTTGTGCTTAAAATTATTAAGAGATTTTTGTAATTGTTGTCAATTTTTGTGTTATTTTTTTTTTTTTTTGTAATGCTTATATTTTCTAAGTGTACTTACCTAATTTATTTGCCAAAGCAAACTGCACTTGTTTGTTTCTTGGAACTGGAACTGGATCACTTTGTGGACAATCAAGTCAATGTGTGTGGAAAATTCATAATGCGATTAAGAAATTTGATTTAAATGCAAATCACTGGCAAAATATTTGGATAGCCGAGTTAAACAAAGGGAAAAGCAACAAAACTACAATTAAAGGCAATTTAGAAACGCTAACAAAGCATGATAATGAACCTTATCAACTATTTCAAAAAGAAAAAAAAGCAAATACACACATACACACACACACATACACACACACACATACATACACATGGTATTCGTGTGCGCAGATTAATTAACACAAGCTTAAACCCAGTTGTCTTTTGGGCGTGAGCGTTGACGGAAGTTGAAGATTAAAATGACCAGAATTGCACTTGATGGCTCCCTAAAAGTGTGTGTGTGTGTGAGTGTGTGTGTGTGTTTGTCTGTCTGTCAAGGTCAATTAGCTCTACTTAATTTCTGTCACTTTTAATGCATGCCTACAAAAAACATTCGCCAACATTTAAATTCATAACAAACACCAGAATAGATAAAAAATCAAATAGTTTATGATCCAATGTTTTATATAATATAAAAAATACTGTGCGATTTGCTATAATTAGTATTCAAAAGTTAGAAAAGAAAACAATAAATCAGTATAAAATCATCTGTTATTTAAAAAACGGAATAAACCAAATTAATTCATTTTTTTGAAATTTATATCTATATATAAAATATGCGAAAAGAATTCCTAAAATTTGTTTTTGCATAAATATTTCATTTGTCTTTGGCTTAACAATTGTATTTGTTTTAAATAACTGGTCTTTTTAGAAACGATTTTAGACTTGTTTTATTTTTAAACTAAAGCGTTTAAGTGTGCATCACTATTGTCAAATATATTAATATTTATAAATGCACAACTAATCACGCATTAATTACGCAATATAAATTCATATGTAATTAAGCAATAGGCCTTTGTTGGTGAATACAGCTAAACAAAAAAAGCCAAACATACAGGCGAAGGGGCGGCAATCTTTTGTTTTATAGCGTCGACAATGAGCACGTCATTTGCCTTTTTAAGTACTTTAAGTAATTGAAAGTGTTTAACAACTGTGAACTGTGAGACGCTTGATCCGCGAAGTAAGCACAAAGTCAGGTACAAAAGCAATTTGAGAAATACCAAAGTGCACACAAGATAAGAATACCGACCGACAGTCGGACAGTGGGACAGACCGAGCGACATTCAATGTAATTAGGTTTTTCATTGCTTGTAATTCGATGGAAATGCCAAATGTAGAGGTGCGAAAAGTTTTGCTTGCTTTAACGGTATTAGTGAGTGGACGATAGGGATAATTGATAATGATAATAACCGTAATAGGTTAGGAAGGCTGAGCTTCAATCTAAACCACAACATTAGCGTTCATGTCGTCGTCGCCGTCGTCGTCGTCATCGTCGTCGTCGTCGTCGTCGTTGACGCTGACGTTGACGTTGATGACAGCGTCGCGCTTGATTGACACTAGTGTTCCATTTATAGAGTAGAGGAAGAGTCGAAAACAAAAGCCGTTGCGAATGCAGGCACACAATGTGAATGGAGGCAAAACAGTAAACCTGAAATAGAATACAAACAGCAAACGCGGCAAAGTAAAATACTTTCGCCGTCTGTTTGTCACCGGCAAATAATCCAATCAGAATAAGTGGGAGATGCGCACAAAAATAGAACGACAACAAAATGTGACAGGCGACAGCGGCTAACGGAAAGTGAAGCTTGAATGCCCCCGAACTAAATGATTAATATGTGCTTACAGTAGTTAAGCAGAAATTAGAGAGCCCCATTCAGATCACGATCACAGCACGACTCACCGGACGATTGATTACACTACGAATTGCGATTAAGATTACCACAGGCATGACGAATACACTGATAAAAAAAAGTTTCATCTATAATTTAAATAGGCCTACCACATTGTAATTTTCTTTAAGTAATAATTGTCTTTATCGAACAGTTTTTATTTAAGTTTTGCTTTTTTAAATGAACTCTACGAATTTTTTAAGCCATCTAAAAAGCATTTATGAAATCCTAAATATTCTAATAAAATATTTTATATATAAAATATATTAAATATTCTAATATCTCAAATATAAATGTATAATAAAAAAAATATATGCAACAAGAGATTTTATATCTATATAACACCCGGAAATGAAGCATATTTTTCTAAACTTAAAATAGCTTGAATTAATAACATAAAAAATTGCGTTTTATAAAAATCACTATGGTAATTTGTAATCGATATTAGCTAAACTTAATGAAACCATCTAAAAACATATAAGATAAATTGTTTGGAATAAGGATTATGATTAAATAGTAATCAACAAGTTATTTTAAGTATATCGGCAGATAAATGAATATATGTTTATCAACTAACCAAGAACAGATATTTATATCGGAAAAAGATCGACAGATTAGTTGGCTATAGAATAAATGTGTGATTTTAAAGATAAACTGAAACAGTTAATTGCAAACAAGTTTCTAAAAAAAACCTATGAAAACTTTTAATTATTTTACAAAATGCACGAAATTAGATAAAAATTTAAAAATTTAAATTATGCAATAAAAAAATGAAAAGCTGTTTATTATTTCCTTGACTAGGCGTTACCCTCGAATCGAATCGAATTTATTCCTATCACAAAACTTGGCAATAATCAATCAAATTGCTTCTTTTTTTGACTGCTTTTTAGGTACGATCATGTCACCCAAAGACGGCGGCGGCATTGACCTGGCCAAGCACAACATTAACAACACCAACAACAGCAACAACAACAACAACAAATACACGCTCAGCCACAGCACAACACAGCTGGCCGGCCCGGAGAAGGGTGCAGATGGTGGCGGTGCAAAGGGAGAGACGACGCCGCCGAAGCGGACGTGGCGCGAAAAGTTCCGTTTGATTGCGAACAATGTCACCGTGGAACCGATACTTGCCGCCTACATCATGCCCAGCGTGCTCTCGAATCTGGCCACGCAGAACCTTAACCTGGAGAAGGCATGCCGCGTCAACATGGCCTACGGCGATGAGATTTGCGATGCACTCACCCGCCGCCAAACGGCCAACTATACGCTGTGAGTCCAGCAAATCCAAATCCATATCTGAATCCAATTTCATCCCATTTCATTTACGCACAGCGAGGAGGAGACAGTGCAACAGATGGTCGCACGGATGGCGGCATGGAAGACGGTGATCCAGTCACTGTTTCCCTGCCTCCTCATCCTGTTTTGGGGCTCATGGAGCGATCGTCATCGTCGTCGCAAGCCCTGCATCCTTATACCAGTTGTGGGCGAGTTCCTTGGCGTTGTTGGCCTCATGCTGTGCGTCTACTTTGAGAATGCACCCATGGAAGCTGCTGCGCTCACGGAGGCCATCTTCCCATCGCTCAGCGGTGGCTGGTTCACCATGCTGATGGGCGTCTTCAGCTACATTGCGGACATAACCACCGAGGAGGAGCGCACCCTGCGCATTGGCATACTCAACGTCTGCTTCTCGGTGGGCGTGCCCATTGGCATGGCCTTCAGCGGAGTATTGCTCAAGTAGGTGCCACATTGATCAGTGTTCCACAAAATGAAATAAATAATTTTGATTAGCAATAAAAATTCCCAGTTTCCGAAAACCCAAAAAAGATATAGACAATTCTTAAGGGAACTTCAGATTTTAGTTTGGTAAATAATTCAAATAATCCAGTTTTATTTTTGAGAATTTTTTGGATTATTTATCTATCTATATATCTATATCAATATATCTAAATATTTATCTATAGCAAAGGGTAATCAATGGAGTTATATCCAACCCCAATCAGATATATATATTTTCATTCTTGGTCAACATCACTAGCAGAGTCTCTCAGCTTTAGACCCAACTGGAGATCTTTTGGTATATATAAACCGACCCTTTCGGAATAATATTTATATAAAGTAGATTTCGTAGGCTTAAAAAGATATAGAAAAATATATATATATCCCAATTATGATCAATATCATGTTGCTATATGTTATAGCTTTCATAAGAACAAAAGACAATTTGCTTAAATTTAGGTTTCGGAAATTTCTTCTTCCTAGTAATACTCGTTATAAGATGCACAAAAAATCAAAATTGATAAATAAGCAAAAAACTTGTTCTACTCCAAACTGAAGAAACCTTGACATAAAATAGCAAATTAATTTTGAGTATATAGAAAAAAATTAGCTTTTTTTATAAAGTGATCAATTTTGCTTAATTTGTGATAATAACTTTAAAAACAAAAAAAAAAAAAAAAAAAAAAAACTTAAAGTTGTCAGAAAAGTGGAATTTTAATTAGCTCTAAAAAATGTTGACCTAAAAAATGATTATTGATTAATGTGAGAAATATAAAAAGTGAATTTGAAAAATGCTTAAAACTGGTTTTTAAGCATGATTCAATTTTAGGTGTAGTATTAAATGAATATTTATTATTTATATTGATTTATTTTTTTTTATTTATATTTATTTTTTATATTTTTTTATATATATTTCTCACTTTATTTTTGTTGCACAGGCAAATTGGCTTTTATGGCGTCTTCTCCATTTCGGCGGCATTTTATGTGTTGGCCTTTGTCTACGGCTTGTTCTTTCTGGAGGAGCCAGTGGCTCGACCGGAGAAGACACAGCCGCAAAAGAGTCTGCTGGCAGACTTCTTTGACAAGGAGCATGTGGTGCAGACATTCCGTGTGGCCTTCCAGAAGGGCGAGAATCAGCGACGCCAGCGCGTCATCCTATTGATGATTGTGGTTATGGTGATCATTGGACCGCTGCACGGCGAGATGGCGGTCACATATCTCTTCACACGTTTCCGCTTCAACTGGTCCGAGGTGGAGTTCAGTTTCTTCTCCACATATGCCATGTTCACGGGCCTCATCGGCGTCATCTTCTGCGTGGGCATCCTGTCGCACAAGCTGAACATCGATGATGCACTCGTCGGTGTGTTATCCAGCACATCCAAGATTCTGTCCTCGTTTGTCTATGCCTTTGCCACACTGCCGTGGCACATGTATTTGGGCGGACTGGTTGAGATCTTCAATGGCACCGCATTCATTGCGATGCGCTCGATTGCGACCAAGCTGGTCACCAAGGATGAACTGGGCAAGGTCAACTCACTGTTTGGCGTCGCTGAGGCACTCATGCCGATGGTCTTTGCACCCATGTACACCACATTGTACGCAGCCACGCTCCGGGTGCTGCCTGGCGCATTTTTTCTCCTTGGCGGCGGCCTAACCATGTTCTCCGTCGTCATCTTTCTGTGAGTAAACCCCAACCCCCCCCCATCCTTTCCAAACTCCAATTGATTAACCACTTGCCTTTCAGTTGGATGTACCGTTTCCAGGTGCGACAGCGACGCAATGGAACGCGCACGGATGCGGAACGTGCCTCGTTCCGGGAAGCCAATGGCAACATCAATGCCATAGAGGCACTCGTACTGGCCAGCGAGGCCAAGGGTCAATTGAATGGCATCATTGCCAATGTGATACACGAGTCCTTGGATCATGCGGATCCAAATGCAGCCAATCCAAACACGGCAACTCCTGCAACGCCTGCAGCGCGGCAAAATGGCATTGAGAATCGTGGCTTTGTGCAGGAGGCACAGGATGCCAAGGTCAAGGATGCCTAGGACACACCCCCACTTCCCGTCTGTTATATGTATATGTTTCATAATTATTGTGTACCTAATTACTATTGGGTTCTGTTAACACCCCAAACCGAACCCGAACCGAACCCGAACCCAACCGAACCGAATCCCCACTTCTGCATCGGATTGGGTTGTGGCAGGTCGCGTTATATTTACTGTACCTAGAAATACATGCGTCTTGCGTATTGTACGATCTGTAAAAATGTTTAGTTCTAAGTGCGAAAAACTTGTTTTTGAATTTGCATAATTTTATTATATTTTTTTTTTGTTTTTTTATTGACTAGATTTAAGACTGTAAAAGTATTGAATAAATGTAATAACGTCCACAATCATAGATTGACTTTTGTGACAGTGTGTGCAGGCGAAGCGGAAATGGCCACAGGACAGGATGGACAGGATGGACAGGATGGAACATGGACCGCCTATTTGTGTATTGAACACTGTAATCAGTTTTTGTGGCTCTTGTCCTGGCGACAATTACACACACAAAATGTCGCAACCCAGCCGAGGAGCAGGAGCAGGAGCAGGAGCAGGAGCAGGAGGAACATCCTGGCAGGCTGGTTGGTTTGTTGGCTTGTTGGTTTGTTGGTTGGTTTGTTGGTTTGGTTCGAGAGCCTATCGCACACTTCCTGAGTTGCACGCAGGAAAAAGCGGACAACTGTCGCACAATTGGTTTGCTCATGTCGCTGATAATTGTCGTTTGCGTTGCACATGCAACGGACTCTATATATATATATATATATTTCATATTGTCATTCGCATCAGGCACATTAGCTATGTGAATCTGTTGCACATACACAAAATTATAACTAAACTTTTAAGAGCAATAAAAAAAACCCTTCACTTTGGCTAAAAAATGGTAATTTTTAAAGCTATTTTTTTAATTGGAAAGTTTTTTTTTTATTTTTGTTTACCTTTCTATAAATATAGCTGAATCCAATTTAAGGAATTAAAATTTCGCACGATTTTAATAAGTTTTTAAATTTTGATATTTTTAGGTAGGTTCAATTCGAACTTGTTGAGATTCGTTGATACAGTAAGCACTCGCTTGGCGCAACGAAGTGCAGACCAATAATTCAGATTTTTAAAAACAAATAAAATAAATATAATAAAATAAATATAATAAAATAAATATAATAAAATAAATATAATAAAATAAATATAATAAAATAAATATAATAAAATAAATATAATAACGATAAATATAATAACCATAAATATAGCAACAATAAATATAGTAACGGATAATTATAGAAAAGACATTCCTTATCGATAACAAAAATATTATAAAACAAATCTGAACTGACTCGACTAATGAACTAAGTTTAAAAAACAAAAAACAGAAATTAACTAAACTTGAAGAAGCAGCGATTAGCTTCACAGCAATTCTTTCGATATTTATCGACCTATCGATATATTCACATTTCTAACCGATAACAGAGAAAGGGTTTACACGCTTCGAGTTGTTGTTAATTGATGTGCTGTTGCTATCGCTGTTGCCATTTGGCGACCGCATGTGGCACGTACTGCACTTGACAGCCGGGCTAGCAAAGGATGGAGGGCGGGGGGGGTTTTCGGTAGGTGGGCGTGTCGGTCGCAACGTTTTCCGTCGCGTCGTTCGTTGGCTTTAATTACTTTTTCAATATCGACTGCGGCATGGCATGGGCATGTGCCCCCAACGCCCACCTCGTCACGCCCACACACACACACATACGCACACACAGAGCTGGCTGGCGCCCACTCGATCGGATCAGCAGCACCTCAGCAGCAGCGGCGGCGGCAACTCACCAAACAGCATCCACAAGCAAGCTAACAGCAACATTGTCGTTGGCAACATGCTGCGCGCAACATGTTACTACGACAATGTTGCTATGAAATGTTGCTACGAAATGTTGCGTTGGGTTGCGCTGAAATTTGATAGCTTTGTCAGATGAGTTTCTGACCCATAAATAATTGGAGTAAACAATGCGTAGAGATGCGACAAGGCAAACGAATTGGAATTGGTTAAGAGGCCGCAGTTCCACAGTGCCACAGTTCCACAGGGTCCATAAATCTACGCGGCGATGCATTTAATCTGGCTTAAACACGCATTTTCTTGACAATTTCACAGTAAAACTGTTGGCTAAACATGCCTTCAGTTCAGTTCAGTTGTTGTTCTTATTGTTGTTATTTGTTGTAATCTGTTGTAGTAGAAAATAATGAATGGAGCCTGCACTAAAATGACAGGCCGACAACGAGCCGCATAATTAATATGCGATTTTCGTCTCGCTCGCTCAGCTCTCAGCTCAAAATGGCCACTGAGCCACAATAAATCCACAAATGATAACAGTAAATCAAATTCAAATTCAAACACAAGCAAAGTTGGTAGAAATTGAGATTCTTTTCGCTGACTCTTTTGGGGGGGGGGGGGGGGGGGGCTCTGAGCCATGTTTATGCGCTTATAAATGGAGTGCTCAGTGCTCAGTGCTCCGGCACAGCTCCAAGATTGGTCGGCATCAAACGAGTTAATGAAGCGTAAGTTGGTCAAAAAAAAAATACCAAAATATATATAAAATAAAATAAACGCCTGCCACAAATGAGGAACTTGAGCTTGCCGCAAAAAAAAATCAAGCGATTTGACCGTTAAATTCCGTTTAGAAGTTGCAAGTGTTGGCAATGCGAGCAAATGTTGAATGCCACTTGATGTGGCAGGAGGCCAGACAACAGCCCTTTAAGTGGGTCTATGCCTAATGTGCGCCGGGGTGTACACACGCACACACACGCACACACATGCTGGCCAAAGGCGGAAGCTTATTTTGTCTCTTGACCTCATTGCTGGCTTTCCCTTTTTCCGTTTCCGTCTGCAGCTGCGTCTTCCTCTTCCTCTTCCTCCTTCCTCCTTCCTGAAAACCAAATGCCAAATGCCAAATGCTAAGTAGTTTCGCTTTTAGTGCAAAATACTCGACTCAACAAATGTTGTTGTTGTTGTTGTTGTTGTTGTTGTTGTTGTTGTTGTTTTATGTACTTGCCACAGTTGCCACTTGGCATTTGTTTGACTTTGGTGTTTGCTTGGAGGCCACTTGGAGACATCGACTGACTCCAATGTGGCCAACTTCATTTCAGTTCTTTACTTTTCTTAGCTGATTTTAAACGTTTGCGTTATTTGCCTGCATTTTACAGTTGTATTTTTGTGTTGACATTTCCCAGTGCGGAATTAAATGTTATTTTTGCTTTTGCCATAAATTTAACATTTCATTTTTTCGTATAATTGGAATAATTGAAATAATTGTTACTTTACATTAACTCGAAAGTATTTATAAATATTTATAATTTAAAGTACGAATTATAGGCCCAAAATTTGATATCGATATATTTTTTGGTTTAAGCCGAATTTTATGTAATTTATGCAGTTCAGCCATAATATTTCAAGTTATATTATATTCCAAGTGTACTTTAAGCTTGCAACTTTTATTGCTAACATAAATCGATATGTATCGATAACTTGCGAGTTATCGATAAACGTAGAATTGTCTTGATCAGTGCGGTTAACTAATGTGATCGATAATATATATATACAACATTCGGAATGCATCCGCGCACTTAATTTCGTTTTTCACACAAAATTTGATACATTTTTTTGAATAAGTAAAAATCGAAGACGATCCAAAACACGTGCAAGCAAAGCAGCTGTCAACAATTAAGCGAACATTCAAAATGGCCGAGCTTGTCGGCATAAGTGAGAGACATGAGTACCAACAAAACGCCACAAAAAAAAAATCGAAATTCGAATATACGTAACCCGCGAAAATTCAAAATTCCTAATACTTTTTGAACACACCTCGTATATATATACGTACATACTTAGTGAGTTATCGATAAACGTAAAATTGTCTTGGTCAGTGATATAGATGTATATATACTTATATATATATATGTATATATACTTTATGACATCTGTCGCGCTGCCTTTTTCCTGCAAAAGCATTTTTATTGAATTCATTCAAAAACTTTAAAGTATTTGCATATTTATATAGTCGAAGTCAGAAGTCAGAAATCCGAACTCTTTTAATTGAGTGCTCTGCAAATGCAAATTTAATGAAATAATCGATATGACAATAGAAATGAAGACAAATCAAGTGAGTTTGCCTGGCTGCCTGAAAAAGTGCCTCCAATCCTTAAAGTAGAAGAAATTCCAACAAGGAACTCTTTTAATGTTGAACAATTTATTGAAAAGATACACCATAAACATGGCTTATAAGCTCAATTGTTATAAAAGAGAACTCGTTGTTAGCTTGTTCTTGTTCTTGTTGGCCATTTGTCGGTTGGCTGCCTTTGGGTCTTAATTATTTGGCTTGCTTTCATTTTGAGTTTAAATTACTTTTTTATAGAAAAAAAAAAGAAAATTTGAAAATATATGTTTTTTGCATTGGTTGTTTTTTAGCAACAATTTGTGGAAAATATTATGATTTTCTACTACTTTTAGCTGCTGCTTTCACACTCTTGCCCACTCTCCCTCTCTCTGTCTCTCTCTCGCCCTCTGCTTGGTTGCGCCATGTATTTCTAATGAGCCCTGTGGCTGGCAAACCAAACTATTCTCTCTCTCTCCCTCTCCCCTCCCCCACCACCCCTCCACACACACACACACACACACAAACACACACCAACGTGTATTTGTGTGTAATTTATTTCATTTAAATGATTTATTTATTTTGCTCATTGCCTTTTGCAACTGCTCTTGCTGTGTTGCCACATGCCCCACGCACTATGCTGGCATCCTTGGCCAGGATACGTCTCCAGCACATTGTTATTGTTGTTGCTGTTGTTGTTGTTGTTGTTGTTGTTGTGCTGTTGTTGTTAAATTGCTTCTGGCATTTGATTTGTACATCATTTTTAACGAAGCATAGAGTTTTATATGAAAACAGCAGCAGCAACATCCTTGTTGTTGTTGTTGTTGTTGTTGTTGCAGCACTTGACTTTGGGCGCTGCGGTCTGTGTGTCTGTGTGTGTGTGTGGGCGTCTCTTAATGAACAAAAAAGGAGCATGTAGATATTTTCTCGTTTATTTAATATGCCAAAACAGTTGAGTGGCCCCAAAACAAAAAAAAAAAAAAAAAACCATCCTGTGCCTGACAGGATATCAAATAGGCATTTTCACTTGCAGGAAATATCAAATCAACAAATTACAAAATTACCAAATGCCAGACACACAGCAACAAAAAAAAAAATAATAATAATAATGGTATTAAATCAAAAGCAAACCAAATTCATATGATAAATTCTTCAGATATATATTTGCACATAGAAAGGAAATAGAGAGTTAGAAAGAGATAGATATACAAATAAGGACATTGAGCTGTGGCAGCAAAGTGCAAAAGTACACAAGTAGGTGGCATGCAGCGCATTATGACAAAAAAAAAATGTATTGAATTCATAGAAATGAATATGCATATCACAAAACTGCAACTCAATAATTTGGAAAAAAAATTCTCGTTTCTTGTTGCATGGCAGAAAAAAAGTATTTTTTTAAAGTAATTTTCTTAAAGTTTGAAGACGACTTTTGTAACCCCAAAAATTATATATATATAGCAATAAAAATGAATACTTTGTTGGAATATTAATTTCAAAGCCAGCAGTGAATTAGAAAACAAAATATTTAAAGCACAACATTTTATAAAACAAAATTTAAAAATAAAATAAACAAGACAATTATTATGATATATTTAAATTTGAATATTAATTTAGATCCCAGCAATTTAAAGATTGAAGAAGACTTTTGCAACTCCAAAAATTATATATATATATATATATTCTTTATCAGCATCAAAATAGATATTAAAAAAATTAATACTTTGTGGGAATATTAATTTTACAGCCAGCAGCGAAATAGGAAACAAAATAAATGAAAATAAAATATTTAAGAAAAATCGTTTTATAAAACTAAATTTAAAAATAAAAAAGGAAATAAATAAAGCAATTCTTTTGATATATTTAACTTAAGATATTAATTTAGGTGTCAGCAAATAAACTTTCTTATTTATTTGTTATTTTTTAGGCTTTAAAAAGAAAACTTTTGATTTTCTACCAGGCTGAGACTGAAAATAAAATTGTTTTGCAAATGGGTTTTATTCTCATGATAAACTTGTCGTAAAACATGTGAATGAAACTAAAAAAAAAATAAAAAAGAAAAAAAAGAAGAAGAAGAAGAAAATAGTATGTGAAAAATGAGATGCAATCAAGCATTGCATAAACAAAGTAATTTGTACGTTGCTTTAGCTCTTCTCGCTTTGTGGCAGCCTGCCCCATGTCAAGTGGGTGCAGCAGTGGCAGAGGCAGCATCATCATGCTCATCATTGACGCTGCATCTCAAGTGCATCAACGGCGACTATCGGAAAATCATGTAATGGGCACGTTGGCCAAATATTTACTTAAGATCAGGCAGCGCAACGCAATGAGGGAGCTGGGAATGGAACAGGAGAAGGGACGGGGACGGGGACGGGGATGGGAATGGGAATGGAGATGGGGCATTAATGTTGTGGTGGCAAACCAATTGACTTGACAAGCGACGATGCTGTGCAACAAGGAGTGGCATTGGAAGTTGTACACGTTGCAGGAGCAGCAGCAGCAGCAGGAGCAGAGTAGATGGAGTGGGAGAGGGAGAGGGAGAGGGAGGGGATGCCAAAAGGCAATGGGGCGACAACTTCCTGCTGCAATTGTTTTGAGTTAATTGCCTCAGCGATGAGGCAGCAAATGCAACTGCTACCGACTGCGGTATGCAGCAGTCAACAGACTGATATTGACTTTCAACGGGTTCACACACACAAACACACACACACACACACACAGAGGGAAAGATAGACAAACACACGTACAGCTTAAGGAATTCCGAAATTTGACTTCAGTTTCGGCCGCCTGTCGATTTTCGTTTGATTTTTGTTGCATGCACCCCGCAGAGCTGTAATATTTGTTGTGCCTGTGTTTGTGGCAGGAAGCAGACCAACAACAAACATGCAGCTTCACACAGAAACCGATTCCAATCCCAATCGCAGTTGGACAAGCAGAACAAACAGCAGAAGCTCAGCCATAAGCTTAATTAATACCATGATTAATCATGCCTTCTTCAAGTATATCCACACACACACACACAAAGACACACAAACACACACAGAAACACACACACACACACACAGTCACACACATTTATTTGGTTTAACAACTAAATAGCTTCATTTGAAATTCCATAATGCAGTTTGCGCAAAATAATAACAATCGAATTATAAACATATTTGTAAATTAATATTGTCTGTAGCTAAATAAATGCAATTTAATTTTGTATTTAATTTAGTTTCAATTTTATACAAATTTTATATATAAATATATATGTAAGAATGGGGGCTGGGAGGCCCATATCGACACTGGGGCATAGAAAACAATAATAAAGAACTACGAAATACGCTCAAAACTGCTAATAAATAAATTATAATTTTATTTTTATAATTTTATTGGCAAATTTCCCGTTAAAAAGCGCTCAAATGTGAGCAGACTAACTCAATTCTTAAGGCAAGCAAGAAAGGAAAAAAAAAAACCAAATGCAGCAAATATTTTTATTCACCAGCCGAAACTGATTTCTGATTGGCTGCCTGGAAGCACGGGCATACATAAATACATACGTATGTAGTTAACGGCGTTTTGCAGAATAAAAACACAGAAACATTGACGCCCGCATCGATAATCATGCCATCTCTTTCTTACACCTGCGCTGGCATATTCTTAAGCATACAGAAAATGCTAATAGAAATGAGATCAATATGGGAATATATTTTCGACTATAACTTGGATGTTTCTGATACGATCTTCATGAAATATGGACAGTTTTTCAATAATAAGTGTAAATTAGAAGAATTAAATGATTTTAAAATTGTTTTATATATTACTATCGGAAATTGATTGCAGAATATCGAAAAAGATAAGCAGTTATCGATAACATAAAGCCGAATATACAAAAAACCTAAATTCCAAATTTTTCTCTAGCTCTCATAATACCTGAGATCCTGAGAATTTTATCTATAGGATTTTATAAATTAGCTATATTTCACTTATTAATACATGCTTTATTTAAGGCTTTATTATTTATATGTGCTGGGGCAATTATTCATAATATAAATAATTCCCAGGATATACGGTTAATAGGAGGTTTAAGAATTCATATACCTTTAACTTCAGCTTGTTTTAATGTTTCTAATTTAGCGTTATGCGGGATACCTTTTTTAGCCGCATTTTATTCAAAAGATATAATTTTAGAAATTGTTTTAATTAGTAATGTTAATATATTTTCTTTTTTTCTATATTTTTTTTTTTCAACAGGTTTAACAGTTTGTTATTTTTTTGTTTAAGTTTATTATTCAATAACTGGAGATTTGAATTGTAGAAGTATATTAAATGATGAAGGTTGAGTTACATTACGAGCAAAATGTCCTTTAGGCATTCATATTTAGAATCGATTATATCAACTAAAATCCTTGGATAACTAACTTAGAATACTCTCCGGTCTTTTAAATGACCTTAACAGGGGCTGTATTCCATTAAATCATATATTTAGCTCAGAAAAATATTAATAATTATTAAAAATAGTTTCAATGCAAATAAATTACAGCACTAGACTGAATCTAAGGCACAAAAATAATAATAATCCCTGCAGCAGGTTGAAGTTCGGGTTCAATATAGAAAATACCCTGAAAATATCGGCTTGCTGGAAGCACTTATTTCAATAAGAAAAAATATTGTTCTTGTGTTATTTATAAAATGGTTAAAGTTGATCAACAATATTTAAAAAAAAAATTCAGAAATTCATAAATTTGAAGTTTTGTACATGAGGAAATTTGAACTGGGTTTGCTTAAAAGTGGCTGCTTATGCTGATAAAACTTTAAAACTTTAAAAACTTCATTAAATTCCCCATCTTCCCCATCGACATATTAATTTAAATATTTCAACTCTTCCAATAATCACCTTTGTTCTCTTAAAGATGTGCTCTTGCAACACTTGTTTAAAATCGGTATGCCGTACAATATCTAAAAAACAGAATCAATATTGGCTTACCACTTGTGAATCGCGTAGAAAGGCGCACGTCGTATTTGATTTTTGAGTGCACACACAAAATGTACAGTTAGCTGCACTCCTTTGATTTGGCTAAATTCGGACCACGCCCCGCAAAAATAAGAGAATTTCACTTAAGTGTTGCCACTTGCCACAACGGCTCCATCCTGTTGCCGTTACTTGGACTTGGCCGAATATCATAAGCATAATCATCATTCAAGTGCAGGCACTCCATTTGTGCAGCCACGCCCCCTTCAGCTAGTTGCGTGGCGCCCGCAGCTGTAAGTTGCAAGTTGCAAGTTGCAAGATACAACTGGTGCAACACATCTGGCAGCACCATCACCTCACAAGCCGGCACTGGCGTCATAATTAGACGTTGCAACTGCTCCCGTTGCAAGTTGCAGCTGATTTTTGTTTGCCCCAAAAAACGTGGGCATTTTCAGTTTGCTATCAAATGTGTAACCCCCCCCACCAAAGTGATCTGTCCAGGAACTGATGGAATTATTATTATTAACATTTATTTTTAGCTTTATTAATTGATCCAAATTAAATAAACACAATAAAAAAAATGACGAATTTCTGAAAAAAATTTCTGTAAAAAATACTAAAAAAAAAAAGTATTGTTTATCTTATGCCGAATAATAAATTCCCTTCTGACATCTAAATAAAAATTTGGAGTTCGAATTTTGGAATATTTTTTAATTGTGATATTTTAATGCACAAAATATGAAGAAAAAAAGAAAAGCTTGAGAAAATTTGATAAATATATAATATATATATATATACATATACATGTAAGTTTCAAAATAGTCGACTATACCAATAAAAATGTATATATATATATTTGTATTGCTATTTTAAAACTTAAAATTTTTGATAAATAATTAATAAATAAATTTTGAGCTTTTCATTCTGAGAGGGTAATTTCTATTCGGCGTGCCAAAGCTAACTGCTCCTTCTTATTATTATTATTATTTTTGTTGTTATAAAAAATGTATAATTTGTTGCCGTCAGCTGTGGCCAAAGCAGTTAGCTGCCAATTTGGCCAGGTCGTAAAAGCAACAAGGCGAAACCAAACTGAAACTGAAACTGAAAGTTGTAGCTGTCTCCACAATCGGAGCTGGAATCGGCATCTGAGACGAGAAGTGTGTGTGTGTGTGTGTGTTTGTGTGTGTGTGTGTGTGTGTGTGTGTGTGTGGGGGATGGGGGGGGTTAGGTCACGCAAACTAGGCGAAATTAAAATTCCGTTGTGTACCCAACTCAAAAGTCAGTTGGCGCACACAGGTCAAATATGCTTCATATTTGGACAGCCGACGCTGTCTCATAAAATGGTTGGTGGAAGGTGAAAGGAGGGAGGGAGGCGGTGTGGTCACAGACAGGAGCGCAGAAGGGAGAAGAGAATTTACCGCTATGCGCTGCGAAAGCTTTCGCGCAACGGATCTCTCTCTCTCTCTCGCACACATGCATAAATATTTATAAACAAAAAAATGCCAACGACAAACGCGACAAAAGCCAAGAAAGACAAAGCTACAAATCCGTTATAAATAAAACATAACGAGTCGAATTGTTGGGAACCACTCGAAACGCAACTGTGAAATAAGCGCAGACGAAGCACAAAATGTCAAAAACAATAAATCAAAAGAGTCCCCCCAAAAAGGAGCTCAGCAAGTGGACAAAAAGGAGTGGTGGTGGGGGAGTTGAATAAGTTGAGTCGAGTTAAGGCAAACGGAAGCATTGCACAGCGAGCACTGGCGTTGATGTTGGAGTTGGGCACGTTCCGAGCTCCAATCCCCAAAGGTAACAAGCGATAAATTAATGCGAGCGACCCGGTACGATGAGCAGAGCGGGGGGTGCAGAAGAGTGCGCATGCTGCAGGTAGGCGAACTGGCAAACGGGCAGCGCGTAATGCGGCCTTACAAATTGCAGATGACACTACGTAAAGAGCAAAAAAAGAAGAAGTAAAGAAATACAAATAAGAAAAATGTGGAAGAGGAAACGAAAGGGGGAGTGGGGGTTCCTGAGTAGGGCATGCCTTTTGCTGCTGCTGAGGCATTAGCTTGACAACGACTGCTGCGCAGGCGTCCCAGCGTCGCTGCGTCTGCGTTGGCATATTTGTCGGCATTTTGCATTGTGAGTGAAATGAATTCAATTCAATTCATGACAGCGGATGTTTTGAAAGCGCATCGCGAATTGAGGTTAAGGCGAAGACTCGCGCATAAATGGACGGACCTTACCTTATATATATATTTATGTTGCATACTGATTTCACATTTCCTGTGCAAAGTGACCGTATCAACTGCATAATTCACATAGATTGGCCATAAGTTTGGGCAGGTTGCCAAAAAAAAAAATTAAACAAAAAACATCAAACATAACGTTTGCAACAAATGTCGTTGGCAACATGTGCTATGCAACAAATGTTGCTAAGCAGCAGCATCCACAAAATCTAAATCCACTAAATCCACCGTGGAACGACATGCGCAAGGCTACGTTGAAAATTAAGCATGAATATAAACAGTTCTAATCTTTTAATATATTTAGTGTATTATTATCGCTGTAATGCGTTTAACACACTCACTTAATAATTGATTTAAATAAATTTTAGGGAAATAGTTAATTAGTTGTAAACAAACGATCAGCAAATTAAAATATTTTTTCAATGATGAAACACAAAGAATAATAAGAGTTTTAAAGTTTTGGAATCTGTAAAATAACATTTATTCTATTAAATTTAAATGTTTTATTTGTTCTGCTTTTGTTGAAATTTCAGCTTAATAATGTCAAGCTGCCAAATGGACATTGCCATGACGTGATACACTTATGCATAATGTACGTGGTTGCTGCCCACAGTGCGGCCCATTGAAGTGATGCCAACAGCAACACACAGTGCACACTGCTAAGGCAGGGACACATATAGAGAGAGAGAAAAAGAGAGAGCGAAAAGAGCGTAAGCTGCGACCCATAAGCAGCAGCAACAGCAGCCGGCAAGCGAGTGGCCCGAGATGCTGCGGCTGTTTAGTAACGGACAAACGTTTGCCAGGTAAACAACAAAGCCGACGCAAAGCGAACAGCGAGCGAGCAAACTGTATTTGTTGTGTGTGTGGTGTGCATTTGCTATTTGGTGTTCGTGTTCGTGCTCGTGTTTGGCGTGCAGCCCACGCGTGTATTTGTGCCGTCGACAATTTTGTTAGCATTTTTTTTTCGGTGTTTGGTGTGTAGCAACATTTGCGGCCAGCAGCCGCAGCAGCCTCCGCAACATGCAGTGGTGAAAACGAGAACACGAAACGAAAGACGAACAGAATCGAAGTGCCAAGAAATTCAACACAGACACGGCAGACAAATCATTTGAATTTTGGTCGTCTGTTGTCGCCTCGCCTTACAGGATACGCGACGAGGACGTGATATAAAACAGAACAGAACAGAACAACGCTGACCGTTGACCGAGTTGCATCGCAAAGCGCAACGGTCACCAACAGAGCAGAAACTTAACCTTAACAAGTGGCCAAGATAATAACGGAGAGCGAGCGACAACGAAACCGAGAACGAAAAGAATAAGAATAAGAATCGAAGAGCAAAACAGCAAAAACAACCAAAAACAAACAAAACCAAAATCGAAGTTGCTAATCGTAAAATTTAGAGCGGCAGCTGTTGCATGCGGCCGCCGTGCCAGACTCAGTGACGCCGCCGCTCAGCGTCGCGTGCTAAACCACCGTTGTGTGTAGCTGTGTTGTTGTTGTTCTTCTGCTTGTTGTTCTCCTTCATTTTTTGTTGTTTGTTTTGTTTTTTTGTCGTGTGCCAAACGTTCGCCAATTGATCCTCGCGAGTGAAAGACAAAGCGAAAGAGAGAACAAGAGAAAGAGCGAGTGAGAGAGACATACAAATAATTGTTCGTGCGAGTGAGAGTGAGAGCGAGAGAGAAGCGTCAAGATGAGGCTGCAGCTGTTGCTGCTCGAATTGGTGGCTGTTGCCGCCGCTGCCCTTGCTGCCGGCATCAATATCAATCCAAACGATCCATGCTATTTTGAGGGGAAGCCGCGCAAATGTTTGCCAAGCTTTGTGAATGCTGCCTACGGGAATCCCGTGCAGGCGTCCAGCGTTTGCGGCTATCCGCAGCCGGAGCGTTTCTGTGAGTTGCAGCGCGACGGCAGCGCCGGTGAGTGCAGGCTGTGCGACAGGGCGGACAGGGAATATCGTTATGGAGCTGCTGCCCTCACCGATCTCAACAATCCGAGCAATGTGACTTGCTGGCGTTCGGGCAGCGTTAATGTGCCCCATGATCCGGATACGGCGCCACCGGACAATGTCACCCTGACCCTATCGCTGGGCAAGAAATATGAGCTGACCTACATCTCGCTGTCGTTCTGCCCAAAATCACCGCGACCCGACTCCATGGCCATCTACAAAAGCTCCGACTTTGGCCAGACCTGGCAGCCGTTTCAATTCTACAGCTCACAGTGCCAAAAGTTCTACGGCCGTGCGGATCGGGCCAAGATTAGCAAGTTTAATGAGCAGGAGGCGCGTTGCATGAACTCCCAGCATGATGGGTCTGGTGCTGTGTCTGGTGCGGCACAGCGATTCGCATTCAATACGCTGGAGGGCAGGCCGTCGGCCAATGATCTGGATGCATCGCTGGTGTTGCAGGATTGGGTGACCGCAACCGATATACGAGTCGTGTTCCATCGCCTTGAGTTGCCGCCGCAGCTGCTGCTGAGCCGAGAGCGTGCACGGGCCAAGGCCAAGGGGAAGGGGAATGCGAACAGTTTCAGCGATGAGATGACCGCCAGCCAGGAGGAATTGGACGAACTGGATGGCCATGAGCTGGACGAGCACGACGAGTACGACTATAATCTGCACGACAACGATAGCGCCGGCTACGACCAGGACGAATACGAGGAGCCCAAAAAGCATCTCGAGCTCGATGACGAACTGCATCTGGACTATGCCAACGATGGCGAGAGCAAGCGTCACTCCAAGCACAAGAGCAGCGCCTACGACAAACATTTCCAGGGCAAACTGCTAACCAGCACAACCCCAACACCCCCCCCAGCGTTGGCCAAAACAACACCCACTGGCAAACCCATGTCTGCATCCGCATCCGCACTGGCATCGGCATCCGCACTGGAAACCGCCGCTGAGGCCGAGTTGCAGCACTTGTTGTCAATCTCGCAACACTATGCCGTTTCCGATTTTGCTGTGGGCGGCCGTTGCAAGTGCAATGGCCACGCCTCCGAATGCATCGCCACCAGCAGCATCAGTGGCAGTTCCAGCTCCAATTTGGCTGCTCACACCGATGGCGGCGACGATGGCCAGGACGACGATATACCCACCTCGCTGCACAGCCACTTCGGACGCACCACATCCGGCCTGCAGCTCAGCGCCAAGCTGGCCATGATCTGCGCCTGCAAGCACAACACAGCCGGACCGGAGTGCGAGAGATGCAAACCCTTCTACTTCGACAGACCCTGGGGACGTGCCACCGACACCGATGCCAACGAATGCAAAAGTGAGTACTCAATTTGCCACCTTTTTTATATGCCACTTGCTACATGCCACATGCCACATATTTGTATCTAAATATTGAATATATATTTTTATGAATATTCTAAATCAAATTTAAATTGTTTTTTTTTTAAGTGTTAAGAAAAGATTAAATTTTTATTTAATTAAAAAAATAATTATTCAATTTAAAAATGTTTTGCAAAGTTTTAGAATTGTTTTGGATTTGACTCTAGTCTGATAAAAGACTACTTTCAATAATTAATTATATATTAAATATAATTAAAAGTCAGAACATAATTTTAGAATTTATTTTGAAGTGCAAGAAGTGAAAATATTTCCAAATATTAATTCAAAAAAGACAACAAAATAAGTGAAAAACAGCAAAAAATGATCATTTTTATTTAATAAAAATGTGACTAAAAAAAAAAAAAAATTATTTTTTAGATTATTATTATTATGTGAGAAATAAAATAAAATATGAGCAGCACTAAAAAATTGAATTCTTCACAAATAAATATAACTTTTAAATTATTAAATTTAAAATTTAAATAAAATATTTTCTGCAAATCAGTCAAAGCAAAATAAATTTTTGCGAGTAATTAAATAAGTTAATAATAATTATCAACATTAATTTGCTGCAACTGTTGAAACAACCCTCGCAATTTTTTTATTGGAAAGTCGTTTTGCTGTGTTCTGTGTGCCCCTTCGAGTGCCGTTTTCAATTGCGACCATTGTGCGGGGCACACAGTGAATACTCCTGCTGGAGCGCAATGAACTCGATTCAATGCATCGCATTCCAATGCCATCGCTAGTCATGTCCATGACCCCTCCTCTGCACCCCTGCCCCCTGCCAGTGCCCAAATGCCCAATGTCAATGGCAGTGCCATCGACGACGTCACCAACATTCTTCTGTTTGCATTTTTGGTGCTTTATTTAACACTTGGACGATGGCATTTGAATGCCTCGTTGGTCGACCAGTTCCCAGTTCTCAGTTCTCCATTCTCCGTTCTCAGTTTCTCAGTTTCTCACTTCAAGCGATTCCAATCGAATCGAATCGAGTTGAATTGAATTGAATCAATGTGTGTGCAACGATCTCCTTGCTAACCCACTCGTGGCATGCTTGTTGTCAAAGTCAGCGGGTCATTTATGCCATCATCATCATCATCATCATCATCATCATCATCATCTTTATCATCATCATCATCATCTTCATCTTCTCAAGCTCATAGTGTCCACATACGATGAAGCAATTATTTGTGTTCTTGGCTCAGCATTTGTCCGCACCTTGCAGACACGCCCCCAGCGCAGCAGCGCCCCTCCACGACACGACACGAGGCGCAACCATTTCATGCCCCATCCCTGCATTTGCTTCATTTGGTTGTCTCGCCTTACGCAGAGAGTCATAAATTACTAACGATTAACTTTTTGTCTCCCGCACCCCACACCCCCCCGTCCTCCGTCCACAAAAATAATCAAAGAAACAAATGCACAGCGGCCGACGTCAACTTTAGGGGGAATTTTCCGACGTCTTCCCCATTCCCATCCGCATCCCCCCGCCAAGCAGTCAACCACCTTTTTGCTAACAGAGGGTCGAAGGTCAACTTCGTAGTCTGTGCTAATTTATGGCTTATAAACCAAATTTGCCAAACAATAGGCAATTGGCAATGGAAATGACCAACAGAGCCGGCGTGCTGGCATCGCCGTAATCCCCAAAAGATCCCAGTAACAAGTAGCTCAACAATAATTAAAACAAAATGGACAAATTCATGTTACAAAAACCCAAATTTATGTGGCTTATATTGGCCATAATTCACTACTTCTTTTATGCCATTTAAAAGTTAGTTTTATATAATAAATTAAATTCAAGTTGATTTCTCTCAGTGCATTAATAAACTTAATTCCCACTTTAAGTTTTGTCTTTGTTCAGTTTCAGTTTCAACTGTTTTTATTTAGGCCTTTTCAAACACTTTTCAAACACTTATCCGTTGCCAAATTCAAAGTACTTCAACTTTTTACAAACTGCTTTTTTTTGTTAACTGAATTTGAATTGAGGCTTCAACGCAAACTGCCATTGGCCAAATGGGAAGCGTGAAATTAATTTAATGCATAAATCGCAGCGATTTGGTGCTGAGATTAAAGGCTTTAATTTGAATTAGATTTGAAGCTGGGGCGGCTCAAGGAGTTGGCCACTCGCTCTGCGAATCCACATCCGCATCCGTGTCCGCAACCGTATCCGCAACCGTGTCCGGCGCCCAGTCCCAGTCCGTTCCTTCAACTTCACAAGAAAGTTAAAAAAATGAAAAGCAACAAAACAAAAAAAAAAACCGAGAAAACAGGAAACAAACAAACTCGAATTGCCGGCAAAAGCAAGTGATAAAAATATTTATGTTGAGCGAAGTTGCAAGCGACGTCTGCCAGTTGGTCGCGGCCATCCATTATGTGACCCCTGCCCCCCCTCCATGACCCCAGTGCACCCACTCTCTGTTCTTAAACTGACCAACTGGCTGCCTGTGCCTCTGCCTGCGGCAGCTTTGCAAGATTTACGCTAGCCAAAAAGAGTAAATATTGAAACAGGCACAGCCATTGGAAAACTAAGAATTTTAGATTGCCCCAATGCCCAGCAACGGAACGCGGCTTATCTCAGGGACTACCCCAAAAAAAAAAAAAGAAGAAAAAAAAAAAAAAAAAGTTCCCCAAATCCCAATCCCAGTCGCAAAGCCAAGCCCAGGTCCCCCCGATGCGACGCGACTCGCTTCCAACTCATTGAATCGCACATTAATATTTCGATTTGTTTTATTCGTCCGCAATTTGTTTCGATTTCGTTATGGCAATGTTGAGCCAACTCAAACCATCTCTTGCACAGTGGTGCCAAAATTGTTAAACAAATTTAAAAAAAAAAAAAAACAGTAAGGACATATGCATACAATCTGATGTTGCATGAACTGAACAAGAAAATTGCAAGTAATCGAAAAAGAAAAAAAAAACTAAACAAAAAAATTGCAAGCTATCAAAAAAAAAAAAAACGAAACAAAAAAATTGCAAGCAATAAAAAATAAAAAAAACTAAACAAAAAATTGCAAGTAATATATAAAAAACTGAACAAAAAAAATTCAAGCAATCAAAAAAAAAAATACTAAACCAAAAAAAAATTCAACTTTGACCAAGCAAAATGTAATTAAAATGGATTAAAAATTAATTCTGCAAATAATTAAACGTTAGTTTGGAAAAAAGCACTTTCGATAAATATGAAAAAAAAAATAAATATATATATTTATCATATATGTATAATTTTATATATATATCGCTCACATTCCAAATAGGATTGGCTGCGCCTTAAATATTCACCTGGATTTTTGGTCAGTGATGAATCACTTCTGGTCCACTGCTTGTTGTGTTTATGAACTTGACGGGGGGTAGGTAGCAAAGGGGGGGTGTTTATGTGTGTGCGTGTTTGATTTGTGTTGGATTCCGTTCCGTTCCGTTTGTCGCGGATTGCATTCAGATCTCTCTGGGGTCGACAGTGAAGCGCGGCTAATGCGCACCATCTGTTAAATTTTCAGTTGGCAGTTTTCAGGTTTTTGGCAACGGCTGCATTTCAAATGAAAATGAAAATGAAAATGGAAACCGAGGAGAACAAGCCAAAGGGCATTGTTTGTCCTGTGCCGCGCCCCCATTGAGAAAATTTTTATTTCTTTATTACATTTATTTGTGTGTGTTTCTCTGTGTGTTGTGTGTGTCGCGGGGGTGGTTGCCGTACGAGGGGTGTTGGCCAGGGTTTTATGGCTTGAGCTAATTCGCTGCGTTTACATTGCAATCTATACTCTGCCGGTTAATCCCGACAGCTGTGCGCATTTTGCATGCCTGGACATTTGCAGGACAAACGTGTTTCGGCATTGAAAATCCAATTTTCTTTTATTTAAATAATTTCATTTCTTATTTTTTTTTTTGCCTGACTTGCCACAAATTGCGCGCGAGTTAATGGCGCACATTGCTCAGCAACAGTTACAGTTACAGTTACAGTTACATTTACTGCTGATATCCGCTTGCAACAGCAATGCCAGCTGGCATTTAAGTTGTTGCACATATGCAACAAGAATCATTGCGGCTCATATGTCTCTGGCGGCACAGTTGGTGCTGGCTGGAGTTTGGTGGGGGGGGCGAATCGTTTGGCAACAGAAAACAAAATGCAGCACTTTATCTCACAACCGCAACAATGTGGCAGTAGCGATGGGTCAAGGGTTGTAAAGAGAGGCAGTGGGGGGTGTGTTGTGGCATGTCCTGTCGGGCGAGATTGCGATGTAAAAAAAAATGTTGGCAGCGGTTTTTTTTTTTCGTTGCTATTTGTTGGCGGCGCGCCTGAAAGTATGCATAAAAAGTTGCTTATTTAAAAAACAGCGTAGCAAAAAACTATTCGCCGACGATGGAGGAGGAGGAGGAGAGCGGGAGAGTGGAAGAACGGGAGTCCGAGAGACAAAAGAAGCAGCCGAGTGGGAGTGCATTGAGTTTGGGAATGCATAATGAGTGTCCTTTTGTGCTGGAGTCGACTTAATTCAACTACAGTCAAAACCCAAAACCCAAAACACAATCACAAAACTCCTCCAAAGCATTGTGAATTGTTATTTGGGAATGTTGCATGCACCCGATGCCGAAGGGGATCGGATTGTGATGGTGATTTGCTGTTATGGTTACGAATTCAAGGAATTTGTGTCCAGAGACCAAAGATATGCCAAAGCAAAACGAAACAAGAAACAACAAAAAATATAAAAACATTGGAATTTTAATTAGAGCGAAATCCAACTAAATTATGTACAGTAAATGTAACCATGCAACCATGCAACCTTGCCACCATTTTGCATATATTTCGTCTCAAAAATGTTGGAAAATTTCGTCAGAAAATATTTTGTATTTTGTTCTACTTAATCAAATTGATATTTTGTATAAATATTTGTTTGGCAAATATTTGATTAAACTGAGAGAGAAAGAAAGAGAGAGAGAGAGAAAGAGAGATAGAGAAAGAGAGGGAGAGAAAAATATAGCTCTACTTAAAGATGAAAACTAAATTAAAATTAAAAAATAATGACAAATTAAAGTCTATAAATAATTCTATAGGGCAAAAAATTGGAAATATTCATTTATTTTGGTGCTTCTTCGGCAATAAGATGTGAACATAAATCATGTAAATATATATCATGTCTATGTATATTTTTGTAGATATGTCTATGGCATGTAAATTTTTATGTGGCTTCCACTTTGAGTGCGGTTCCCACATTTTGCCTTGCTGCGGCATAAAAGCCACGCAATTTGCAACACTTTTAACACTTGCACGGCTCAATGAAGTGCAACGGCAACCGAGCACCCAAACGCCCAAATCCGCAGTTTCCTCTCGTTGCCCCTCCCCCCCCCCCCCCCCGCGCTCTTTCACTGCAACCACGCCGTGCTGTGTGCTCGTTGCATAGCAGAAGCCAAGTCAAAGCAAAGCGCAAAACCCCCAAAGCGAATAAAAACACAAAAAAAACATAAAAACCTATCTAAAAAACAAGTCAAAATAAAAATAAACAATTACGAATGCTGCAGTCGAGTGAGCTGGACTATAATATACCCTAAACCGATTTCTTTGAATATATTTTTATGTTTTTTCTTTTGGAATAATTTTCCTGCACCTAATTAGCTGGCTACAAACGAGGGCATATACATACATACATACATACATACATACATAGATACATAAATACATAATTCAGAATACATACACAAAAAAGTATTTACGCTCGCATTGATAATCGTGCCATCTCTTTCTTACACCTGCGCTGGCATATTTTAGCATACAGAAAATGCTGGCAGAAATGAGATAAATATGGGAATATATTTTCGACTATAACTTGGATGTTTCTTATTCGATCTGAAATGAAATTTAGGCAGTCCCTCAAAGATATGCATATGCATGGAATATGTTAATAAGAAAATTTTTCTGCCTTTAAAAATTGTGATATTTATTGCTATCGAAATTTGAAATGTGTCGATCGATCGAGAAAATGTAGTAGTTATCGATAAAAATAAAGCAAACTTGATCTGCGGATATACGCAGGATTTACGAGAACTTGTCTCTAGCTCTCATAATCCCTGAGATCGGCGTGTTTATACAGACAATCAGATATGGCTATATCGCCTCGGCTGTTGATGCTGGTCAAGAACATATATATGTATATATATATATATATATACTTTATTGGAGTCGAATATGCTTCCTTCAGCCCGTTACCTGCGTTCGCACAAAAACCGTTATACCCTTTTTACCCATTTTTTTTTAGGGATTTTGAGTATAAAAACGGAAACGGAATCTGAAAATGGTTTTGTTGCTGTTGTTGCATGCTTATTGTTGTTGTTGTTGTTTTAGCATTGAAGCTAACGCAACCGCATGATTTTGCGGTCTATGCTACAACTGCCACTTGCCCCATGCCGCATGCCCCTTGCCACCAATCCAGTTGTCTCCCCATCAGATCAGTTGGCATACCTGCGCTTAAGCACTCGCTATTCGCTACTGCGCTGCATGCCTCATAGTGTAATCGAATCTCTGCTTTCAATGCCTGCCCCCCAACTACTGCTCCCCCTGTATCTTTTTGATGTACACTCACCGCCCCCCTCCGGCTCACCCTCCTGGTCTTTACATTCTTCTTCTCATTGAGCCCCTTCATATTTTTTTTTCTGGCTTTTCGCGCGTACCCATTTGGTATCCTATTAGTTACGTGCCGCAGTTTTTAACTGCCTTTTAGCTATGGCAATCTAGCAAGCTTGCCCCATGCCACACCACATCGCACCGCACCGCTCTTGGCTGGGCACTCAGCTGACCACACGCAATTCAAATGGCTTCAAATTGCAGCCGGAGCTAGTCAGTGGAAATCGCTGCTGAAAATCGCTGCAGCTGCCACACAGTGGCGCCCCCTAACACCAATTGGGTGCACCCAACAAAAACCCAAAGCAATGCCCCAAATCTCGCCGCGCATAAAGTGTTTTTGTGTTAAAAGAGGCCATCAATTTGTCGCCCATTAAAAATACACAGCAAGAAAAGTGGGCATGCCAAATTATAAACTAACCAAAAATTCCAATTGGAAGTAATTAACACCTTTTTACATGTGTGTGTGTGTGTGTTGTGGTGTGGTGTGTGCGTGTGGTGTGTGCGTGTGTGCGTGTGCGTGTTGTGTTCGACAGGGGACAAATCGCTGTAACTTATTAACAAACAACAGCGACAACAACAACAACAACAACAACAATTGTTGCCTGGCCAGAAAAGAGCCATCAAATTGCTGGTTTTGCTCCCCAAAAATGAATTTGTTGCTGTCGACTCCCTGCTGCTTGCAACGAAGCAACCTGAAGTTTGTATATATACATACATATATATATATATATATATATATACATATGTATATATATCTATGTGTGTTTGGGGCTAATAATACACTTAGCAAAACAAATAACTCTTCAGTTGAAAAAAGGTTTGCTTATTTTTGCTTCCAAGTTCTGCTTTTTATTTAAAATTTAGTAACTGAACTTAAGAAATAAAATAAAAAATATTTTTTTTTTTATTTTGTAATATTGACAAAATATTTGTTAAAATATATTTCTAATTTTGTTTATTTTTGGCCAGATTTATTTGTTTTTTTTTTATGTTTAAGAAACAATTTTGTAGAGCTTAAAAATTATATAAAAAAAAAATGCAGAGAATTTTTGTTGTTATAGTTTTCTAAGTGTTTCAACGGATATACACACTCAGGCACACACACGACACACACACGCACACACTCGCACACACACACACACACACACGACACACACACACTAAAAGATACGCATGCCTGTGAGGCGAAGACATAAAATTCTAAGCACTTTTTGGGCTCACACTTAACAATCTTTGGCTGCACACCTCAAAAACACCACTCATCTATTTTTCTTCATTAACTTACGCACACACACACACACACGCACACACACACACACACACGCACACTTACGATTTTTGGGGCATTCGGCACGACAAACGATTTAATAGTTTTTTTTCGTGCATTTAATTTATGTGAATTTGAAATCATTTTGAGGAAAGGTGGTTGCAGGAAGGGGAGCGGGGGTAGGTGTATGAGGAAGAGGAAGGGGGGTTGTTGTTGTATTAGTTTGTTCAACATGGCTAACGAGGTGCACAGCAAACAAGAGTGTTGCACACAATTCTTCTTCTTCATCTTCCCTCGAGATTGCCACTGAAAATTGCTTTTAAATAAAGTTGTTTTTGCCACAAAAAAAGTGGCCAAGAATAAATAGCCAAGAGATAGGAAATTACAAGCAAATCACAGTTGTTGTTGTTGACCAAAGAGAGAGATGGCCAAATGGTTAGAAAGTCTCAGTCACAATTGCAACAAATGGCACATGTTGCAAGTGCGCCCATTTGATGTTGACCAACTAAACCTGGCCGGGTTAGTTAGTTAGCAGCACTTGGCTTGCAGCCGCAAATGCCTTTTTATGTGTGTGCCACAATTGCAGCAGCAATGGCGTCGAAAAGCAACAACAACAACAACATGCAGCAATTACAACAACAGATCAGAGGCCAAAAGGGAAGCAGCAGCATGGTAAAGAGGGGGGGGGGGGAGGCAGAGCAAGGGCAATGGGGATGAACCTAAAACTGGTGCACGATGACTTCAACATAAGTCAACACTAATTGCAATTTGCAGCTTACCACACACTCACACACACACACTCACACACACACACACACACACGTAGCTACACTCGGTTAAAGTACACGGCAAAAGTAAAAGGATGGCGCACAATGAAACAAAAGTACCACAAAAACAACTGCAATCTCTGCGCATTAGTATGTGTGTGTGTGTATGTGAGTGTGTTTGTGTGTGTGCAACTAGGTAGTTGCTGTAGTTGTTGTTGCAGCTTGTTGTTGGTTGTGGTTGTGGCAGGCGCGCTAGCTTGGATTTTAGATGTCATGAATGAAACGACTGAGTGCAGCACACTCTAAGTGTGTGTGTGTGTGTGTGTGTGAGTGTGTGTGTGTGTGAGTGTGTGTGAATCAGTGTATAAGCAAGACACATTTGCAATTTAATTTGCACAGCTCAATACAAACAGAGAAAGAGAGAATACAAAAAAATACATATACATATATATATATATATATATAAATATATATCTACACAGAAAGTATGGAAAATGGAAAATGGAAGAGCAACAGCTGCATTTGATGCTCTTACAAATTGTTCCGTTGACAACTCAGCTAAAAAGTTATTCAAACTTTGTTTAAAGTTCCATCCAAAAATAGGGCTGTCAACATTAACTTTATAGTCAAAACAATAATAAAAAAATATATTTATATATCCGAAAATAGAAAACATATTCGTTGTCCCTAAAATCGTTCGTTTTTGAAATATATATAAATATTGCTGAATATAAACGGATCGGTTTTGCTACAAGGGATAACTAAAAAATCTATAATGCAAATATTAATTCAATAAAATAAATAGTTAATAATATTTAATAAATATTTAATAATATTTAATAAATATTTAATAATATTTAATAAATATTTAATTTAATTTAATTTTTTATTTATTGAATGTCAACTAAAGTCATTCGATTGAAAAAACTACATATAGTAAGAAATGTAATTTAATTAAATTATAAATTTAAAATATATATATATAATATTAAAACAAGATAAAAAAAAAACAATTCAAGAGCTAAATATTTAAACATAAAATAAATAATACATAAAGCAAGAAATATAATTTAGTTAAATTTAAAATTAAAAAGAAAAATATTATTAAATTAGATATAAAAAAAAAACAATTCAAGAGCTAAATGTAATACATAAAGCAAGAAATTAAATAAAAATTTAAAAAAATATATATATATTATTAAAATAAGATTAAAAAAAAAAAAACAATTTAAGAGCTAAATATTCAAACACAAAATATATAAAAACGGCAAGCTGCAAATTGAATTGTAAATTATAGCATTTGAAACTGCTTATGAGACAGAAATAATATCACAAGAAATATATTTATATATATATATATGTAAATGTGAAGAAAAAGTGTATTCACAAGTCGGACACATTCTGGAGGCAACTCGAACTGCCCTGTGGCAAGCAGCGCGTTGCTCCTTTGATGCGCCTTGGCAAAAGACAGCAGCAAAAGAACTTCAAAAAATGAAAAGCAAAAAAAATATATATCAAACATTTGGTATTAAAAGCAGCAAAAAAAAAAAACTATTAAAAAAATAGCAAAAGAGACAAAAAATGTAAATATCTGCAGAGATGGGCAAACGAAACCAATTATTAAAAAATTCCGAAAAAGCAAAAACGAGGCGTGGCATTCTCAAAATCTCGAAAGTTCATCAAAAATTTCGGTTATGTAAATTTCGATATGTGGGAAAGCCTATTTTGGTCATTAAGCACACCAATAAATTATTTGGCCATAATAAATGAGGGCAACAAATGACACTCAACGGCAACAACTATTTTTGGTCAAAATCATAAAATTACAATTTCAAATTGAACAGAACAAAAACATTTGCCAACTAATTGGGCAACCAACAACAATAAAAATGTTATCCAAAAAAGGAAAAACGTTTTAATGTTTATTTTTTTTTTTTTGGCCATAACTAAAAACTGGATCAGTGTCTGCGCGGCAAAGGGGGAGGCGTTTCGCTTGCAGCCAGTGTGCCGCAGCTGTTGTCGGACAAATTATAAAGCCAAAAGAGCCATAAAACATGGCTAAGTAGACGACTTCCCTCCTCCACACAACACATGGCGGCAGTCAAAGCCAGCGTGGAACGCGTGAATGTCCAGCTACAGATTCGCGCGGGGGGTGGGGGGGGGCAGCCTTCTGTTGTTGCTGTTGTTAAGCGGCTTGTGGCAAGCTACGCAGACAAGATCGGAAAAAAAAAAACTAAAAACAGAACACAAAAACCAAATCCAAAAGTAAATCCAAATGCCGTGTGCCGCACTGGCAGATACCCTGTAAAATAATCTAATATTTGAAATGTTGTTTTTTTTGTCAAATTTCTAAATTGAATTTTTATAAGCAATTTGGTTAATTTTGAATTTTTTCAATACGTTTTCTTCATTTTAAGAATTTTAATATGTGCACACATTTGCCCAACTGTTAGCCAACTTTAAAGTCTTATAGAGCATGGCCAAAAAAAAAAAGAAGAAAAAAAAAATGGCCAGCAGCAACATGAACAATAACAAGGAAAATGCAGCACATGAAAAGAAGTTAAAACAGAACAAATATGGCACTTGTTGGCCTAAGGAGGGGGGGGGGGGGGTGGGGCATGGCAAATGCGGCGTTTGTCAGTGGCATTGCCACAGCCAATGGCCCAGTTGCCGCAAATTAAATAGTGAGTGCTTGAGAAAGTCCTAAACAGAAGTAAGCAGTGGCAACCCCTAATTGAGGGGCTAACTGCACGCGATTGTTGGCTAAATGGCTAACAGGCTAAATGGCTAAATGGCCAAAAGACATCAGCGCATTGTTTAGCAGTTAACGGCCAAGTCAAAAGGGTAGTTGCTGCTGCTGTTGGCTGCTGCTGCTGTTGCTGTTGCTGCTGCTGCTGCTGTGAATAATTGCAATCAGACAAGCAATCTGCAGTTTTATGGCCAACAGCAACAATAACAGTTAAATTAAGCATAACATACGAAATATTAAATTATTTGTCAGACAACAGCACACAATGGCTAACTAATTGACGAGTTCATTAACTTCAAATGAATATGTTAACACACACACACACACACGCACAACAAAAGGCCAGCAATTTAATTTTAAACTGTTGCTAATAACTTTTACCAGGCGCTTGCCAGCTAAACTAATGAAGGCTTAAATGATGTATTGCTGCGGCCATTTATTGAGTGCATGACAACTAATGAGTTCCGCCCAAAAGCAGCAGCAGCAGCAACCACAGCAGCAACAGCAACAGCAGCAACAGCAGCAGCAGCAGCAGCAGCAGCAGCAGCGGGGGGTTTGGTTCATGGCAATAAAATGCAGCTAATTAAAATGTGTAAAAACTGAAATAACAAAACACACACACACACACACACACACACACACACACACACACACGCACAATGCCTGCCACTGCAGTCGCCAAATGAAGTGTTAAATATTAAACACAATATGTAAATGCAATTTTCGAGCAACATTTTTCAGCTCTGTTCATAATTTTCCAGCATAATTGATTACCACAAAAGCCAGCAGCAGCAGACCAGTAAAAAAAAATAATAAATTAATTTATTACATATAAAAAACAAAAGAAAAAAACAACAATAACAATTTTAAAACACATATCACAAAAATAAAGCGAAGCCATAAAACAATAAAATGCACTAATAAAATCTCTCACATAATTTTTTGACATCATTAAAATGTTTAACAGCTGATTTGTTGCCGATGCTTTCTGTGTGGCTGCAACAAATTATGCAACATTAAAAAATTAAACGCACTCAAAAAAAGGCGAAGAATATTTAATTGCCTTAAATAACAAAATTATGAGTTGAACTCAAATGTTGCGTGTTGTTTTTAATTGTTTGTTTATAACTCACTCGGTTTTTCTCACTCTCTCTCTATCTCTCTCTCTCTCTCTCTCTCTCGTTTATTTGCAATTTATTTGTATTTCGCTTTTTTTGTAAGTCATTTTGCATGCATTGTGGTCATTTGTTGCTCAATTTATTGGCTAGCAATTTAATTGTCAACTTTAGTTTTTTGTTTTGGTTTTTTTTTTTTTTTTTTTGCACCAAATTGCATGCAAATTGACTGACAAAGTGGAAAAAGTTGACAGTAAACCGAAAGCCACAATGCTAAAACGTGATCGGATTTCAGTTTTTGAGTTCGCATTTAAAATCGATTTAACCGTGTGCAGAATGCCGTAAAAAATGTGAATTTTAAAGTGAAATCTAATCGAGTTGTTCAGCAACCCACCAAAAAATAACTATTTATTTTTAAAAAAATTATAAATATTTTTGTGGTTTTTTTGTATTTGCTGGCAATAAGTTTTTTTTCTTAATATTGGCAACATATAAGAAAATTTTATACTATATCAAAAATGAGTCAATTAATATAGTAATTAATTAATAATTAGTAATTATCGATTTAACCGTGTGTAGAATGCCGTAAAAAATTCCAATTTTCTTAGTCGATTTTTAAGTGAAATCTAATCGAGTCATTCAGCAACCACCCAAAAATTTACTATTTATTTTAAAAAAATTATAAATATTTTTATTGCCTTTTTTATTTGCTGGCAATAAGTTTTTTTTTTTAATATTGACAACAAATATGCAAATTTTATACTATATTAAAAATTAGTTAATTAACAAGTAATTAATTAATAATAAGTAATTCAATACAATGTTGTGTGTGAGTCAAATATTTGATTGCAAATTCCTAATTTCAAAATCTTATTTTTAGTGGAAATGACATTTTTACAGTCTCCAAAAGCGTTTATTTTATTTGTTTATTATTACGAATTGTAGGTTTTTGCGAAACTATTAAATGTATTGTGCCCCTTTCTCCAGCAACCTTAGCTGTTGCACGAATGACAACGCTTTATTTTATATTTATTTATTTATTTATTTATTTATTTATTTATTTATTTATTTATTTATTTATTTATTTATTTATTTATATAATATCAAATAATCTCTAATCCATTGGAGAAGTTGTACTTATGTTCGGCTAAAACTCAATTGCATCTCATCAGCAAAAATTAATGTAGTATTATTAACAAATTAGTGAATACTACTTTGTATCATCATTAAAAAAATTAAATAAAATAATTAAATATTGTACTAAAAAACTATGCACAATTCGCATTTTCTGGCATTAATATTAAAGTACACTCAACATTTGCAGTGATGAGCCTTGCAGTTAATACTGGATGTGGCAAAGCCACACAATTAAATGCACACACACAGACACACACACACAGACACACACAAGAGCAGCTGTTGTTGCTGTTGCTGCTGCTGCTGCTGTTGCTGCTGTTGCTGCTGCTGTTGCTGCCACTAATGATTGGCAGCAGCGACTCTTGCCACGACTGAAATTTATACGTGATAATTAAATTGAATGCACTTTTAAGCTGTGCACAAAATGTGTGTGCAATCAATTTAAACGTCGACTTAATTATGTGCATTTTTCAAACAATTCCACAAGCGATATAAAAAAAAATAAATGTATATTTTTTCTCTTTTTTTTTATTTATATTCTTTTTGTTGTAAATGCGAGTTGTGCTCATTAAATGAGTTGTTCACTTAACTGAATTAGTGTAGGCAAATGTATAAATATAACTCAGACATTTACTAATTATGTTGTTATGTAATTGTTGTTTAGACTGCGTCATTTAATGAGCTTTTTTCAGGCTTAGTAGTTGGCTTTTAACTGGCATTTATAGTTGGCCATTTCTAGATTTAAATACCTGTTTAACTTATTTTTTTTTTTGCGACTGACTGCAGCTCTAATTTTATAGACGAAGATGAGTTTATCAACTTGGCCATTAATCATTAAGTTATCACAAAAATATCTAAGGAAAACAGTTTTTTTTCTCTTCTTCTTCTGATTCCTATCGGGCTCATTGTATGCTAACAATAAAAACTCCAAAAAAAAATTTGTGAGAAATTCGCTGAATTGTTATTTGCGTCTATATTACCAATCATCATTCACAATTGAAATTGAAATATTGTGAATGCGTTGCAAAAGAATTGATGCAGAAATTCATTCAAAATTTACATTGAAATTTCCATTTCCCCCCCAAACAGAGCCGGCGGGGGGGTGGGTGGAGCAGATGACATCAATAGCCACGCTTTGATTACAGTTCAGTTTCAATTTACGCCCGCTGGCCAAAACAAAGCAAATGAAATTGCGGTTAGGCAGAGCAAAAAAATAATAAAAAAAAAAAAAAACTGAAAAAAGATTCAAGGAAAACAAAAAATAATAAAAAAAAAAAAATGAAGAAGAAGAAATCATGAACAGGGCGACGCGTGACGCGTGACGCTGTTGCAGAGTCGAGCCGGAAATGAATAAATTATTTTTCAAAATTAAATATTTGAAATGGCAAAGTTAACATAAAAAAGCAAATTATGCCAAGCGGAGGACGCGTCGCCGGCGTTGCCCCGCCCCGGCGGAAGTGGCGACCGTTAAAACACTCGCGATGAACTGTCGGAAACATCAAGGGGAAGAAGAAGAAGCTGTTGTTGGGGGGAGGGGGCGACAGTGGCACGATATTAATTTTATGCAAAGTGTGGAAAGCAGCACATCGAAAGATGTCCCAAAGAGGCAGCCAGTTGGCCAGCGAACTGGACATAATGCGCGGGTCAAGCTGAAGCCTTACAAGGAGTGCGAGAGGGAGAGCGACATGTGAGAGAGAAAGAGATGGGGATGGAGTTGGAGTTGGGAATGGGCGCAGACATAGCTGCAGCGAGGCATAGTCGTAGGCATAGGCAATGTCAAGTGGCAAGTTGCAACAAAGTTACTGCCACAGCAGCGGCAGCGGCAGCGGCAACAACTTGAGGAGGCCGTGTGACAAGTACGTGCAAATGATACTACAGCGCACAATGTACTTGACTCTGTGGCAAATGTTGTTGCTGCTGTGTTGCATGTATTTATTACACGTTCAGCAGCAGCAGCAACTGCAACAGCAACAGCAACAAACTTCAAGGATTCTGTCATTTGAGTTCGGAGTTTGGGTTTTTGTGTTTGAAGGCTGCGTTTTACCTTTGGCTATGTTTTTGGGGCCAAAGGCCAAGGCAAGCGGCAAGCGGCAAGCACAGCAAGCGGCATGCAACCAACAGCAAAACAGCAGGCAGCATGCAACAAACAGCAGGCAACAGACAGCCTAACAACCTACAGTTTGTTCTTGGGGCACGTGCGTTTTTTTTTTTGTTGTTTTTTTTCTATTTTTTCTATTTGCCTGTGCATTTCCGGCTGTGGCTGTGATTCTTGCAGAAGCTGAAGCTCAGACATTGAGGAAGCCAGTCTCCTGGCTCGCATCTCTGTATCGGCATGCGGAGACAACAGCAGCAGCAACAATGGTTGGGGAGTGGAGTGCCGGGGCGGGGTTTGCTCACATTTTTATGCGCCCTAATGAAAATCCTCTTATGTTTGCTGCAAACGAATAACGAATAACGAATGAATAGCAAAATGAATATGGGTTTGAATATGGCGCAACACGAACAGAGCCAGGAAATTCTGACTTATGCAAAACAAAGTAAAAACACAAAAAAAAAACACTTCAAACTTAAAGTTGAATGATATAGAATAAATATGTTCAATCTGAAATATTGCTAATTTCATAAAAAAAAACTTTAATAAAAAAAAAGATTTTTATTTTTTAATGAAATTTTTACAGTTTGTTAACTAATTTTACATGTTTTAATTGGAATTAGTTAAGGTTTTTCATAGCTATTGCTTGATTTATTTGCATCGATTTAAATCGATAAAATCGATAAAGAAAATCGATGCGATAAATGAGAACTTGAATTTAAATACTATTTCTGAAATCAGAAATAAAAATGCATATAAATAAATGGCAGAGCAGACTAAATTTAATTATATTTATTATATATAATATATATATATATATATATATATATATATATATATATATATATAGTGTATATATATATATATATATATATATATATATATCTAGTTGAATCTTTGCTTATTTCATATGCCTGCCAAAACTTAATTTTGCTTGTTTTTCCATTTTGAATTGTTCAGCGTACAAAATGAAACTATTTAATTAGAATAAAATTTACCATAGAATTAAGTTACTTTATGCCTGAGTGTGTGTGTGTGTATGTGTGTACGTGTGTGTGTGTGTGTGTGTGTTGACTTGAACTTTGTCTGGCATCAAAAACAGTGACTCTCCGTGTCACAGTTTAGCCAGGTGCCTGCCTGCTCAGCTCTGGCTGTGGCAAGAAAATGGCAGCAGCTTTGTGTCAAGTTTTGCTTAAAGTTTACTTGCGCTTGCAAGAGGCAAGAGGCAAGAGGCAGAGGCAAGCAGCAGTAGCAGCAACGGGACTGACAACGTTGAGCATCAACAACAACAGACAGCGGCAACAATAACAGTAACAACAACAACAACAACAACAACAACAACAACAACAACAACAACAACAATGCATGAGACAACTGAAGAGTTGTCGAGGCCTGACGACATCGTTGCGGCCACGCTGAGAGATGCTCTGCCAGCGTCGACGTCGACAGCGACAGCGACAGCGACGCTTGTCTGTTTACCTTTGAGTTAGTTAAACTCAACGCCGGCCCCCCCCGTCTGCCGTCTGCCGTCTGCGCTGTGACTGCGTGTATATTTTACTAATTTAGATTAACCTGCAGCGTAAAAAAAAATAAATGTAAAGAAAATGAAAAAAAAGAAAATTTAGTAAGAAAAAAATGGGGAAAAAAAAAAGAAGAGAAATAATAAAAAAGGAAAATTCTATCGCATTGCACACACACACACATCCAGAGCACGTACGTGGCAGGCTGGGAGAGCAAAGCGAGTGGCAACCAGTTGGCTGCCACACTGGCTGTGCCACACTGCCTGCCGCCTGGTTGCCTGGTCTGGCCAGGTCTGGCCTGGCCTGGCCTGGCAATTTAAGATTATGAACCACACACGCAGACAGCAAAACAAGAGCGGTATGGGGGGTCTCTCTGCCTCTCCCTCTCCCCCTCTCCCCCGCTCCCCCTTCTTGCACTCTCAAGCCTAGCGTCCAGATTCATGTCTAGGCCTGGCCATATGCTTACTACCAACTGCTGACAGTTGTCGGGTTTTTGGTTACCTTCGCATTGGCACTTGGCCAAGCTCTGATGGAATCGGAGCCAGTCTGCAGCAGACTTCCCATATAGACGACCTATGCTGCTGCTGCTGCTGCAGGTGCTATTTCTTTTTTTTTTCTTCTTCTTCTTCTTTTTTGTTGGCTTGGGAGGTCTGGCTCTGGCCTGGCTCTGGCTCTGGCCTGGCTCTGGCCTGGGCAAAACTGGCTCTTGATTGCTTGCCAGCAAATTGTAATTGTGGGAATTAGCAGTCCGTGCAGCCGCCTCAGCTGACGCACCTCCTTCCGTTCCGTTCCGTTTCGTTTCGTCTCGTACCGCCCAGCCCCCGCTCCCCCCGTGCCACGCCCCTGTGTTGTGGTGCAACTTCATTGCATATTGTAATTGAAAAGTTTAATCAAATTATAAGCTAAAATTTTGTAGCCAATTGCAATTGAGTTTAGAGCGCGTTGCTTCATCGCTTCATTGGCAACACCCACCAGCAACGTGCAGCGGCTGCAGCAGCGGTGGGCGTACTGGCCGCTGCTGGGCGTGGCAACCCTGTCGCTTCAATGTGTGTGGTCAATAAATATGCATGAGCAGCCTGCCCCAAGCGCTGCTGCTGCTGCTGTGCGGCTTGTTTTACACTTAGAGACACAAAAATTGAAATTTTTAAATTAAATTAAATTAATGAATTAAACGAAATTTTTTAATTAATTTTTGTTGTAAATTTAAAAATGATTTTTAGCAAGATTTTCAGGTAGACTGTCGAAATTAAAAATTTTAGGACGAATTTCTTGTTTTGTTTATTTTGTGAGTATATTTATTGCCATTTATAAGCTTCGACATGTTATCGATAAATATGCTATCGATATAAGTATTTCAGGTAGACTGTCGAAATGATAAATTTTAGTATGAATTTCTTGTTTTGTTTATTTTTGTGAGTATAGTTATCGCCACTCATACGCATCGATATGTTATCGATAAATATGTTATCGATATAAATCGATAAATTTAAAAATAAGAGTTTTTTTTTTTTAAAAAAGATTATTCTTTAAAATATATGTTTCCCAAATAGTAAAATAAACATAATAATTATTAAATATTTTTTTAAACACCTTTCGAAATATATATTTAGTAAATTGGAAAGTAATTATTTCGAGAAAGTAGAAAAACTTGGCAGTATTTTTAATTTGATTCTCATATCAACTTGATTGTAATTATTGATGATATCGAAGAGAGATTCCAAGATTCATTAGGCAAGATTCCGATGCAATAAATTTAGCTTCAGTTTCTTGCAGAGTATTTTGAGCAGTTTATGTTAATTGCGAAGCTCATCGGAATTTATATCGATAGTTGAATCTATTTTGTGCACCCAACTCATTAGTAGTCAAACAAGTTGCATGGCCACGTTGACAATGTTGCCACACACACACACACACACACAATTGTTGGTTGCTACACCTGCTGCCTAACCCTCTATCCCCCCCCTGTTCCCTTGTCACCTGCCCTTTGATAATTAATGCGCTCTAAATATGCAACTGCAACTTCTGCCCTCTGCCCGCCTGGCTGCCTCTTTGACTGACTGACTGACTGACTGACTGACAACTGAAAGTAAGATTGCAATGCCAAGCTGCTGGCTGTGCCACCTGGTTGTGCCACAAGTCCCTGTGTTGCACACACAAACTATGCAGTTGCCCTGTGGCAGGTTCAACATACAACACACTAGTTGCAATTCGACTTTGTGCACCTTCTCTTTGTTGTCCTCTTCTTGTTGTGCCCCCCCCCCCTCCCCCCCCTCTCTGTGTGTGTACTCTGATCTGCTCATATCTATGCACTGCTGCTGTGTTGTCCCCAGTTCTGAAACATTAAACACTTTGCATGCTTGCCACTGTTGCGACATGGGGCAGAGGGCGATGCCGGGGCACAAATCATTAGCAGACATTAATTTTGCTTGCTGTGTTTCGCCTGTGCCAAAATGCGACACACACATGGCTAGCAAAAGGGGGAATCGACTCGGTGGCAAGTGGCAAGTGGCAAGTGGCATGCTCTCTCGTCTCGTACTTTATGCCTCGAGGGGCGCACAGTTATCGCTGGCACACATCAGACTTGGCTGCTGCTGCTGTTGCTGATGTTGCTGTTGCTGCTGCTGTTGCTGCTGCTCTGATTGCTGCTGTTGCCGTTTGCTGCTGTTGCTGCCAACACGCATACAAAATATTTGCCGACATCTTAGATTGCCAAAACGTAGCCAGCGGGTTTACACACAGACACAACACGCTGAGGGACACGGCATAGACGGGTGAGGGGTTTGCTGTATAGGGGTGTGGGTGGTGGTGCGGGGTGTGGGGTTGTGCTGCTACTGTGAAACGTTGTTAATTGTTATCTATGTAACTGCTGCGTTGTCCTTCGCTGAAACAGCAGCAGCAACAGCAGCAACAACAACAACAACAGCAGCAGCAACAACAACAGCAGCAACAACAACAGCAACAACAGCAGCAACAACAACAGCAGCAGCAATGACAGCAGTTAACGGTTTCTGGAGGCAGTCAACAACTCATAATCACAGCAGTTGTTGCCGCACAGTGGTAAAGCCATAAAAAACTATATTAAATATTATTGAATTAACGCCAATTTTTGTGCAACAAAATTCATTTTTTTATTTAAAATTTAAAATAATAAAATTTAATATATTTAATATATAAAAATATATTTAAAAAAAATATATATATAAACTTTAGTTTTTATAAAAAAAATCTATTATTAATTTATAAACTTTTAGCATTTATTTAATAAATTTTCTTCAGTCAGCTTTTAATTTGTTGCAACTTATTGTGGCAAATATAAACATTTTGCTTAGAATTTTATTGTACTACCAAAAATTGAAATAATATTCGTGTGTTTTGTGCAGTTTTAAGCAGCTAACAGTTTGCATTGGCCAAATCACAGTTCAGATGTGAAAGCTGCTTTTGCTGCGTATACGTAATATGGCTGCGCGCTGCTTGCCGCTTGTGGCAACTTATGGCAGCAAAGTCAGAGAGAGAGAGAGAGCGAGAGTGAGAGAGAGGGGGAGAGGGGGACAGTGGTTTGCCTGGCAGAATGCCAGTCCGTCTGCCAGCAGTGCCGTCTTTGCCATTGCCTGCGCCCAGCCCCGCCCCGCACCGCACCGCCCTGCCCCTCCTCTGCCCTGTCCTGCTCAGCTGAGTCGCTCTGCCTTTCGAGTTAATTGCGTTTAGCTCAATTTAATATTGAATTTAATTAGGGGCGCATTTTTGCTCGGTAAGCAAGCAACTGATAGGTGGCAAGAGCAGAGCAGGAGCAGAGGAAGAGCAGAGGAAGAGCAGAGCAGAAGCAGAGCAAGAGCAGAGGAAGAGCAGAGGACACGCTGAGTTCCCTTTGCAACTCACGCGTTGCGTTCTTTTGGTCGTTTAGCTATTTCGACTATGTGCGGCCAGCATGGGGCATCACTTGGAGTCGGAGACGGGGCGGAGCGGGGCGTGGCAGGTTGACTACCACCCAAGACACATTAAAAGCTTTTAGGGCAAATGAGCAAATTAAATTTGATATGCGATGCGGCATGCCCCCCAACCCCCCACGCAGTAGATGCCATCACTTTGTTGTTGCCGCATTTGGCTTCTTACCTTGCAGCAGACGATTTGAGCGTCCCAACGCATAATCCCATAAAATTAATGCGTTTAATTGAAAGTGTTAAGCATTTTTGCCACTGGCGACGACAACAGCAACAACAACAACAACAACAACAGCAACAACAACAGCAACAACAATACAAACAAACCGATGAAGTGAAGAAATTGTTTAATTACGAATTCAATAAAAAAAACACTTTTCGATGAATATTAAAAGTGTTGCGAGACAATTGACAAAATAATTGACAAATTGACGCAGCAAAGTAGGCAATGCATTTAAGCAGCAAGAGCGAGAGAGAGAGAGAGAGAGAATAAGCAAATGTTGCATTGCAATTAATTGCTCATTAAAATGCTGCAGAGCAAATTGCACACAGAATGTGGCAAGCGAACTGCAAGCGATCGAGAAAGAGAAAAAGAGTGTGAGTTGGAGATGCCAGGACTCGCTGGCAATGTTGCATGCCACAAAATCATCAACACGTTAATTGAATTGTTGACTGACACACACAGAGCAACGGCAACAGCAACACAGGAGACACAACATGGCATCGCATGGCCAGCAGGATGGGGGCGGATGGGGCGGATGGGGGCTGGGAGCAGCGGCATGGTTTAGTTGATGGGTTTGCGTTTGCTTTCATGCTTCGCTTGACTGCCGCTATGCAATGGCCAGCAGCAACACAAGCAGCAACAGCAGCAGCAGCAGCAACAGCAGTGGCAGCAACATGGGGCACGCAAAGCAACGGTTGAGTCACGTCAGCGCCAGTTTTCAAAGCCTCTATTCCAAAATGGATTCAACTAGCAACACCACAGTGACTGACCAAGTGTACGTGTGTGCGTGTGTGTCTGGTAATTAATGAAATTGCAACGCATTTGAATTTTAATTAAAACAAAGCGCGCAAATTACACACGCCAAAAGCAAGAGATAGAGAAAGAGATAGAGAAAGAGATAGAGAAAGAGATAGAGAAAGAGATAGAGAAAGAGAGAGATACAAAGAGGAAGAGAGAGAGACAGAGACATAGCATATGAAATGGGAATCTGAATTCAAAAGTAGCTTAAAGCCATACAAAATCAATAAATTCGTCAATGGCACTGTTAGCCACGTTAGCCACGTTAGCATTGGCAACGAAAGCAGCTAACATGTTGACGTGTATTCAAATTAAATTTCACAGGTGCTTAGCGGTACTTTTTTGCAAAGCTCTTGGCTTAAATGCCAACAAATAAGCCAAGCACAAGCCATTATCCACAAGGATTAGTTTTAGCCAAGTTTAGAGTGCGGCAAAAGTGGAAATTTATTATTCGAATTATTTGCTTTTTTTTGACTTCATAAATTATTCCTTCAGTTGTATTGGAATTATTAATATTAATTAAAAAACAATTCAAGTTGTGCAATTAAATTATTACATTTTTTTTTAACTGATTCAACTTAAAATTTTAGTAAAATATGAAATATAAAATATAAAATATAAAGTATAAAATATAAAATAAAAAAAATATAAAATATAAAATATAATATATATATATATATAAAAAATATTCAAAATAACACTTTGTTAATTGTTTAAAGTTAAGATTTTATACACCAGATATTGGTATAAAGTTATATACAATCTCATTGGATATATTTATTCTTTTTTTTTTGTTTTTAGTTCTTGAATGTTGACATATATATTTGACAGATCTTTAATAGTCAACAATAGCCGATATCAGATTATGCAGCAGTGGATTTTTTAGCCTCATTTTTATATATGAAAATTAAAAAAAAAATGCAAACTTTTAGTTCGAATTTTTTTTTTTAGTTATCTGAGCTGAATTTCAGTGTTAATAATTAAAAAATAATAAAAATAATAATAAAAATAATAATAAACATAACAAATAATAAAAATATATAAATATAAATTAATTATTTTTAAATAATGATTAAAAAATAATAAAAATAATAATAAAAATAACAAATAATATAAATATAAATTAATTATTTTTAAATAATGATTAAAAAAATAATGAAAATAATAATAAAATAAAAATGATAATAAAAATAATACTAAATATAAAAAATAATAAAAACATACAAATATAAATTAATAATTTTCAAATAATGATTAAAATAATAATAAAAATAATAATAAAACTAATAATAAAAATAAAAAATAATAAAAATATATAAATATAAATAAAAAATTTGTATATATATAAAATTGTCTTAAATAAGATGAGGAACTTAAAGTATTAATTGGTCAATAAATGCATTTATTTTGAAGCAGTCAACATGTATTGTGCCACGCCCACATAACACTCCCCCCCGCTCATGTGAACATAGATTTTCAATCGTTGTCTGGTCTGTCGTCTGTTGACTGGGCCAACTGGGAGCTCTTCAATGAGTCTTTTTAGCAACTAAATTGCTCGCTTCCGTTAAGTTGCCCAGCGGGTCGCGTGCAACAACAACAACAACAACAACAACATCAGCACATCCAACATGAACACATCAGGTAGGGGGAGGGGGGAGTAGAAAACTTTTGCTACCTGTAAATCGTTGAGAGACAAAAGCTCAGTCTGTCCAAGTGCCTGCCTATTATTAGTTGGTCTCCACTCAAATTCTCGGGCTGTGCGTGTGTGTGTGTGTGTGTCTGTGTGTGTGTGTGTGTGTATTGAATGTGCCACAATGAGCATGCCCCATGGGGCTGCTGGAGTCCTAGTCTGTGTGTGGAGTGTGTTTTGTATGCCTGCCAGTCTGGTCCTGTTGCTGCCACTCCTGGTTGCAGCGCCCTGTTTGCTGTGACTACTCCTGGCTGCCCGGCTGCCTGGCTCAATGGGCAATTGCTTTTGTTGCTGCTAGAACAAAAAAAAAAAAACACATTTTCGCTTGCCAATCCTCGGATGCCAGTTGGTGGCTGACCAGAGCTACACCAGCTGCTATCCGCTGCCCCAACCCCTACCCCTACCCCTACTCCTACACTATACTGCTAAGCTTTCAGCCCGATTCCCTCGCCGTATAATTGCGTTTGTGATATTAGCCTGAAGAACACTGCTGATATGTTTGTTGTTGTTGTTGTTGTTGTTGTTATTCCATTTCATTTTTCCCTTGTTTTTTTTTTTTTTTTTTTTTTTTTGTGTTGAGCCCATTGAAGTTTTTGCCTCTGTTGCAGTTTTCAAGCACATGGAGCACAGTGTCCCCTCCCCTGTGGGGGGGGGGGGGCTCATCCACATACTCCTGGTCATGTTTAATTTGAATTGTTTTCATTTACAGTTGCCATTTATTCATTCATTGACTGAACGAGCAGCAGTTGATTGGCAAAAACACAAAAAAAAAACAAAAAAAAAAAAAAAAAGGCCAGCAACATTCGATGCGAACGATGCCAATGGATATATTTGCATATAGACCACGATATCGGTGTGGATACAATTTAATATGATTTTTGAATTGCTTTTTGATATACATCAATTGATTTACATATCTCTATGTGTATTCTATTGTGTGTCTGTGTGTGTGTGTGTGGGAAAGTCAATAAAAATTTCTCGACATTGGAAATTTATTGCATTGATAGGTGCTACGCAGACCCGAAAGTCCATCATTGGATTAGTAAACACCTGAATTCTACTACTTTTTCCAATAACTAACACAAATTGGAATAAATATATAATTTTTATATATCTATATATATAAATAGTTAGATAAAACGCAGAGCATACAAATAATATTGGAGTTTGATAATATATAAAACAAATATGTATTTATAATTATATTATAGTTATTATTATAATTATATTATAATTATTATTATAATTATATTATAATTATTATTATTATTATAATTATTTTTACATATAATTAACAGACTAAACACTATCCCAGTAGATTTAATATTGTTTATTTTTAGAATATGTATTTATTATATTTCAAAATTATAGCGATCCACAAAAAATAAATTATCCATATTTAAGCTCAATAAAGATGTAAAATAATATCCAATTAAAGAAATATGTTAAGCAACTTTTATATCATTTTTTTATATTTGCAACAGTCAATGAAAAAACCAAAACTTTAATTTTGCGCGGCAAATTAAATTTATTATTATTTATTATTTTGTTTAAAATGTTTTTCTACAAAATTTGTTAAATAGTTAATGTCTTTTAATGAAAATAACACTTTAAAAATGCGAGAAATAATTTAAACATATTTTAAACCAACAGAAATAGTATTAATTTAAAACCAGTTTTATATGTAGATTAATGTAGCTCATATTAAATAATAAAGAAAATTAAAATAATTACTTTCTAAATGAAATTTAAGGCAAATTGTAGAGAAGTTTTTTGCAAAGAAATGTTAGTGTGGCTGTGTGTGTGTGTGTGTGTTAAGCTCATTGCCTGGCAGACAAATCCAGAATATCTTTGCTTGTGGCAACAGTAATCGCCACAGACTGGGCGATTGGATGGCATTTGTGTCATAATTTTTAATTTATGAAGCAGCTTTTGTTTCGTGAGTCACGCGTGTCACGGCGCTTAAAACTTTTGTCACTGCACAGCTTGTCGGCTGCGCAGCTGCTGCGGCGCCCACGTCAACGACAGTGACAAAATGTCAGCTACAGCAACAGCCACAACAACAACAATAACAATAACAATAACAACAACAACAACAACAACAACAACAACAAACTTAAGAACAACCAGCTGCAGCAGCATAAATCATAATTTGTCAGTCTGAAATTTGGTTAGACGTTCCTGCGGCTGCTTTATTGTTGTTCTGTCTGCCTTTTATACGTACAAAGAAAAAGATAATAACAACAGTAAAAAAAAAATGCCCAAGCTTTGCTGCTCTCTACTTGCTCTCTCTTTCCCTCTCTCTCTCCCACTCTCTTTCACTTTGTTCACCTCACACTTGTTGTCATTCAGTTTTTAGCTGCTTTTTCATTAAAATGTTTTCATATATTTTGTGTTTCTTTATTTTTTCAATTTAGCTGCGCTTGTTTACACTTCTTCTTTACCCCGCCCGCAGCTATCCCCTTTGCCTTTGCACAGTCGGCGCATTTGTTTTATTGCCCCGCATGGTGTGGCGCATTTTTCTTCATTTAATTTGCATTCTTCTTACACTTCTTTCAGCTCGCTGTCCGCCCGTCCGTTTGTCTGTCCGTTTGTCGGTCTGTCTGTCCGTCTTTCGCTGTTTTCCATTTCTTTATGTTCCTTTGCTGTGCTTTGCTCTCCTGTCGCTGTTTTTTTTTAATTAGCCGAAAATGCGCTTAACACCAAATGACAGCAGCGACAAAGAGAAATTATAATTTTGTATGTATATTAGTGTGTGTGTGTGTGTGTGTATGTGGGTCAACATATCGTATGCGCATTGCGAACGTGCGATACACACACCCCCACACTCCCTCCCCTAATTAAACAGCGCACCCCTTTCATTGACGGTTTGCTTGCGAACATAATTAGCTGCTAAATGCGCTTGACTTGAACTGCAAACACGCCACTCACGCGTGACACAGCTCGTGACTCACGCGAAAAAGGTGTCATCGCACAACAAATATGTTTGATTTTCAATTTACCTTTGGCAGCAATCAAATTTAATTAATTTAATTAAGCTAAGCATTTAAGGTGAAAAGGGAAAAACACTTTCTCTACAGTCAACCGAATGGATACTTATGGGTTTAAATTGCAATTTAAATATTGCTTTTTTTGGAAATTCTCAGAATTGTAGAAAATTAAAAAATTATAAATTTACAAGTCAACAATTAAGTTTTTTTTTTTTTGCGAAAGAAATGGAAAAAATTAATTTTTTTTCTATGTTAAAATATATTTTTTCGTGCAAATAACGATCTGTATTTGCTTGAATCAATTTTTGCCATAAAATGACATAACAAAATGTCAGAATTCCAAGGAAAGGTTTTAATTTATTAAATGTACAAAAAATATAATAGCAACAATAGGTTTTTATTATGGTATTAGGTCAGTGCACAGTTAAACACACTCAAATAATAAATGTATGAATGAATAATATATATAATAATTAATAATAATGTAATAATATATATAACAAATAATAATAATATAATAATAATAAATAATATAAAAATAAATAAATATATTGTAGTAAATTTAATTATTAAGTTTTTGGTTTGGGCATTAGGTAAATGGTTGCCAAGTTACATCTGAGTTTTTGGAAGACCTACATTAAAAAAAATTTACTACTAATAATATTAAATTAAATTAAATTGCAATAATTCATATTGAATTGAGAGCAAGAGAGCAATTTTTTAACTCACTTTTTTTTAAAGCACTGAATGAATAATAGCATTGTTTGTTTTTTTTTTATTATGTTAGCCTTTATTGTATTCAATTTAAATGTGGGCCTAATGCATTTGCCAGCTGAACAAGAAATCTGCCCGCCGGCGGCAGATGGAGAAATGGTAAAAGGCTTGACGCTCCAATTATTTGCCTGCTTACACACATCAAGAACGATATAGAGATTGCCATAAAGGGGGTGGAGAGGGGGGGGGGGGCGGGTGTCTGTGTGTGTGTGTGGAATAAACACACATGCTCAGTTAGGCAGAGACATTGCCTGCGGCGATCGTTAAGCTCAAACAAGCGCAGCCAAATGTTGAAACTCTGCCCCCCCCCCAAAAAATACTCAAACCCAAACCAAATTCTGCTGTGCAAGCTGAAACCATTTGGGCTTCTGGCCATTCTGCCAGTTGTCCAGTTGTCCTGCTTTCTCACTGTCCCACGCTGACTGCGACTTACAGTTGACAAGTGTGCACTCTGATGGCCTGTGGCTGCTGGTGCAGCCTGGCATGGCATATCTTCCATTCGAGCAGCAGGCAGCTGCTACTGCTGCAGGTTGTCATTTGAAATCAGTAGACAACGCACCCAACCCGCTACTCCCCTCTCCCAATCTTTCCATGTGTCAGCAATGGGGGGGGCAGATATGAGCTATGGATTGGGCGGTGGGCGAAGGAGAAAGCTTCACATGCAAATTGCATTTGGTTGGAACTCTGAATGTGTATTTACGTGCTCCATTTTTCATACTCATCAGCAAGAAGCTAGAAGGCTCCTCTGGTCAAGCTGGTTCGACTAGCGGATATCCTATACTCGAAATGTTTTCCTAGCATATTTAGAATTTAATTATGTTAATCATTTTTATAAGTAAATCTTCTTTTAAGGAATATATTAATTTAATTTAATTTATTTATTATTATTTATTTATTTCTTTAAGGAAAGTATATAACTAGGGAAAAATTGATTAAATAAAAAATAATAAAACATATTTAATATAGACATTATTTTTTATATTTGTTTTATAATATAAACAGATTCAGGTTTACTTAAATATGGATCAATATATTATTTCACGTGATATTTAATTGATTTTAATAACATATATAAATTTAAGAGTATATCTTATATATATATCTTATATACTTAAATACTGATTTATATTGCTGACGGTAATCGATTTTTATATATATATAATGAATATATAATAGAATTGATGTCTCTGGCTGTCTTAGCTCCGACATATAGACATTTCAAATAGAGATCAAAAATATTTATATATACATTTTGCTTTCGACCAGTTGAACCCTTTATGGCAATCTTCAATGGCTTCAAGGAACAACAACAGGAATAAACGACAACTGTCATTTGCCCCACTGCTGTTGCTCAATCCAGCACACACACACACACACACACACACCCCCCCCCCCCCTGCCATTTCACTCGCTTAACTCGAAATTCAAACACAGTTTGGGGTCCATCGCTGATTGTGAAATCTTGTTTATTTGTCGTTTGTGCAATGTGCCCACACCCACACAAGCAAACACACACAAACACACACACACCAACACACACATACAAATACAAACACACACATTCAGATGGTAGTCATTGTCCGTTGTCCATTGTCGATTGTCCACTCACATTCAGATTCACATGCGTCATGCGTCATCGTCCTCCTCCACCTCCTCCTCCTCCTCCTCCTTTCATCGACATTCCCATTCACATTCCCATTTAGTTTGCCTTTGAACTTTTTGCCCAAGTTTATTAGAAGATTTGCGCCGGCAGCTGCCGGATTCAGATTGCAGCAAAACTCAATCAATTTTGCGTGTGACAGCTTCCGTTTTTTTTTTGGGTAGGCTGAATTGGGTGTTGCACGCGATCCGATCGCGTGTCGCGTTTCGTTCCAAGACGCCTACAGTTGGTTGCGTACATGCAGCAGACATGCATGAACATGCATGAACATGCCTCGATTGCTAACCAACATTGGGCGCGTCAAAACTAATTAAATAACCCGTTCGTTGGCTAATCTGGTCGGTTTGGGTCTGGTGTCGGTCTGGGTCTTGGTCTGGGTCTGGGCCTGGTCGCGGTCTGGGTCTGGTCGCGGTCTGGTCTGGGTCTGGTCTGGGTCTGGGTCTGGTCTGGTTGCCTGGGCAACCAGCTGAGATTTTTCGACATTGCTTTTTGACTGGCTGCTCCCCTGGCCATGTTCAGCTGTCCAAGGCAATTAATTTTCAATTATCTCGCTCACAAAAATATTCATACAAATTTTGTATATAAGCCAAAAGATGCACAGCAGCAAGATGAGGTGCGGGGGAGCCCTTCAAATTGTAATCAAATGATATGCGTTTGATGCCAGACGCTGCTGCCCTTTTCCCTCAGCCTCCTCCACCAGTCCATTACAGTCCACACATTAATAATTTTATGCGGTGTCAAAGTAAACAAAACAAATGAAAAACTGTGAAGAGAGAGAAAAAAAAACGCGTCACTTTGAAATTTGGCCAATTAAAAGGGCCAAATGTTGGCAGACCACAAACGAATATTTATATGCGGCACATTGGGGACAAGCAGGGGGGGTCTGCATCAGATAAATGTTGGCCCTCAGACCCGGCGCAGAGGCGAACAGGCCACATTAAAGCCAAGAAGGCTTAATGCGTAATTATAACATTTTTCGAAATCAATTTACTTGATGTAATTTCGTATTCGTGGCTGAGTGGACCATTTTCAAGAGGGTCAAAATCCCAATACAAAAGATGAAAAGCCTCAATAAGATGGAGAACATGTTTTTATATAGTACACAAATATATATACACTATTCTTGATTATAATAATAATTATAATAATCACGATTACGTAAAGAAATAGATATTCTTTTTTTTTGGTTTTAACTATTTGATATTTAGAAATTAAATTATTTTTTGCTCAAATAATAATAATAATAATATGTAATTGATTGTTATTATTGTAAATATTTTTATTATTGGCATTTGTAATTATAAATAATATATAAAAAAAATATAATAAAAATAATATAATAAAAATGATATATATAAAAATTATAAAGTATTATTTATATTATTATTACACTATTATATATTATTTTGACTGACAAATGTTGCAAATTGTTGTAAAATTAAATTGCTCACAATTTAAAAGCTCTGATTTAAAATTAAACGTAAATGATAAAATTTAATAAATTATATTTAAAAATTAAATTAATAACTAATATTTCGCAAAATAGTTGAAACCAATTTTAACTTATTTTGAAATATTAAATAAGCTTTAATTTGTCTCAGTTCTAAAGATACCAATAAAATAATCAATTCAAATAATATTAATATTATTATTATTATTGTTATTATTATTATTATTATTATTATTATTATTATTATTATTATTATTATTATTATTATTATTATTATCTGCACAAAGTTGATCGACCACAAACAATAAAGTGTAAGGAAAAGACATTTCACTTTTTGTATGGAGTACACAAACAAATGACGTCAGCGGCGCTGTCGCCGCCTTAAAAACAATGCAATTCAATTAAAATCTCAAATGCAAATGCAATTTCAATTGAAGCAACGCCGACGCCAAAGTCGACGTTGACTTTGACTTCGGTCGAGCAGTTTAACAGGCTGGCATTTGACCGCAGCAGCACTGCCAACAGGCGTCTCACTTCCCCCCTCTCCACAGCATCTTTAGCATCTGCTTGAGCTGTGTCTTCATCTACTACTTCTCCTTCTCCTTCTCCTTCTCCTTCTCCCACTCTTCTCATTTTCCGTTTTCTGCTGCTGCTTCTTGTTCTCGTTTCCTCGATATGCGCCTTTTCGTAGTCTGCGCCGATTTGTCTGCCTGCGATGTCATTTAAAAATAGTTTTGCGTATGCATGCTTGGTTTTGGGAGAGGGGAGCGGTGATCAGGCGGCTCTTCTAAGCTAAAAATATGACGGCAAAGTCTGCTAAACCGGTTCACAATTTTCACTCAAGTGCTGACCGCCCCCCGCCCTTATTCAACATCAGCCCCTTCAGTTGGCAAAGCGATTAACTTATTTGACTAGCAGACAACAACAGCAACATTTCCCACAGCAGCAGCAGTAGCAGCAGACCCATACACTCAAAAAAAAAAAACAACAGTTAATTTTTTGCTAACTTCTGAACCAATTGCAACTCAATTTTTTTAAGGAGCAGTTAAACTTTCTGCTTTAATATATTTCTTTGAGTGTAGAATCGACTTCAGCTGCTGCTGTTGTTGCTGTTGTTTGCTGTTGTTTGCTGCTGCTGCTGCTGCGCTGCAGCTTCTGCTGTTTGCGTTGAGTCTTTTGCGTAAAGTGTAAATAATATTTCAAGATACTTAGCAAATGTTGTCGTTGGCAATGTGGCCCAAGCATGGCACTGCTGAAATTCAGTTGGGGATTAGCTTGTTCCTGCCAGTGTTGCCACTGTTGTCATTGGTGTTGTTGCTGTTGCTGTTGCTGTTGCTGTTGTTGCTGTTGTGACAGGCAACTGGGGACAGTAGCAACGTCCTTGTCCTTGTCGCCTTGTTTGAGTTGTCAGCGCGTGAATGACTCACTGATAGATTGACTGACTGTGTTTACTTGTTTGTTTTTATTGTTGTCAATGCAAACAGCGGCAGCAACAGCAACAACAACAGCAGCAACAACAACAACAGCAGCAGCAACAACAACAGCTACTTGTGACTGACAGGCAAAACGGAAAAGTCTGACGGGCCAATTAATGAGCTCGCTAATGGCTTTGAATCATTGCAAATTGGTTGCAGATGCTGCTTGTTGCTGCAACACTTGCTGTTGCAGTTTCTGTTGATGTTGCAGCTTAACTCGCTGATAGTCAAAGGCTCATCTTGGCTCATTGCTGCTGCTTTATCGCTTTGCCTATTAGGCTACGTCATCAGCAAAAGTGATTGCAGCAGCAGCAGCAGCAGCAGTCACAACAACAACAAGTGCAACAGACGGAAACTCATTAGCGAAAACTGTGTCTTGGCAGTCGCCGATCTGTTGCAACAGCATCCAGCGATACGCGCCCTTATCCAAACCCCCCCTTCCCCATCACCAACACACGCACTGTGCCACCTGGCAGCATCGTTATGTGGCATTTAAGTTTTGTGCACTGTTGCTGCCCTATCCCACTTGGGGCAGCTACAATAATTAATTCACTTCGTTTTGCATTCTCTGCCGGCAACAGTTGAATGCAACAAATTAAGCAGTGCTACAAAATAAATCTAGTAAATTGATTAAAACTTTTAAGCAATTTTCCTTAAATGCTAGAAATGTACATTTTTTTTTAACATTCTTAATTTAATACAAAATTCTAAAAATTTAAAATTAATATTTGTAATTTTGAGAACCAGCAGTTGATGATTATTTTCTTGCAATTAGCAGGCTTAATTAGATTATGCTCTAATTAAGAGTCTCAACTTGGCCAGAACTTTGCAGAGCTTTTTACATTGCTGGCATATATCGATTTTCCCCACGGCCATAAAAAAACAGAGAAAAACCCAAAGTTAAGAAAAATAATCCAGATTAGTAAATGAATGCTTCGAAATTAATTTTAAGCTGGGCAAATAAAAAAAAGCTGTTCAAGCCAAAAAAAACTGTTGAAATTTCACAAGAAACAAAAAAAAGCTAAAGACTGAAAATGGGGCACGAAATATAATTTTTTGTTGAATAATAATAATCGATAAATAAAATTAATATAAGACTGAAAATGGGGCACGAAATATAACTTTTTTGTTTTAAAATAATAATCGAATTATAATAATCGATAAATAAAATATAAGACTGAAAATGGGGTACGAAATATAACTTTTTTGCTTAATAATAATCGAAATATAAAAATCGATAAATAATTATCGATACATAAAATTAAAATACTATTAAATTTGGATATAATTTGTAAAATTCACACATATTTTTCTGGCAATTTCGCGGCACACTTTTTGAGTTTATTTAAAGAGTATATGGAATTCGGTGCGGGTGTGTCACTTGTACTTTGTGTTTGCCAAGTAACGCCCTCAGTGTTACTGGGGACGCATTGTTGCCTCGCTTCGTTGCGCCTCGCCTCGCCCAGCTTGGCCTGGCCTGGTCTGGCCTTCTCCACAGATTCTTCTCCAGGTTTTGCATCTTCTTTCCTGCATCCTTACGGCAATAACTACTGGCGCTTCTCTGCTGCTGGGCTTGCGTTTTGTTGTTTGTTGTTGGTTTTTTTATTATTACTTTTTTTTTCCGGTTCAGGTTCAGGTTGGCTGACTGGCTGGGTGGCTGCCTGGTTGATGCTCTGCTGGCAAAGCGATTTTATGCTTGATGTCGTCATGCGGGCGCGCTCCAGCGCCACCTAGCGGCTCATTCTGTTCTGCGTCTGTGGGTGCCACTGTTGGTGGGTTGGTGGTGGGGGTGTAGGTTGCCTTTGCCGCTTTTGCTGATGACGTTGCCGTCAACGTGCCCGACACGACTAAATGAATGAATGGCTGGAAAACGAGCAGCCAGCACTGAGCCAACGGATATGGACCCGACGGACGGACCCTGGCACCCGGCACCCGGTGACGCTGGCGACGTTGCATGAGATGAGTGGTTGACATGTAGCCGCCATTAGCGGTAAGATGACAAGCGTTGAAAGCGCGCCCCGGGAATTTAAACGCAAAAAAAGAGAAGCCCGAACACAACAACGAGAAGCCTGCTAAAAAAAAAAAAAAAAAAACACGGTTGCCAGCCAAGAATGGGATGCGATAGTTTTTTTATTATATTCTTTTTTTTTTTTTTTATTCTGCTCGTTCTTTTTATGACGACAGCGATAGAGTGGAAAAACCGCAGCGCGGATAAAAAAATGAATGAATAAAAGAAGTGCAAAAATCAGCAGCATACTGACAGAGGTATACCCCATCATCCTCTCCTCACCCCCCCCCCCTCCCCACTGCCCCCGCACAGTTGCCGCCTGTCACATTAAAGTATCATTTGCAGTCAGTCAACTCGGCTTTTCAATCCGGTCGAGTTTTTGTTGGCCGCCTGGCCCATCGTGTTACGCCCACATTGACACGCCCATTTACCTGCGATTAAAGTCAACGTCCGCCCTCAACCTTTACACTACAGTGGCACCCCTTTGCCCCACCCCTCATTTTGGTTTTCTGTATTGATTTCACAAATCGTGCCAAAACATAATTTATTGTCTTGCGCGATTTGCGTGCGATTTGCTTGCGATTTGTGCGCGTTTTTTTTATTTATTTATTTTTTTTTTTATTTTTTTTTTTTGTTGCTACTTCAGTTTTGTGTCTGTTTACAGGCGAGAGTCGACCAGTGATTAGCCTTAATTTATTTGCAACGCTTTTTCACTTGTTGTCATTGGAATCTGCCCCCTTCCGCCGCTCCATTCACCATCCAGCCTGCTGGCATAAATGGGCGTTTTCTACCGGGGGCAAAAAGCGGGCTGGAAATAACACGAGAATGAATTGTAATGAAGACATTAACATTAATAATTGCCCAAGTGGCGGCGACTCCGGTTAGTTGCCGCAGTTGCCAGTTGCCAGTTGGCTTTGCAACTGCTCTGCTCTGGCCACTTGTGCCGCAAGTGCATGCAATAAATTTATGCGTCAACGCCGCAATGGCATGCCCCTTGGTTGAGGCAAGCCACAGCTTTAGGCTAACGAAAAAGTGTACAAAAAATCAAAACCGATTGTAAATTTAGTTGGGGCAAAATAAATATGTAATTAACATATTTCATTTAATTAATTTATTTAAAAAACTAAAAAAAATAATTTAAACAAATAAGAACAAAAAACAATTAAAATAAAACTAGAAATTTACAGCGGAAACTGTTTCTGTTGCAGCAACAAGTGTCACAATTTGGTCACAATGTTGCAGAGTCTTTGCGAAATTATTGAGCTTGGCTCAAAACGGAGGCGCAACGCATTCGCTGCTGGTTTTTTTTCCAGTGTTTTTTTTTTTTATAATTCTTAAAGGCTTTGCGAGTATTAACTGGCTGCAGACAGGGATTGTGGGTGGATTGTGGATTGCTCCAGTTGAGCGGAGGCGCTAAATCTTGTGCCTGTCTGGCGGCAAACATGTTGTGGCAGTGGCAGTGGCAAGCTTGGTGAGCGTTTCGCCAATGACGCAAATAATTGGCGCATAACTGAACTAAAAATTTCGCATTCCAAACGCTAAAAAATGCACGAAAGAAATGCAGGTCAATTTTGTTGAGTGCCAGCCCAAAAAAAAGTCCAAAAATTCCACAAAAAAAAAACCAAAATAATCTGTTGAAAGTCTTTGCAAAATGTCAGCTATGAAAATGTATGTGTGGGTGGACAGGGGGAAGTGTGGAAGTGAAACTTGTTTGTTGGCGTAAATTTCACCGGAAATTCTAGCACATTTTTTGTATTTTATCAAGCAAACATCGATTGGCCACGCCCCCTCGCGCAAAAAACCCAAATAAATAAACTCAGCAGAGAAAACCATTTTTTATGGCGCCAGGGCAACCCTGTCGATGGCAATAAAATGCGAAAAAAAAACGACAGAGCGCAGCAACTCTGTTGTCGATGTCGGAAGGAAATGTCGTCATTACTGTGCAACTCATTCAGTGGCAACAACCAAACTGACACCAACAACAACAACAACAACAACAACAACAAGGATATTAAGTACAAGGAATCGTCCAAGTTGAAGTCGTCCAGGAATTTCAGTACTTCCACACTTGAAACCCGGCTGACAGAGTGCAACATAAAAATAGAGACAGGAACAGGAATGCCAACGATTAAGGAGGGGGGAAGCGGGAGAGAGAGAGAGTGACAGGAATAAGTGTGAAGTGTGTGTGGGGGGGGGGGGGGGGGGAGGATTGGGATTCCTCTCGCTTACGCAATATGCAAATGTGTTAAGAATCTTACAAATTTGTTAAGCAAATCGAAGTCGAATCCAAGCAAAAGCACGAAAAATCCCCCAAATACATTTATCATCAGGCAGTTGAATGTTGACTCTGTGAAACCAGAGGGGGGTGCAAAGGGGTATGCGGGTGTTATGTGTGTTGGACTGGTGTGTGGGAAGCCTTTGATTTATTCATGTGGCAGGTAACACGTTGAGGTTAATAGGCGGCTCAATGGGGCTTGGGTTTGGGCCTGGTTGAGTTTTATGAGCTGCCGAAACGCGTCCAATAAAAGATTTGTTTTTTTTTTTTTTGTCGGCAATTTGAGACAAGGTCGCTGTTTGCACACATTCACATAAACGGCTCATAAATAAGCAGCTCGAATAGCAGTTAGCAATATCAGTTAGCAAAAGCAGTTAGCAAATCAGAACACGTCGAAAGAGTTTTGTGCTTTGAATGCAAATATAATTTTTGATGTTGTTTGGTGATTAATTTGTGCAAGCTAAGCAAATTTGCTGTTTATCGATAACAGTGTTCTTATCGATAACATGATGCTTACGGCTTATCGATAACACACTTATTTTTCAATTTATTAAATTTTTATTTTAATCAAAAATAATCTTTTCAAGCTGTTTTTTAACTTCGAAATTTTCTTAATTAGTTCAAGTTGTCTGATTATCAGACTAAAATCATTTCACGCATTTTTTTGCATACTCTTTAAAAAGCGCCAAAACGGGCATATCGAAATGAAAGCAACTTTGATCATAAAGCATCAATTTTCCTTGTGGCATTTTTATTTATTATTATTAAAATCAAATAAAATTTAAAGTAAATAAATTAGTCAAACTTTTAATAAGCAAAGAAAAAATTCAGAAAAAAATAAAATAAACTATAAGATATATTTTAAGATTATTATTTATTAGTATTATTTTTTATTATTATTTATTATTGTTATTTATTGTTATTTATTATTATTATTTATTAATATTATTTATTAATATTATTTATTATTATTATTTATTATTGTTATTTATTATTATTATTTATTATTGTTATTTATTATTAATATTTTTATTATTATTTTTATAAAAATAGAAAATTTGGGTTAGCATGGAAAACTTTTTTTAATTCTAAAATTTTATAATAATAAATGTTTAAATTATGTGAGTAGACACAAGTTATAATATATATATATATATATATATATATATATATACATATTTACGCAGAATATTCCATCTTTCCTCAAAACGAACAAAGTAATCCGATGAGGGCTCTGTTAGCGACTCTTTGCAGCAAATTGCTGCAAGTTACCCGTTTGGGATGGCTTCAACTAGCGAGCGCTAATTTCAAAATTTATGTTAAACGCCCGAATAAATAAAAATAATTTGGCAACGCAATACCCTTACCCCCACACCCCCCCTCCCCCCCCCCACCCACACACACACACACCACTAAACAGGCAACTCCATTTGAGAAACACAAGCGAAGAACACTTCAAACAGTTTTTCGACTGCCTGCCACCTGAGCGGTGCTTGTGTGTGTGTGTGCGTGTGTGTGTGTGTGCGTGTGTGTGTGTTGCTTGGTGGTGGGTGGTTTTCTTGGTTGGCTTGCCTTGGCTTGGCTTGGCTTGGGTGAGTTTGTTGGATTCTTCTCTGGCCGCTCGTCCATGTAATGCGGCAGGCAGCGGATTTAAATTTGATTTCAACATCGCTGCTGTTGCTGCCACAAAGTAAACAAAAGTTGCCTGCATGTAAATTCAATTTGAATGCTCTTCAATGAGCTTTTAAGGATAGACTGCGAGGGGGGTTTTGGGGGGGATGTACGAGAGGGGGGGCAGGAACTGAGCAGACGACTGGTTATCAATGGCGCTTGCCGCGTTATGCGCGCCACTGCACTAAGCAGCGATTATCCTGCCACGAGTCCTGCCATTGTGTACACCTCCCCTCCTCCCCCCTATGAGCAGGCAAAAACTTGTGCCAAGTTTCGGTAGCCGGTACACATAAATAACGGCAACCGGCATAATATATTCATATGCGTGCAAAAGCTGTTGAAAATTTATGCAAATGTTGCCGCGACGCACGCAGCCAGCCAGCAGCGTCGCTGCCAGCGTTTTTGGGGGCATAATCAAAGAGTCTGCAAAAGTTAAACAACACTGACAAAAACAATAAAATAAGCGAAGAGACGAAACTTTTGGCTTTAACTGCCAGCGAAAACTGGCAATGGTTTTTACCTTTTACCTGAACCCTAAACTAAAAGCTGTGTAAAGTTGCACTGATGCTGCTGCTGCTGCCACTCGCAGTGTCTATGCAACTGCCACTGCCTCTGCCACTGCCACTGCCACTGCCACCATGTGACGCGGCTGTCGGCAGCGACGCAGGTGATAAATGTCAGCGCATCCTGTTGCCACATAATTCTTGCTTTCTTTTCGCATTCATTCATTTTGCTGCACGACGCTGACGCCGCGTCTGCCAACGACAGCTGGCAATGCTTGCAACACTCACTCGCTGCACCCGATGGGTGGCAAGTGCTGAGTGCGTGCTGCACTAGCTAGTGCTTTGGGTGGGGGTTGGTCTGCCCCAGTTGATGCAGTTATTTAGTGGAATGCACACAAAATGGTCGCCAGCCAATTTATTGGCATCATCATAGTCGCTTTTGGCCAGAAAAACACTTTGCAAGCGCCTTAAATGGCAACACTTGATTTTGGGCTTAGGTTTTTATACACTGTTTTTAGGCAAAAGCGGGCATATTATGAGGCGACTGGGGATTGCCTTAAATTTGGAGTCAATCCTCAGTTCAGGTCAGAGTTGAATCTGTGTCAGTTTGCCAACTATTCGACCCACTCGGATTAATGGCCATCTAATTAAATCGATGCACGGGGGTAGGTGGAGTAAAGGGTGGGAAATAGGGTTTTGATGTAGCGGTTGTCAGATCCGTGAGATCATCCATATTGTTCTATACATTCTTAGGGCCCGTCTTCCCTTAACTGTTTGGAGCTGAAAAATGGAAGTGCCAAGCTGCATTGGTGTGAAGCCACGGGAACCAGGAGCACGCGGAATTTTATTCCGTCCTGGTTGTTGGTGAGGCCCTTTCGGGGAGTACAACGTGACTCCTGTGGCTGTGGTTTAACACCTACTTGCAGGTAAAGTTTCGGCCGAGATCCCAAAGATCGGAAGTCGTTTCAAGATGGGCGGCGCTCAAGACCAGAAGAGGAAGTTCACGACCAAACAGAAGTGACCCTGCGGGTCCAAATGTCCCAATGCGGCGCTAATTGACGCAGCATTCCATTCTGTGAGATGAGTCGTCATGGCAGGAGCTCACGTAAAACAACAGGAACTATTCGATTTGTGTGTGTGTGTGCGTGTGTGTGTGTGTTTTTTTCTTCTTCTTTTTCAATTTATTGAAGTGACTGAAAATGCTTCGTTTCTTGGCCGATCAATAAACATAATGCCAGCGTATACAGAGGGCAAATGTAGCATCATTTATTATGGCATTAGAGCTGACTGGGATTGTATTGGGTTTGGGTTAGGGTTTGGGTTTGGGTTTGGGCAATTTGATTAGCTGGCTAGCAAATCATTAGCAAACACAAGTAAACAGGACACATGGACAAGGAGGAGCACAACTGGGAACTGGGAACTGGGAGGGAGGCAAACAGTAAATGGAAGCATGTTAAACATATGCAAACAAATGCGTCAATGTGTTGCAAGTCTGTGTGTGTGTGTGTGTGTGTTGCTGCTGCCACACGACCCAAGCAAATAGGCAACAAATTAAATAAGTAACAAAAGTCGAAATCACTGGCAGCACAGGAGCAGGACCAGGACCAGGCACAGACCAGGGCTGAGCTGAGGCGAGCAGACAGAGAGAGAGACAGAGAGACAGGCAGAGAGACAGGCAGAGAGACAGACAGAGAGACAGTTGTAGAGAAACCGAAAAAGACTGACAGATAAATATGCAAACAGATGCGTCATGTGTAGGGGGGGGGGGGAGGAGGAGGTCGGGAAAGTGGCAGAGCAAACAGATAAGACAGCTTAGCAGCTAACATGAGACAGTCATTTGTGTTGACGAGAATGCCACAAGGCGAAAGGAGGCAAAGAGGCAAGTAGGCATCGAGTGGAGGCACAACACAACAGCTGATGATGATGTTGAGCCGAAACTACCAGGCAAATCCCCCTAGACTCCAGCGGACTGACTTACTCCTTAGCCTCCTTAGCCGCCTTAGCCTGCTCCTTGCCCGCTTTTTGCCTTTGGATGTAAGCAAGAATTTGGCCAAGCAGTGAATGACATGGTTTGCTCCTTTTTGGCTTTTTAATAAATTATGCCAGCAACCCCCGCATTTCACCCCCGCACGCAGTCGCTTTGCTAGCCAAGCGTGCAACGCGGCGTATGCGTGTCGTGTAATTAATGCGCGCCAAATGAATAAGCCAAGCAAACAGGCAAATAAGCAAACAACAACAACAACAACAAAGCAACAAAAGCAACAAAACAGACAAATGATTTTGCTTACTTAATGGCAAGAAGAAGCATGTTGACTGCGTGGCATGGGGCAGCATATGTGACTCGAACTGTGGCGCCACAGTTTATAGAAATAAAATTAGGTGAAATAAAAAGACAGCAGCAGCAATAGCAAAAAATGGCAAGCGCCTTTCCAGGGGGCGTGGCCTGCCTCACTGCCCCCAACCACTTGCTGCTGCTGCTGCTGCTGCTGCGCGTGCTACGCAACCGGCGATAAATTTTAATACCCCAGCGGCGTTGGCCGCGCTGCCAGCGCCGCGACGCTACACTTAGCACAAAATTCGCCAACAAATTTGAAAAATTATTCGCCAATTTTTTTAAAGAACCAAACTCGAAATAATGTCAACAACAACAAAAATTAGTTTATACATTGGAAAATATAGTTTTTTTTTTGCATAAAAATTCGCTGAACTGCTGAAATTTTTTGTAAATTTCAGTGCTATCTGCTGCGTGCAACATGCGGCAAGCTTTTTAAAATTTATTGTTATTATGTGAATTTTATAAACGATGTTGCTTTAGCTGTTACTATTATTTTTGCTGTTGCTGTTGCTGTTGCTGTTGTTGTTGTTGTTGTTGCTGTTGTTGCACTTAATTAAATTTTATG